>JARHVA010007792.1:202500-255000 GCA_037957365.1 Torreya grandis
TCATTTGGCACATTATGACAAGTAGTAGGAGAGTTAGTGAGATTTGAATTATCTATATTTTTCATGAAATCACTATGTTAAGATTGAAATGTAAAATAAGGTGACAAAATAATATCATCTAATTTAGTTTGTGAATCTGTAAAAGGTGTAATGGTCTTTTTACTTACTTTTTTGAACTAGAATGGGAAAGGTGAAGAAGATGCATCTAATTTATCCTTATTATCACTTTAATTATCATGCTCATAGTAATAATCATATCCATGATGATAATAATAATAATAATAATAATAATAATAATAATAATAATAATAATAATAATAATAATAATAATAATAGTAATAATAATAAATTAAATCATGCTCATGATCATATGTTAATGTATTTTTTTAAAAATTGGTCCATTCATTTGTATAATTATGTGAAATGTTAAAAAATTGATCAACTGGATGAGGGTGAAGAGATTCCATAGAAGTCATTTTAAACTTACCACAAAAAAGAATGTATAATATGAATAATAGGAAAACAATGGGTATAAGGTAATATAACATAAAAATATTTTAAAATATGTTATATATTCAACCCAAAGTTTAAAAGAATTAGAAATTGACTTGAAACCCTAAGGGATAATATTTGGATGTGTAAGGACCTAGTATGTAGATATTTTAAAGGGTGTTTTTAGAAAAAATTATAATATTGAATTGATGAAAACCCTAATAAAGGAATGATATGGATCAGTTATGATATACAAAAATTAGGAAAAATATAGAATTTTATAAAACCTAATTTGGTACACAAAAGTGGAGAAGGCAAACCCTAGGATGAAACTGGGGATGTAAAGCAATATTCAAAGTAAGTCAACTTCACAAAATGATTTAACTTTTTAGGTGTTTATTAATTTAAATACTAGGTTTTTAAATATTTGAGTAAAGAGGGTAAGTATATACATACATACATACATACATACACATATACATATACATATACATATACATATACATACATATATATATATATATATACATACATACATATATATATATACATATATATATATATATACATATATACATATATATATATACATATATACATATATATATATATATATATATATATATATATACATATATATACATATATATATATATATACATATATACATATATATATATACATATATATATATATACACATATATATATATACATATATATATATATACATATATATATATATATATACATATATATATACATATATATATATATATATATATATATATTACAAATGGCTAATTTAATTGATCTGCCTAAAATAGCAAGTGTAAGGAGAAGATTCACTTATCTAGAATAAATCATAAGTCACTAAATCATGATAATGCTGAAACAAATTAGGAGGATAATCTAGATCTTCTTCATTTTTGAAATTAGTGTCTTGTTTACCTTAGGATAATATCATGGTCAACTGGACACTATTGTATTGTGTTATTGATAAAGGCACTAAACTAATGTCCTTTTGTGGATAGGGGGATTGAAATTTTGAGGGATGATATGAGATGTCTTCCCAAGGGTTATGTATATGTTCTTAGGAGATTTTTATAATCCTTGTGTCACTATTTGGGTAATTTTTCTAAAAAACCTTAATAAACACCTACACATGAAAAAATAATGACATAAAATGTAAAAGGAAGGGGAGAAGTGGGTTGTGGGATATTATAGTTACACAATATAGAAACACTACTATTATATCCACTACTTCTATTAAACCCAATGATAGGGGTATCATATGACATGTAGTTATCCTTTATGGAACACACATAATCAATATACATGGTATGCTAGAATGAATTTTTTCTTAGGCCCTTATTTGATCAAGTATGCAGTTCTATGTGTGATGATGATTAGTATGTAGAGTATTGAGCTATGCTATTGATTGATTTTTATGTAATTATGTGCCAAAATAGTAAGTGATAGATGTAAAATGCCTTGTGAGTCTATTTATACATAAACAACTTTAATTTGAATGTAAGTTGCTTATTTGTAGGATGATAAGCTAAAAAGATAGAAAAAATCATAAGAATAGACCTAAATGAAGGTAAGGACCCAAAATGAGAAAAATTTATGACCATTTAACAATAGTGTTGAGTGGACACTAGTGCAATGTGTTACTATCCATGACCATGCTATTGTTTTGTAGGCAAAAAATTGGGTTATGGATGAAACAAATAGGCTAGGGGACCCTATGATTGGGATACACATGACATACGACAACTAGAGGGGAAAAATATGGGAATACAAGTCATAATAAGGATTAAAAAACCAAAGTGACCATGTGAACAAGACCTTCATTCATCATTAAAAAATTCTTATGAAAGAGCTAAAAAAGACATAATACTTGTATTTACTTGACTAATTTAGGGTGTGTAAAAAAGCATTGTTAATTTCGTTTATGGGTGGCCCTTAGCCTTGCTTTTTGTGATATATTGTACAAGTCCATTAGCATTATTGTGTGAAATTGTGTGTTGTGTTTTTTGAGTTGGATTATTGGTGTCATGATACATAACATACACTTTCACTATGTATTCTACTTTATATATGGTTACTATACTCCATGCTTCATTTATAAATTTATCTAGTCATTAATATTACATTCCTTTCATTCAATATGTTACATACATGCTTCAATGAAAAATACATTACTATGATGACATGTTTTTCACATGTTGACACTATACTACATGATTTTATCTTTATAGAATGATACAATTATCCCTTCTTTTGAGATGAGTGACTTGTAGCGTACATCCCTCATCTCAAAAGATGGGAATCACAATGCAATTTTATTAGATATCCAAACATCCATGAACTAAAATATTTATATTTGGGACAAAGTATAGGTCTCAACAATGAAAAATAGAAGTTTTCAAAGATTCAAAATAATGTAAAATTTGATTCTATAAAAAATTATAGCTTTTCAAAGATTCCAATTAAATTAAAAAATTAAATATATGACAAATATTAGCACATTGATATAGATCATGAGGGCACATGACATGAATATTCACTCATTTAAAAAAAATCAAAGTAAATATTTTTACACACTTGAATGCATCAACATGGTCATATGTAAAACTATTATAAGATTAAAGTTACAGGTTGAAAATATAGTTACAATTGAGCATATATGTGTTATGACATTATATATCGCTTTATATATATTGAGGGGGCTTGTTCATACTCATATACACATAATTACATGTTAATAAATTCAAAGGCATGATGCTTATTCATTCACATTTTAAAGTTATAAAGTTCAAAAGGGCATTATTCTTGTTTATTCATAATTTCAATGTTTCAAAATTCAAAAGGGCATGATGCTTATTCATACACATTTTAAAAGTTTAAAATTTATAGTTTAAAAGTAAAAAATATGTATTTCAAATCAAATATATGAGAAATACAATCATGATGAGGGAATAAATATTTTTCATCCTCTTTGGATCATGCAAATAGAATCTATATCCTCTATAATGGTGTGATTCTATATATTATGAGTAATGTATGTTGAATATAGTGACACTAAATGAACTTGGAATTAATTATATAAAACCCATTGTGTGGCTCCATATTTTATTATGGGTGATGTTGTTGGCAATATGATTATCATTGATATCAAAAGGGACACTATGGTTGTCATTGATGTCAAAAGGATTAGTTAGGATTGATGTAGAGAAGAACATGTTTCATAGTTGCATTATGCAAAGTTTTCATGATTTTATATAGAACATTTATAGATGTTTAAAGTCAAATAGATAGAAGATCCATTATGTTTTTTTCATGTACATTATAGAAATATGATTTGCAAGTTTAGAGGAGAAGGAATAAGCTCATAATTGATTTATATTTGCTCTCAGACTGGAGAGGTTTTCTAATTAAAACCCTAATGGTTCATGTCATGGTGTCAAACAAACACTTTCTATTTTAATGGTGACTGGTTATAGCTAAGACCTGATAGTTTAAGTTATAACTTAAGCCTTTATTATCATTTAAAAACCATCCCCTTGACCTAGAAATTACCATCTTTGAGCAATGATCAAAGTAATTTATATTTAATTAAGTCTAAGACTTAATTTATGTTTTATATTAATCAATGGCTTGTGATTCATCATAAGTGGATGATCTAACAAAGTGAAAAAATTCAAATTGTCAAAGGTTCCTTTGAGTTAATGTATAAGTAACAAGTTTCATAATCATATATCCTTCATAGTAGATCAAAAAAGTGGTTTAAAGTCAAAAGGTCAATGAGAAATGTGAGAATGATAAATGTCTTAATAGAAAGAACTAGCATCTATGTACATAAGGCATTCACTTAAGACAAGTGTCATATTCTTGAGGGTTAGACAAATATAAAGAATAAACTTGTCAAAAGATCTGATGGTGAGTGGATGATCATGTAAAGGAGATCCAATAGAGTGAATGGACTCAAACTCTATAGATTACTCAAGGTTTACCGACATAGTGGTAAGTTAAAGACTGAGTAAGTCTAAGAATATCGATGGAGTGGAAGTAATCGAAAGATGCAAAAAGCAGTAAGATGAGATCAAAGTATCAAAGTTTAATGACCAAGTCAAGGTATAGTTCATGCATGTTCAAATATCCAATTACATGTGGAAGTTTGGATGATAAAGATCCAACTGAATGAGTTGAATTAAATGGAACAAAGTGATTGACATTTATTAACATAGTGGCAAGTTAAAAACTAATCATGTTTAATAAGATCAATGGAGTGAAAGTGATCCAATTATATAATAAGTAGTGAGATGGGATAAAGAGCTCAATGTTTAACATCTTGATAGAGATAAATAATGTGCATCTTTGGAGATATAATGACATGTAGAAGCTTGGATAAATAAGATCAATGGGAATATTTTAAATATGAAAAATCTAAATTTTAAAAACATAAAAAGATCTAATAGATAGCATAATCATATTAAATGGTGATCAAATGGATGCATTTTAAAGTTGAGTCATTTGAGTATGAACCATCTAATCATGGCACTAAAGATAAGGTCAATGACCAATATTTAATGTCATGTCTAGATAAATAGTTAGTTATAGGAACATGTAGGCACTTGTGTATAATCTCTATATCTTGATACAAATAATGAGATTGATCAATCCAACTGATCAGATCTACATTAAAAATCCTATGCATCAAAACTTGAGTGTAATAGATGTTACAGATAATAAAGAGACCTATAATTATGGTGTGATGTATGGAATCCAAAAATTGGAAACTTACAGTCCAAGTCATAATGAACTAGAGTCTATAATTAGCTTGATGTGTTGTAGTTAGAGTGTAAACACATAAAAGATATGAAACCCTAGATATATTGATTATATATAAAACATCTAGGATATAGGTAGATGTTGTTAGGGCTATTCTAATTGTGTAAAATAGAAAATATATAGACACAAAACTAAAGAGTAGAGAAGAAAAGAAGAAAATGTAGAGAGATGAAGTGTGTCAAATAGATACATATACAAACATAAAGAGAGGGGAAAAGATGAAGACATGCATACAAAGATAATGTGCAAAGAATGAGAAGTTACAGATTAGACTTGTATTAGAGAATAGAGTTTGATTCATTTATGAATCAGTGTTGTAATCTAGAGTTGTAGCTCCATAGATCTAATTAGTTGGTACCATTATATTAGATAAGTTAGTGCTCAGTTAGGGTATTTGTGTCTCCTTAAGATTAGTGTCCTTAAATGTAACCAATGAGGTTTTTCTAGAGAGGCTTGTAGCTAATTAGGTTTTACCAAGTAAGGCATTGACTATGAGGATAGATTAGAATAATAGATTCTAGTAGTTATTCTCATCATGGTTTTTCCTTTTGGGTTTTCCATGTATAAATATAGTGTCATGTGTATTTTATTTCTACATTTATATTTTAATCTACATATGCTTTTGAATTTGATTTAAAAGGATTAAAGGACTAGTTTTAGTTGATCTTCTCATTTACCCCCTCTCAGTAGATAGTTGTGTTCCAATAATTGGTATCAGAGCCTAGGGTTACCTTAAACAAAGATTAATTAGCTCAGATAGATCTTGGAATAGAGAACACATATGGCTATTCAAGAAGGATCTTCATCAAATAAAGCACCTCTATTTGATGGATATAACTATGCATTCTAGAGCATAAGAATGGAAGTATACTTATCCTCATTAGGGTTTGATGAATGGATGTCTATAGTAAATGGATTTACAACCATTACTATAATTTCTAATGATCAAGCTTCAAAGAAGGCATATGAGAGGAATGCCAATGAAAATAATGCTATCCTTTTTGGATTGTCAAATTTATATTTTGTCAGAGTGATGTAGTGTTAAAATGCTCAAGATATCTAGAACAAATTGAAGAACATCTATAAATAGGATGACAAAGCAAAGTAGTTTAAGATAAAAACATACATAGGATGTTTGAGAGTCTTAAAATGATTGAAGAAGAGAAGATTTTAGAGTACCTTCTCAAGGTAGATGAAATAGTCAATACAAGTAGAGGCTTTATAGAAGAAATGAAATAATAAATCATTGTCAAAAATTTCATATGATCTTTGTCATCAAGGTATGATTATAAAATCTTTGCAATAAAGGAATCAAGATATCTAAATAACCTCACTGTAAATGAGTTGCATGGAACCTTCACTACTTATGAGATGATAATGGGAGAAGTAGATAATCCTAAGAGATAAGCTACATTTAAAGCATCTAGGAAAGCAAAATTAGAATAATCTACATTTGGATCTGAGGAGACTGGTGAAGAAAAATCCAACTATGTCAAAAAATTGAAAAGAGGATCTAGAAAGTACAAAGGTAAGTTACCCTTTAAATGCTTTAATTATGGCAAGGTAGGATATTTTTATACTAAATTATCTTATGAAAAAGGGATAAATTTGAGCAAGAAGAGGATGGAAAAAGGATGAAGCCCCACTAATCCAAAAGGAAAAAATTCTTTAAAAACAAGAAAATATTATCTATAAGAGAAAATTGTGACTCACTGGATGATAGTGATAGCTCAAATGATGACCATGACTGTGCTTTTGTGGCTAAGGGAAATGAATTTTTGTTCATGTCATTAAAATCAAATTCTATAGATCTAGATCAAGAAGAAGTTTAAGACTTTGATGAAGAAGAGGAAGGATAAGTGGACCTAGAATGTGAACTCATCTATGCTCTAGATGAGATTGATAAGTTGAGAAAAGAGAGCTCAAGGTAGAAGAAGATTGGATACAAAGAAATTAAAAACCTATCCAAAAGTCTTGAAATATCTAATCGGGTGATAATAAGCCTTAAGACTTATGTTGAAGAGGTTGTAAGAATAGAAGATGTAGTTGAAATTAAACTAAAATTCAAATTTGATGAGTGTATGAGGCTAGAAATAGAGATAGTGTCTTTGAGAAAAGAGATTGAAAAGGATAAAGAACAAATAGATAAAGGTCTAAAGCTAAAATGAAGATTAGATATTCTTGATGAATTTATCAACTCTGAAAAGCCATCAAAATGGAGATATACACTTGGTTATGAAAAGGGGAAAAGTCCCATAACTAATATATATGCTAAGTTATATGACAATTTAAAAATAGAAGGATCATGAGCAAAGAAAAGGAATGTCTCCAGATATACAAAGACAAACAAAAGCACTGCTAATGAGAAGAAGGCTAAAGGGGAAAAGAAGCTTGAGGAAAGGAAAAATATTAATGAGTCCATCTCTGTAAACTCAAGGAAGATCTAGAAGACAAAGGAAACTAATGTACATGGTTACAAAAGAGTGAGAGACTTGAAGAAGCAAACTTAATAATAACTCCCCATCTTACACAAAGAAAAGCTATGACAAGGTATTCATAATATGTTTATGTTTATTGTTATAGTTGTAATCATTTTGGTCATAAGGCTAGTAATTTTAGAGTTATACCTACAAGGAGAACCAATTTTGCAAGCAAAAATTCATGTGCACCCTTGTTAGATATAAATGTAATGTGCTATAAGTACAATAAATTTGGTCACATAGATAAACATTGTAAAATAAGCTTTGTAAGATGAAAAGTACTGAGTAAGAAGAAAGGTATGCCTCTTAGTGTGAACAAAGGTTCAAAAGTCTCTAATAAAGAGAAAAACATGACATATAAGAAACCCAAGAATGTATGGAAAATGAAAGATCAATCCAATGCTATAAAGGTTGGAGAATGTCAAGAGGTCTCAATGTCTACTCATGTTGAGAATGAGAAGACCAATCTAAAGGAGACAATCAATGTATTGGTTGAGACTAGCTCTAAAGTGAGTATAGATTCAAGTGAACATCTTGTTATTGTTGAGAAACTATCATGCATAGAACATCAGTCTTCTGTGCCTAGTGATGAGAATCTAAACTACAAGGAAGATACTTTAGATGAAAAGGTATGCCATAAACTGATATTATCTCCATGTATTATTAATCTAAAGGAGAATATCATAGTGGATGAGTATGTTACATATCTTAAGCCTAAGAAGAAGAAAAATAATCAAAATAACAAGATGACCAAGGAGGAGAAGGAACATGAGGAGTTATGGGCAAATCTTGGTTTCACATTTTTCTAGGACATTGTGAATTAAGGTATCTCATCTATGCTTCTTAAGAGACCCCTTTCAGTGGAGAATCAAGTGATGTCTGATACAAATAAGAACTCAAGTAGGTTATGACAATGACTTGATCAAATCAAGTCAAATGCTGTGTATATCATAAATATAGGGATAAAATGAGTACTTTAATGTGACATAATGAGATTGGAGTACATCTGATATATATGTGTATAGGTTCAGTTTACACAAGGGTTCTAATGTAAGAAACCCTTGACATGATGTATATTGTGTTTTATAATGAGTTGGGTCACCAGACTTAGTGAACATGTGTAAAATGATGATATACATGTGTTAAATGAAGTTTTAGTGTGATATAGGAAGGCCCTTGATGTACATATGGAGTATGGAGAAAGGGGGAACTAGATTATTTAGTCTATCAGGATCAATAAGGCTCAGAGTAGAATAACTTTACAATTGGTCAGGTTGTAGGATTAGAAGATAATAAGAGACTAAAAGATAAGGATAGTAAGCTTTTATAGTAGTTCCTACATCACATCACTAGATACTAGTGATGGAGCATAAGTCTAGAGGAAGGATCATAAAATCCTTGTTGATCCCTAAAAGAAGAGAAAAGGCAACTCAGTTATGTATATTTTGAAAATTTATAATGAGTTGATGGTTTCATATTCTTAGACAAAATTCTTTATTTGATTAAGGGGGAGAACACTTTGGACAAATAGTGAGAATGAGTCCATTTTCCATTGATGTCAAAGGGGGAGAAAAAGGGAAAATGCTCTTTGTAAAAGTTTGGAGATAAAATGCAAATGCTCTCTATAAAAGTTTGGAAGAGCAGAGCAAGTGTCCAAGATGACATTTGGAATATATGCCATTGCCTAAGGGGGAAAGGTTTGGTATGAACAACTTCAATTCATACTCATCAGAAGCTAATGCAAGAAATGCTAGAGAAGGATAAAATTGTTGGAAGATCAAAATATTAAGATTGCATCAGAGCATTTAATCTTACATCAATGCCAAATGGGGAGATTGTTGGCAATATGATTATCATTGATGTCAAAAGGGACACTATGTATATCATTGATGTTAAAGGATCAGGTATGATTTATGGAGAGAAGAGCATGTTGCACTATGGAAAATTATCATGCTTTTACAAAGACTATTTATAGATGTTTAAAGTCAAATAGATAGAATATCCGTTATGGGTTTTTCATGTACATTCTATAAATATGGTCCATAGGTTTAGAGGAGAAGGAATAATCTCACAATTGATTTATATTTACTCTTAAATTAGATTGGGTTTCTCAGTAAAACCCTAAGGTTTCATGTCATGGCATCAAATAAACACTTTCTATTTTCATGGTGACTAGTTATAGCTGAGATTTGGTAGCTTAAGTTATAACTTAAGCCTTTGTTATCATTATGAAATTGGCCCCTTGACCTAGAAATTATTGACTTTAAGCAAATATTAAAGGACTTTATATTTTCCCAAGTCTAAGACATAATATATGTCCCATGTTGTCAATGGCCCATGCTTCATCATACACAGATGAAATAATGAAAAGAAGCAAATTCAAATTGTCAAAGACTCCTTCAAGTTAATGTGCAAGTAACAAGTGTCATAATAAAAAATTCTGCATAGTAGATCAATGAAGTGGTTTAAATTCAAAAGGTAAATAATAAATTCAAGGATTATAAATGTCTCAATAACAAGAACTAAAAACCATGTATAGAAAGCATGTGCTTAAGCCAAGTGTCATATTCTTGAGGGTTGGATAAATTTAAAGAATGAGCTTGTCAAAAGATCTGATAGTGAGTGAAAGATCATGAAAAGGAGATATAATGAAGTGAATGGACTCAAATTATATAAAGTGCTCGATATTTATTGACATAGTGGTAAGTTAAATATTGAACAAGTTTGAGAAGATCAATGGAGAGAGTAATCCAAAGACATGGAAGCTTAGTGACCAATGGAACATGGAAGCTTGGATGAGAAAGATCCAATGGAGTGAGTGGAATCAAATGGAACAAAGTGATCAATGTTTATTGACATAGTGGTGAGTTAATATCCAAGCTTGTTTGAGAAGATTGATAAAGCATAAGTGATCCAAAAATATAGGAAGTAGCAAGATGGGATAAAGAGATTTATGTTTAACATCTCGATAAAGATAAATAATGTGCATCTTTTGAGATCAAACAACATGCAAAATATTAGATTAAGAAGATCGACAGACACAATTTAAAGATAACAAAGCTAAAGTTTGAAAGCATACAAAGATCTAACAAATATCATGAGCCTATTAGAAGGTAATCATATGGATGTGTTTTAAAGTTGAGTCATTTGAGTATGGAACATCAGATTGTGGTGCTAAAGGAAAGATCAATAACTGACATTTAAAGTCATATCCTGATAAATGGTTAGTTGCAAGAACATGTAAGAACTTATGTATAAGCTTTATATCTCAACACAGACAATGATATTGATCGATCCAACTAATAAAATCTCCATTAAAGATATTATGCCTCAAAACTTGAGTATAACATATGTTATATATAGTAAATAGACCTACAATTATAGTGTGATGCATGGAATTGAGATGTGGGAAACTTATAGTCCAAGTCATAATGAACTAGAGTCCATAATTGGTATGATGTGTTGTAGTCTAAGTGTGAACACATAGAAGATATGAAACCCTAGATCTATTACATATATATGACATCTAAGACATAGGCAAATGTTATTGGGGCCATTCAAATTGTGTTAAATAGAAAATACATATACATAAAACTAGAGGGTAGAGAGGAGAAGAAGAGGTTGTAGAGAGAGATAAAGTGTGTTAAATAGATACATTTACAAACATAGAAAGAGGGGTAGAGAGGAATAAAGGCACATAGAGATAATGTATAGAGAATGAGAAGTTATATATTAGACTTGTAACAAAGAATAGAGTTTGATTCATTTATAAATCAATGTTATAATCTAGAGTTGTAGCTCCATAGATCTGATTGGTTGGTGCCATCAAATTAGCTGAGTTGGTGATCATTTAGGGGATTGGTGTCTCCTTAGTATTAGTGTCCTTAAATGTAACCAATGAGGTTTCACCACTGAGGCTTGTAGCTAGTGAGGCTTGTAAATAGTGAGGTTTTGCCAAGTGAGCCATTGACTGTGAAGTTGGATTAGAATAGTAAATTATAGTATTTATTCTCATTGTGGTTTTTCCCTTTGGGTTTTCCATGTATAAATATGGTATCATGTGTATTTATGTGTGTATGTGATATTTGAATTTATCTTTAATCTACATATGATTTTGAATTTTCTTTAAAATGATTAAAGGATTGGTTTTAGTTGATCTACTGATTCACCCACCTCTTAGTAGATAGTTGTGTTCCAACAGATGTATAGTTGAGTCTAGTGACACTCAACAATATTGGTATCACTATAGCAAAACCATATGGGTTCTAAATTTTATAAGTAGTACATTGGGTATTATTCCCCATTTGATGAGAGATGAAATATGATCTTTCCAACTCAAGGGATTGATTAGTTATTCAAAATTATGACTTGATCACTCTCAATTATCTATTGGTTTAAACTATCCAAATTAATCAACAAGGGTCCATAATTATTTGTCATTAGTTATAGACTATATATAAATTTGGTTTCACCTACATACATGTATACTCCATTTTTATCTTTAAAATTTTATCAAATTTCAACGTTTAGATTATTTTAAATTTCCAAATGGACAAATGAATACTGTAGGTGATATTTTAAGTTTTGATAAATTTTAGTGCCCTACACAATATGAGTATCCTCTAAAATACAAAGTGTGTTATACACACCTAGGTTCAATTTTATCATTTACTTTAGAAATTTCATTACTAAGATAAAGGGGGAAGGAAATGCAAACACATAAATATTGTCATAGGTTCTTGATAATGTGAATTCTTGACACATAACTAAACCACATGACTTTCACCCAAAAACATGACTTTTATTCACCATTCTTATAGGCCTTTTATCTATATGTGGGCTCAAATATTTGTTTGTCATCATTACTATAAATAAAATTCATAACTCTCAAAATACTTAATATCACACTCAAAATATCCCCTTATTAAGATAATTGTCCTTGATATTTTATGATAGGTCTAAATTAATAATAGAATAACATTTCCACACTAATATCCACCTAGGGTGGTTATATCCCATGCCAAATAATGGAAAATTTCCATATTTGTAACCAATATATTGGGTATTCCCATGTATTTAAAAAGGTCAAATAAATGAAATTATCAAAATATTTTACTATAAATACAAATCAAAGAACATTAATTATTCCTATCTTGGCATTAAATATTAATCATTTTCACATTATTGCACATTACGACAATATTCTCTACTCTTTCTAAATTCAAGATCATTCACAAAGATTATCCATAAGTCAGGTCTAAAGAATCTAAAATCAAGTCAAGAACTATCATTTTAAACTATCAAATCCATTTTTAAATTTAGATACACATAGTGAAGGATCATAATTGTACAATCACTCTAGGTGGGATAATTACATGGGATTGATTTACCTTCTTAAACTATTGGATACATAGGCAATGGTCAATCATTAAGGGGATTATTAAAGTCATATCAAACCATTAAAATCACCTCATTTTTTATGTTTTAAATATATCAAAGTAAACTTGATGTTTCAAATATACAAGAAGAAAAACATGGAATTCTATGTGGAATAATTTGAATCATAATATCTCAACATACTCAATAGACTCAAGGACAAGAGGTGAAAAAATTATATTTTAATTATAGTCAACTAGGATAATACTAAAATAAAATTAATCAATTAGCCTATTATAGTGTATGCCTATAGTGGTCCTATCTAAAAATACATTTTTATCCTACTTATGATATATTACTAATCCAAATTTGGATCCTAGTATACTAGTCATGTGTACTAAGTTTCCACTATGACAAATTATATGTAACTTAAGTTCTCAAGACATTATTTTAATAAATTTAATGCACTCAAAATATCAATATCAAATATTCTTATGAGGAAAAACAATATGAGGGTGATCTAGACATCTTCATTGTGACAAGTTAGTAAGTTTCTTGCTTTTAGGAAAAGATTATTTTCTATTGTAGGTGATAAAAAATATTTTATTTGCATAAAAATTATAGTGTGATTTCATATTTGAATTCCTCTCATAAAAAATATACAAGTTAAAAAAACATGACACTTAATTTTGATGTTGTATATAAATGGTATGACCTTTTAAAGTCGACATACTCTAGTTCTGAGATCTCTCATGAGCCTAACTATTCAACTATGGAGCTAGGAATGATGGGCTTTAGAGCTAGTATGACCATGTGGATTTGAATATTTTTTGATTTTTTAAATTATTTGTGGTTCATTTAAGTTTCATGGGGGTTTTTAAGGATGGAATAGGATAAATACATGGCTTAGAAATCATAAAATAATACAAAACTAGGAGATAAAGGGAAGTTGTATTCACATCATCTCTTTGGTGAGTTTGAGTCTTGGTTCTCAATTTCTTATTTATTTTAGTTGTAGATGATTGGCTTAGGTGTTTAGAGTGAATATAAGTGTCTTTAAATTGTATATAATTTGTAAATGAGTGTTATATAGAGGAGTAGTACAATTGTATGTATAAAGGCCATTGTTGGTAGTAAGCTTGTATACTTGTTATAAAACAAGTGGAAGGGGAGTGAAAGTTTTCTCACTCACTAGAGTTTTTCCCACCTTGGGATTATCTAGGATAAACTTATGTTTTTAAGTTGTCATTTTTCCATTCCTTTATTTTATTTTCATGTTAACAAGATGTACATTTAATTTTATATACTTGTGCATTTCTATTTTAACATGTTTAACATCATCTAATAGTAATAAATCCAATTGTTAATCATATAAATATTTAGCACCCATATTGGTAAATATTAGTGTGGAATATCCACCTATATTACAAGTTAAATTGGTATTATATGAGGTTAGTGTTCCATATATTATGTGGTTTGTTTGGTTATAATTTTGAAGATATATGCCCATTACAATAGGAATAATTTCTAGTGGAAAAGGTGTTTTGGTATCTGTACAATAAGAGATATCCAAAATAAAGTGGAAGAGAGATTTGAGAAGTATGACTTTTGAATATGAGAGGATACCTAAAAAATGATGAAGGAAGATTATTTAAATTGGAAGAGGATTTTTTGATCATATCTCAATCCATGAAAGAGATTGGGAAGATTATTAAGGTGATCATGGCAAAGTTGGGAGTTTACATGGATAATTTCAAAGAAAGTGAGGAAATTAATGTTTCCAACCATGATGAAGAAAATACCCAATCCAAATAAGATACACCTCCATACATATTAAAGGTGAAAATTAACATTCAACCATATGAACATGAAGTAATTAGAGATAAAATTGATCATTAAATTACTTTTAAGTGTACTTTAATTTACATTAAATTAGTGAAGAGAATTAAATTTATTTTACAAGGTTGAAGCTAACTAGTCATTCTCTAATTTGGTTTGAGAGTTATCTTAATTCATTGGTTGTTACTAAGTTACCATCAATTAATAAATTGGGTAGATTTATAACTTTGATTAAGAGGTAATTTTATCTTATTTGTTAAGAAGAGGAAAGGTCTATTAAATGGAAATATTTGAAGCAAAAATAAGGTGAAAGCATGTATGTCTATACAAATGAGTTTTGAAAAAAAAGTGTTTCAAATGGGAAAAGATAGATTTGATCATGATATTTTCATGAAGTATGTTGGAGGGATTCACAGTCACTTAAGGAGGCCTGTTTTACTTTCCAAGCCAAAGGGCATAGATGAGTCTTGTTATCAATCTCACTATCTTGATATGGAAAATAATAAGAGGCCATTTTCCTCTTCAAAATATTATGATGTTCCAAAGAATAAAGGTGGGGTCAATAATACTTATATGATTTCCAATAATGATACTTGACAATATTGTGGGCATTGTGATGTTGATAGCCAATCCAAGTATAAGTGTTGGAAGTTACATCTAGAATTACATCCTTTTAAAAATAATAATAAGAAGAAAAAGGTCATGACATCACTTCAATGAGAAGAGATTCATTATAACATAGATGTAGATGATAAGTTATATTGTAACTCTATGTAGAAAAAGATATGCTTAGACAGTCATAATTATCAAGACAAAGGTGAAACTTTTAAACTCTTCCATATCAAAATTCAAATTAAGATGGTCAAATTTGATGCTCTTTTTTATTCTATCTCTCAATCAAATTTATTTAGTGAAGATATGGTAGAATTAATTAGGTTAGAAGTATATGATCATCCTAATCCTTATGAAATAGGATGGATTAAAAAAGGAGTAGAGATAAGGGTGTCCAAATAATGTAATGTTTGTAATAAATGAACATTTTATTGATGAAGTTATTTTATATGTTGCACCTACTAAAATTTATGGAATAATTTTTAGCATCCCCAATATGTGTGTTAGAGATTCTAATTTTATGACAATATATAACTGGTACCCTTTAGTTAATGTTAGGAAAAGATACACCACTAACTCATATGAATGCAAATATAAGCTCACCTTGGTTAGTTCCACCCAAGGTAATCAATTACTTAATGCTAGTGGGAAGTTTTCTTTCCTTATTTTGAAAGATAAGCAATAATGTAAAGATACTCATAACAGGTCTACTAATACATAGAATGAGGTGAAGTTGTTATAAAGATGTCTAATTTTAGATATGGGTCTTCCTTAGCAAGGAAGTGAGCCACACAAGAGGCATGAAAGGGTGGACTCAATAGTTGACAAGGCTAATAGTTTATTTTAGAATATACTCCTTGAAGTTCAAGATAGGGCTAAGAAGTGGGGAAGGAAATTTACTCACTATAGAAGTTTTTAATATTTTAGGGACTTACAAGCCTCAAATTAGGGAGGTATGATTCAAATTTGGTTCCTAGTATACTACTCATGCATAATAAGTTTCCACTATACCTAATTATATGTAACTTAAGTTCTTAGTACACTATTTTAAGACATTTAATTCACTAAAAATATTAATATTACACATGATTCTAAGGAAAAGAAATATGATTGTGATTCAGACATATTCATGGTGATAAGCTATCAAGTTACATTATCTTAGGAAAAGACTATGTTATATTACAAGGGATAAAATATTATTTTATTTGTATAAAAATTATGACCTCTGGAAGTTGGAAGGTGCATTCTTCATATTTAAATTTTGAGGATGTATGCAAAATTTATGACCTTTGGAAGTTAAAATACACTATCTCTAGGATATATTTGGAGCTTGACTATTTAAATCCAAAGCTAGGATAGATAGAATCCAGAGCCAACCATGAACACATGGATTTGAATATGTACTTGAAGTTTTAACTTCTTGGTGGTTTGTGTTTAGTTTTTCAATGGTTTCTAAGGATAGAAGAAGATAAATATAGGACATAAAAATTAAAAAGTAATATAAATCTAGGATATAAATGGAATTTGGTATCACATCATTTATTTCATGAGTTTGAGTCTTGGTTCTCAGTTTCTTATTTATGTTAGCTATAGATGATTGGCTCAAGTGTTGAGAGTTTAGATAAGTGTAGTGAAATTCTAGATCATTTTTATATGAGTGTTGACTAGAGGAGTAATAAAATTCTATCTATAAAGGCCATTTTTGGTAGTAATCTTGTATACTTATTATAGAACAAAGTGGAAGGGGAGTGAAAGTTACCTCACCCACTAGAGTTTTTCCCACATTGGGTTTATCTAGGATAAACATGTGTGTTTAAGTATGTCTTAATAATTCGTTTATTTCATGTTCATGTTTAACAAACCATACATTTGATAATATATACTTGTGCATTTATAATTTAGCATGTTTAACATCATCCAATAGTCATAAATCCAATTGTTAATTAGATAAATATTTATCATCCATATTGGTGAATCTTATAGTGGAATATCTACCTAGCTTATGGATTAGATTGGTATCAGAGTAGGATAAGGTTCCATAGATTGTGTGGTTGATTTGGTTATCATTTTTTAGATATATGACTATTATAAGAGGATAAATTACTAGTGGAAAAAGTGATTTGGTCTCTTTACAACAAGAGACGTCTACAAGAAAGTGCAAGAGAGATTTGAGAAGTATGGATTTAGAAGATGAGAGGATACCTAAAAATGATGAAGGAATATTTCATAAGTTAGAAGAGGATATTCAAAGCATATCTCAATACATGAATGATATTGGGAAGATTATAAAGGTGGTCATGTAAAAATTTGGATTTTTCATGGATACTTTCAAAGAAGGTGTGGAGATTAATGATTCCAACCATGAGAAAGATAAGCCCCAATCCAGCCAAGCTCCACATCCATTCAAAGTAGAGGTAAAAATTAACATTCAACCATATGAAGGTGAGGTGAATGTGGATAAGATTGATCATTGGTTATCCCAACTATAAATATACTTTAATTTACATAAAATTAGTGAAGACCAATAAACTTATTTTGTAAGGTTGAATCTAGATAGTCATGTTCTAACTTGGTTTGAGACTTATCTTAATTATCTAGTTATAAATAAGATATAATCAATTAATAAATGGGATGAATTTAAAACTTTGATTAAGAGGCAATTTAATCTTATTTTTTATAAAGAGGAAATGTATACTAAATGGAAATATTTGAGGCAATAAGGACCCAAATGTGTGCAGGTCTATACAAGTGCTTTTTGAAAAAAGTGGTCCAAATGGGAAAAGATACATTTGATTGTGATATGCTCATGATGTATGTTAGAGAGATGCATAATCAATTATGGATCCCTGTTTCACTTTCCAAGCCAAAAGACATAGATGAGGCTTGTTATCAAGCCCACTATCTTGATATGGATACAAATATGTACATAGATGAGGCTTGTTTAATGATTTCATTATGAAGTATGCTACTTTCACATTTTAGTCTTATTTTCACCTCTTATAGGATTAAGCCTCTACACATAGAACCAAGAGCAATAATCAAATGTCACATGACATGCATTATTATCATTTCTACATAAATAATTATTAACTCTCATACACTTTTTGATTAATTAGTAAAATTTGAGATATTTTCATAATATTTCACTTGATTATTTACCTTTACTTGTAGGTCACAAAATCATCTCAGTTGGATTTGCTATGATACATAAGTATTTGAGGTAAGTTATTTAACCATCATTTTCCTTTAAGTGCTTCATTATTCTATAAATATGCCCTCACCAATGTCACAACCATAATTGCTATATATATATGTATATATATATGTATATATGTATATGTATATATGTATATATATATATATATATATATATATATATATATCAAATAAAAGTTGTGGTACAAAGTTTCAACTAAAGTTTATTACAAAAATATGTATTGAGATTGATTACTATGTTATAAATAACATAAGAACTATAACAAGTACATAACTTATCAAAAAATTCATTAGGAATAATTTTAACCACTTAATATTTGGATAGAAGTGGGTCAGTGTGGTCATACCCACTCACCCCTATACATGTACTTTAATGTTTCCTTCTTGGTGGATCCATTATTGACTTATGCCCTTACTCAATTACCTATACAAGATATTTAATAACAAGTTCCTCATTGGGTAATTCATTAAATTTCAAAAAATAGTGGTAGAGTGAGTATAGATTCAATATAAGAATTATAATATTAAGCTTTTTGAATCAAGATCTACTAATTCATGAACAAAAAAAATTAAGGGAAAAGGATTATTTACAAACTTAATGCAAAGCCTTGAAAAACCTTTTGAATTCAAAATCAAATAAAGGAATGAGGCTTGGCATCAACTGCTTAAGTAAATGTTTGTAATTTTCATGAGATATTTCAAAAACCATGCTTATGTTCCATTTGGGAACATCTTACATTACTATATAGTAGGGTATAAGCACATAGCATGGCATGCCTAAATATATTACTTGATTTATCGCATTGGATCAAGTTTATCTTATCATTTATAAAACTTACCATATGATTGCCATCTGACTTCAAGGGACTCAATACCAATTAATGGTTCTTTGGACTAAGTGCACTTATACTAGGTTTTGAGTTTAATCTCATTCTTCAATAATTAAAACTTTTATCTTATGTTCATGACTTAGCCTATGGATATATTTTATACTTTAAATTAATATTAGAATTTAATTGTTCTTATGTTCCATAGGAGAATTATTAATTAACTTGTTAAATATTCCAATGATTAATTTCAAACAAGGATAAATTGATCGTCTATCACAATATGCCTTAGGAATAACCATTTACTTTTTAAAAAATTTAATAACTTATATTATTTACCAAGTGACTTACAACATATGCATAAGATTTATATAATCTCATTGTAATTCAATTCCAAGGAGTTATAAGGAGCTATCCAAAATAGTCTATTACACTTTGATAGTGATTTATTAATATTTAATATGATTATTAATCTTATAATAACCTTTAGAAGATTTATAAAACTTTACTTATGTAATTATTATATTTTAACCCTTATCATATATTCTGAACACAATTAAAAACTCATGTATAAGCCTTATTATGGTTATAATCTCTTTAATTCACCATACTATAAACACAAGGATTTCATCTTATTAATCTGAAAAAGTTATTGTCTCTAGGTTTTATTTGGAAGTTTCAAAAAAAATATTATTAATCAAATCATATATTTATTATTTTTTTTTAATAGATTAAGGTAAACTAAAAATTCCTTATAAGTTTACAAATCATAATTATTGTTATAATGCTCAACACAAGTTAACTTTCTTGATGAATAACATCACTTAGTTTCTATAAACATAATGTTAATCCCACAAGAGGTATTCAAGGTAAAATTGACTCTCAAGGATATTATTGAGATGAAATCATAATATACCAACATTAATTTCAAATTCTCATACACTCATTTTCATTAAAAGTCTCATGTAAAATGGCTTTTACAACTATGTTCCAAAAATAACTATTTACAACCTCAAATAACTAGTTAGTTTAATACCTTGAACCCAATAATGAACAAGTATAATCAAAGCTATGAATAGACGTTCAAGTTATAATTCAACTAATAAATAATAAAATATTATAATTATAATGCCACAAATTTTTGATCTTTAGGATAAATCTACTTATTCCAAATTAAGAGACTAACTAAAAATACATTTTAAAATCACATAACTATGTTCTTACTATCAAATTTATTAACTAATTGATGAGTTCCAAATATAAATAATATATGGATAATTTAATGATCAAATATAATCATAAACATAAATCAATCTTACATGTTTTATCTAAATATAAAATATAAACATAACATTACTTTTATTATAAATAAATATACTGAAATGCAAATATAATGAACAAAATTGATTACATAAATAATTTAGTTCATGTAAAACCAACTATGACAACTCAAGATAAATAATAAGTGTATCAAAAATCTTTCACAAGCAAACCAATGAACCTAAACCTACCTCACTAGTCCCAATGGGCCAAACCATAAGTGGCCCTAGACCACCCAACCATTTGTTGGATACAAATAAGGGCACTAGATAAATAATGGAGAAAAGACAAATGAAACATACTGAGCTTGACAAAAACAAAATAATCAAATAATAGATAGAAATGAACCATATGAGTCTATCTCACCAAGATCAATTAACTTGGTACATGATTATGACTGCAGGTCATTTTCTTGAGGTTTTGGATTTATGAGCCATATTCTATTCAAAAAATATAATATGTTCTATAAATCTTATGCCATGTATTTATCATGTAGACACTCAAATACTATTTTAATATATATTAAAGAGTTTAAAAATAAAAAATCATAAAAAATAAGACAACTTCAACCAACTTAAAATGATTATAAAACCCTACATAAATCAATGGATTAAAATTTGACTAAAATAGACTTTACCAAATATATAAAAAGATTTAATATCAATTATAATGATATAACATAATCATAACAATAATATAATCAATTGATCATAATTTCCAAATGTAAATTAGCTAGAAATAATTCAAATAAATTCCAACATCATTATCAGAATCATAGAATTAATCCAAACATAATTTTATAAACTTGAGTCAACTAATAATTACTAGATTATAAAATAAAAGTCAAACATAATCATGTTGACACAAATAATAATAAAATATTATTTTACCAAAAACCCTAGTGTTTATTTAAAACTCCTAGAGGCTCAATAACGTCAATGCCCCTAAATTATGGCCATGAGTTTGACATACATAGTATGCTTAAATAATATAAAACATCATTTTTAAAAACTCAAGTAACCTAATTAGGGTTTTAAAAACATAAATAATGAATTTATAAACTCAAAATAGTCAAAATAATACATAATTACAACCATAGTTAAATGACATATCAATAATGATAAACCCCAACCATAAAAAATAAAACAAAATATTATGTATATGCACAATATACATATGTTCACCACAACCATGGATGAGTTATATAATGGCCACTGTGAAACAATATTAGAATAAAACCCATCAACCAAGTTAGGGTTTCTAGTTATAAACACCATTATGTAGGAAAGAATACAAATACCTATGTTTATGGCTAAAAACAATAATTAGTTCACCATTTTAAACCACTAGTAATAAAAACTTATAAATTTAAAAACATCACCTACTTGGAATCTTGAAATCGACTAAAGATGAAGACTTTCTTATTTTTCATTCTTCCAAATTGCTATGCCAAAACATACATCCAAAATCCACATACTTCTCAGAAAAATAGTCAAACTGAATAACCAAAATGAACACCATAAAAAATATATTAAACTCCTACATAATCAAAACATTTCATGACTTAAGTGTAGTTTGAGCACAAAAAATATCATGCACTAACTATATGTTTATCTACTTTGGCCACCATTCCCAGAATTTTGACAGACTCTTTACAAAGAGTAGGCTTTTCCAATAAGGTAAAATTATCAAATGAAAACATAAAACCCATTTTTGAAGTGTCGCAATCGAATGAATTCATGGAATGAGCTAATGTCATGGAAATAAGGTTTAATGGTAAACCAAATGATTAAAACTAATGCCAAGTCTAAAGGTGGTCATGGCCCCAAAAATTACCTAATCCCAAAACCAAGTCATATCTTGGTTATAACAAATAATTAATTCCAAAACACAATAGACCAAATGAAGTCCCTCATTAAGACTTAGCTAGATAAAACATATTTGGAATGCCTTCAATGTAATAGTAGTTGATGAAGTTCAGATCAACAAAAATGACAAAGACAAAAGTGAACTAGACTAAAAGATTTACCTCATAATGAATTTGACTGTGAATAAAAGAGGAAATACAATATTGAATTTTATAAGTTATTAAGTCCAAAGTAAACATAATAGACAAGAATGACTTAAAAATTACTATATCAAATATCTAAAACTATAAAAAAACCAAAATAACTCAAAAAAGTGAAGTAAAAAATTTAGAAAGATCTGGTAAAGTAGTGTTATTAAAAGGGTTAAATATATCTATAAATTAATCAATAAATAAGTCAAATTAAAATAATAAACACTCAATAATTTAATAAAATAATAAAAATGATTTAATGGACAATACTGTCAAGCTCAATCTTTATAATAAAATTTACTATTTTGATTCATCTATGTTATTTATCCATGTTTCTCTATTTTTTAGGTATGAACATAACGTATCTCAAGTACATATCCATATAACTAACAAATAGAACATTAATAGTAGTTGGACATCTAAATATAACAAATGTAATAAAAACATTTAAATAACACATCTAAATTGGATAGTGAATAGGTAGTCATTAAACATAAATATCAAATGATGTAATGAAAAGTGTATCAATAACTATCTCAACAACAATAATAAAATGTATCAACATGAATCTTATAACTATAACACCATAATAAAATTAATAAAATATGTCTCGAATTGTTCACAACTAACTATATCAGTAATTTGAAATAAATATAGGTTAAACAGGGTCATGACATCCTCTCCCACTTAGAAAAGAGTCATAATAACAATCAAAATATCCAAGGATAATATTAATTAAAAATAATCTCATCTTCCCAAGTAGCACTTATTTCAAATAAAGGATCCCATTGAACCAGTACTTGGGAAATCTCATGATTTCTTAATTTAACAATATAATGGTATAGGATCTTCACTAGATCTAACTACATCTTTTCCTCTTATGAAACATGAATATGAGTCCAATCCAAAACATGAGATGGATCAATAATATACTTTATAAACAAATCAACATGAAACAAATTGTGAATCCAAGACAAGGAAGGAGGAAGGTCTAGTCAGTAGACAAAAAGACTAATTTTCTATAAAATTTCAAAGGGTCTTACAAACTAAGGAGATAATTAAAAAATCTTACCAAATTTAATTGAATTTTTTACAATATAATACATAGAAAAACCTTATCTCCCACTTGGAACTCATATGGTGTCCTTTTAAAATCAACATAATTCTTTTTCCTATTAGAGGTAACCTTTAAATTTTGTCTTATAGTTTTCATTTTCCTATCATACTTTTGCAAAACATCAAGACCAACAATAATCCTATTTTCTAAAATTTTCCAACCAAGTAGAGTTATACACTTACATCCATACAAATCTTTGAAAGGAGCCATTTTAATCACTAAATAGTATATGTTATTATAAGAAAATTTAACTAATTGTAAATAATCCTCCCATCATCTTATTGATCCATCACATACATTTTTAACATGTCTTCCACAAATTAATTTAAGATTATTATTTGACCATCTGTTTTTGGGTGATAATATGAATTAAAATTCAACCTTGTACCAAAAGTGATAGTCATTTTTTTATGAAAACTTGAAAGTAAATTTTTATCTCTATCTAAAATAATAACTTTAGGTATGCCATATAGTCGTACTATTTTTTAAATAAAAAATTAGGTTTTTAGTATTGAAATGATCAACTTTAGCAAATTTATCTATCACAACTAGAAGAGTAACATGTTTTATTTTATATATTGGAAAAATAGCTATGAAATACAAAGAAATCACAACCTACTTACGTTGTGGTATATCATGAGAGTAAAATAATCTTTGTAGATGGAAATGTTTAGATTTCACAAGTTGACATTCCAAAACTATTAACATAAAGTTAACAACTTCATGTTTCATTCCAAGCCAAAAATACAACCTTTTCAGCTCATGTGTCATCTTTGTGACACTTAGATGATCAAAAGTGAGGTGTTACATACACTTCTTTCATTAATATTTTTCTTAAGTCACCAAACTTAGGTATATTAGTTTTATTTTTATATCTATTTAAACCATTATAATCAACAAAAAAGTTATAAAATTTATTTTTAACAAGCTCTTTAGCTAACTTTTCACTTATATCTTGGCAAAACTTATCAAAATGCCATTTCTCTAATATTTTAGTTCTAAAATTATTATGCAGAATAGATATGGTAGTGAGATACGTGTATCAGGTGAGTGCATCAATAAAATGATCCTCCTTACCTTTCACATATGAATTGTTCATATCAAAATTACTTAAAATTTATATCCATCTATGTTGGCACACATTCAAATCATCCTAAGACAATAAACATTTCAGGCTATGATGGTTAGATTTTAACTAAAAAATATTACCTAGTAAAAAGTATTTCCATTGATTTAAATCATAAACAAGGTTATGAGTGGTGTAATTATTCTCATTATACTTTAGTTTCTATGACTCATAAGCCACAACTAAACTGTGTTAAGTTTACATGCTACCTAAGCCTTCATTAAATGCATTAACCCATATTTGAAAATTTCCATTCAAATTAGGTATAATAAGTATAGATGTTGAAGTCAGTAACTCTTTAAGCTTCAGGAAAGATTGTCCACATTCTAAAGTCCAAGACAAATTCTTACACTTTCGATATAAGGAAGTTATCAAGCTAGCCAATTTAGAAAAAAATTCAACAAATCTTCTATAATAATCAGCTAGTCCCATAAAACTACATGCTTCATGTATATTTTTAGGAGCAAGCCACTCTTGAATAGCTTTAATATTTTTTAGATCAAAATCAATACCAAACTTAGATATAATATGACCTAGATAAATGATCTCAAATTGAAATAAAGTTTATTTATATATTTTACCACATAGTTTATACTATATTAGCCATTGCAACACTAAATGTAAATGGTATTCATGTTCAATTACATTCTTAGAATATATTAGTATATCAGTAAGGAATACTAGAACAAACTTATATATAAAATTCTTGAACACACTATTCATTAAGTTCATAAATATAGTAAGTGTATTAGTTAAACCAAACAACATTACCATAAAATTTTAATGTCCATACCTAGTTTTGAAAGTAGTCTTATGGTTGTCTTCTTCCTTGATCCTCAGTTGATAATAGCCTGATCTAAAGTATATCTTAAAAAATATAATTACATGTTTTATTTAATCAAATAGATCACCTATACTTGGTAAAGGATAATGATTCTTGATGGTAACCTTGTTAAGCATGTGATAATCAACACAAAATTATAGGGTTCTATCCTTATTTTTCACAAAGACCATTGGTACAGTCCAAAGTGATACACTTGGTCTAATACTATCATTTTCTAGTAGTTCTTATAGTTGAGCTTTCAAATCCTACAAATATACTAAATTTATATAATAAGGTGATTTATATGCATGGGATACCCCTGGTATTACATCAATATAAAAATCAAAATCACATTTAGTATGTAATCCAAGAAATTTTCAAGAAAAAATTCTTACAAAAATGAATATTTTTTAAATGTTGATTCTTTTATAGGTGTAGTTTCTTGCATTTGAATAGTATATAAATTACAACCCTTATGCACTAGTTTCTTTAGATATAAAGTTGATAACAACTTACATAATTTTGATTTTAGAAAACCTTAAATTTATACAAGTTTCCCAAAATCATTACAATAATATATTACTTTATTATATAATTCTAAATTTGCTTTATACTTATGCAACCAATCCACACCTAAAATAATATCAAAATATCCAAGAGGAGCTAAAAATAAATTAACTTGGGTCTAATAATTGCCTAAGTCTAAGCTTATGCTCTAAAAACACTTACTAATTGGTACCCTTTTACCTAAGCTTAACTCAACATTTCAACCATCCTCCAAAGTCACCAAATTCAAATTATAACATGTTACTAACTTAGGGTCCATAAAACTATTTATTTCTCTTGAATCACACAAAATTGAAATAGAGAAATCATTTATTTTACCTCTAATTTCAATAAGAGTTGTTTCAAAATCTATATTTCTATTATCCATAGCTACATACACTCTATGATTAGCTAATTGGATTTTTTTTAGATTAGTGAAATCTTTACGATAGTGATCATCACCACATTTATATCATACTACAGTCCTTTCTAGCATCACTAGAATGGTATTTACTCTAATAATAGACACATTTTGACTACTTTTAGTGGGATTAATTTTATATTTGGTAGATTTAGAAGAATTCAAATTCTTGAAATTTTTATTTTTCCCTTCGAATTTGTTGAAACGACGTGTACTCCTAGTAAATATGTTGTTTGAGTCATATTTATTAAAATTATTAGGTAAGGGGACATATTTTTATTTTTAGATTACTGCCTATTCTATTTAAAATCTTGTTTCACTTTTTGACAAGCCTTCTCCTTTTCATCTGCCTTATGAGTAGATTTGATAATAGTAATTAGAATCTAAATTTTTATCATGTTAACATCATGCATTGATATCTATTTCAAACCCAGATTGAACTTACTGACTTTAGTCTCTTCATCATGTAAGTAGTTAAAATGATGAAACAAATTTAAAAACTTGTTTTCATGCTCAATCACAATCATATTCTCTTATTTCAATAGTTTAAAATCAATTATTTTCTATTCCTTGAACAAATTTAAAAACTTGTTTTCATGCTCAATCACAATCATATTATCTTATTTCAATAGTTTAAAATCAATTACTTTCTATTCCTTGAACAAATTTAAAAACTTGTTTTCATGCTCAATCACAATCATATTATCTTATTTCAATAGTTTAAAATCAATTATTTTCTATTCCTTGAAATTATAACTAATATACCTCTTCATAAATTCCCTTTAAAATTAGGCCAAGTAAGAGTCATTGACTCGTAACCCTATAAATTACATAGATGGTTTCATTAAAGAGATATAAATCTTAATAACTAATAAAAACCAACTCTTGGATTCAAATAAGAGGACATTTCATGTAGATTAAAATACTTCTCCAAGTGTACTAACCATGCATTAGCTATATCACCTGATTCTTCACCTAAAAAGGTTGGTGGAGACAACATCTTCATCTCTTTAATGATAAGGTCAACCACATTAATAGGGTTATTTTTAATTTCTTATTCACCAATTTTCCTTTATTCTCTAATTGAAAGTTATTTAGATGGAACACCTTCTATGTTGTTCAACCTTCATTCTTGGGTGTCTAGTTTACTTTGAAGTGAATTCAATGCACTTAGAATTTAATTCAAAATTATCTCTTGGTTAATGTTGGGATTTTTTTCCTCATAGTTAGGGGATTTAACATTAATATAAATATTATTGAGAGGTGATTACTTTATTTTAGGAATATTGTAACTACAAACTTAACATCTTACTATACCTAGGTTAATATTCCTTAGGTTGTTGTCTATTATTCTAAATCTTATCGTCACCATCATATGGTGAAATAAACAACTCAACAAGAAATCAAAAAGAAACATTCCCCAAAGTTTTTGGTAAACTATGCTTTGATACCAATATGTCACAACCAGAATTTTTATATATACATCAAGTAACAACTAAAATATAATGTTTCAATCATAGTTTAACATGAAAACATGTAATGAGATTCATAACTATGTTATAGATAACACATGAACTAGACCAAGTACATAACTCATTATTAAATTCATTAGGAAGTATTTTAACCACTTAGTATTAAGATATAAGTGGGTTAGTGTGGTCATACCAACCCACTCCTATTCATGTACTTTGTTATGGCCTTCTTGATGGAGTCATTATTGACTTATGCCATTACCCAGGTACATGTATAGGCTATTGAAAAGTTAGTACCTCATTAGGTAATTAAAAAAATTAAAAAAAAAGTGGTAGTGAGAATACATTCAATAGAATAATAATCATACTAATTTTGATGAAGCAAGATCTAAAAATTCATGAGCAACAAACAAAGATCAAGAGAAAATGAATATTTTCAAAAGCAATGAAAAGCCTTGAAACACCTTTTGAACTCACAAGAAAATAGAGGCATGAGGTTTGGCATAAATTACCTAAAGAAATGTGTTCAAGATTTATGATATGTTTTAATAACCATGCTTATGTTCCATTTTAGAACATCTTCCATTATTATAAAAACATGATAAGGCATGCCTAAGGATCTTACTTGATTTAGCACATTGGATCAAGGTTATATTTTCATTTCCAACCCTTACCATTATGAATTACATATGAGAACAAGGGACTCAATACAAATTGATAGTTCCATGGACTAAGCACACTTATAGTAGGTTTTTATTTTATTCTCTTTCTTAAATAATTAAAACTTTTATCTTAGGTTCATAACCTTAGCTTATGTATATCTTTATTTCTTTAACTTAAGATTAGAACTTACTTGTTATTATGTTACATAGTATAATTATTAATACCAAATTAAATAATATAACTCTATTAAACATTATTTTCAATCTAAATATATAAATTAACTTGTTAAATATTCAAATGATCAATTTGAAACATGGAACAATTGATACTCTTTCACAATATGCCTTAGTTAGGAATAACCATTTACTTTATAAAAATTTCAAAGACCTATCTTATTTTTCAAGTTACTTACAATATATGCATAAGATTTATATAATCTCATTGTATTTAAATTTGAACAAGTTATAAGGAGCTATCCAAAATAGTCCATTGCACTTTGTGAGTGATTTATTAATTTATAATATGAATCTTTACCTTCTATTAACCTTTATAAGATTTATGAAGCTTTACTTATGTAATTATTATATTTTAACCCTTATTAGATATTATAAAAATAATTAAAAACTCATGTGTAAGTATTATGATGGTTATAATCTCTTTAATTCACCATAGTATAAACACAAGGATTTCATCTTATTAATCTAAATAAGTTATTGTCTCCAAGTATTCCTTGGAAGTTTCATACAAAATTTTATTAGTTAAACCATATATTTAATGAAGTTTTGAAAAAAATATGGTAAATTAAAAATTCATTGTAAGTTTAAAAATCACAATTGTTGTTATAATGCTCAACACAAGTTGAATTTCATGATGAGTAAAATCACTTCATTTTTATAAACATAATGTTAATCCCACAATAAGTATTCAATGTAAACTTGACTTTCATGTTTATTCTTGAGATGAAATAATATAATACCAACATTAATTTACAATTCTCATGCACTCATTTTCACTAAAATACTCATATAAAATCATAAATGACTTTTACAACTATGTTCTAAAAATAACTATTTACAACCTCAAATAACCAGTTAGTTCAATACCATGAACCTAATAATAAAAAGTATAAATAAAGATATGATTACATGTTTAATTTATAATTCAACTAATAACCAATAAAATATTACAATTAGAGTGCCACAACTTTCTGATCTTTAAGATAAATCTACTTATTCCAAAATAAGAGACTAATTGAAAGTATCAGTTAAAATCACATAACTATATTTATACTATCAAATGAATTAATGAAATGATGGAATTATAAATATAAATAATACATGAATAATCTAATGATTAACTATAATCATAACCATATCCCAATCTTACATATTTTATTTGAATATAAAAGATAAACATAACATTACTTGTATCAAATACAAATATAATGAAATACAACTATAATGAATAAAATTGATTAGGTAAACAATTTAGTTCATCTACAACCAATTATCGCAACTCAAGATAAATAAGAAGTGTATCAAAAATATTTCACAAACAAACCAAAGAAGACAAAATTGCCTCACTAGTACTAATGAGCCCAACCATAAGTGGCCCTAGACCACCCTAACCACCAGTTGGATAGAGATTAGGGAAATATATAAATGATGGAGAAAGGATAAATGAAATGTATAGAGATTGACAACAACGAAACAATCTAACAATAGATAAAATAAACCACATGCATCTATCTCACCAAGATCCATTAACTTGTAAATGATTATGATTGTAGCTCATTTTTCTAAGCTTTTTATTTTATGATCCATATTCTATTGAAATACTTTAATATGGCCCATAAATCTTATGCCATGAATCTATCATGTAGTCTATATGCAATTACAAATGCATCATGTCTATAAATCAATCTTGGCTTAAAGAAGATAGAGCATACCTACATTTTTGATTGGGATACACTTGTTAAGTGGGAGAATGACCAATGTGGGGATCTGCTAGATGCAATTAGGGGATCACTTGTCACAACATATCATGATAGGAAGGGTTTCAAAGCCTATAATTTAACACACTTGCACAACAACCCTAATTTATTCCTAAGGTTTAAATCATTCAATAATTATAATAATAAGAAAGTAAATCTAATCTAGTGCACACCAAAGTTTGTGACACAAAGTGGGGGGTTAGAAACAATAAAGTAACTAAATAAAACATGTACTATAATACATATGCTCATGTAAATGTATACAGAATCCTAATACATGGGAGAAGAATACAAATACATTATCTATCTACTCTTATAAAAGACAAATAAAGTTAGGAATACTTACCTTTTAAGATGAACAAAATGAGCTTCAATCTCTCTCTTGGCCAAGGTGCTTTGCCAGAGATTGCTGTGGTATGTAAGGATAATGAAGATAAATTAGATATAGGATACACAACCTATCTAATCATCCAAAAGAATTATCCACAAAAAAAGATCTGTATCGCCAAAGAAAATATGAAACCCTAAGCTTTATTTATCAAATAGAATGGTCAATAAGCAAATGTTTAATTGCACTTCTTTGCTATTAATTATTCTCTTATGAAATGGTTAAAAAATGAACTTGTATATATAGGTAGATGTTACCCTAAATCTTCCTAGAAACATCAATTGTATAGGGTTGACCCAATTGACTCAATGTGTTTTTAGGGATAATTCACAAGGTCTGAGCTAGTTTGGTTGAAAGGATAACAAGCTCAAAAAGTGAAAAATACCCCTAAACTATATTGGGTCGACCTAGTCGACCTAGTATAGTTGACTGAACAAAAGGGAGTTAAGGCAAGAAAAGGATGGATAAGGCATAACAACTAAGAGGAATGGGTAGGACTGAGGAGAATAAGCTTAGGTTAAATGGTTTTAGGAGACAAGTGTGTAGATGTCAAGTGGCAAAAGGGACAATAATATTACAAATCATTGATGGTCTACCCACCTCTTTCTCAGTGCAACCCTTAAGGGATACACTCAGAGAGATTAAGGCTTGATGGGTTATTATAAGATATAAAGTATTAGTAATCAATAGAATTTTGAAAATATTATGTGTATACATATGCCCCACTTAAACCTCATCATGTGTCACGTAAGTGCAACATGGGATGGTGTTTTTAGATAAAACATGATAACACATAATGTTAATGCTAAGTAAAGTGTAGTAAGCAAAAAATAAGACAAATGAAAGATTTAAATTGAAAAACACATACATTTAACTTACCTTAATGTCATAGATAAAGAAGTACACTGTAAGAATGTGAAGGTGTCCAATATAGAGAACACTAGATGAACTTGTAGAAGTTAGTCCAAAAAAAAACTAAAAATCAAAGTTTTTAGAATATAGGCAAATGGTAGTGGAAAATATTCTCTATATCATCAAAAATCTAATGCATTTTATTATTTACAAAATGGATGAGTAGAAACAAAGATATAAGCAAAATAAGGAATCTATTGAAATATAATTAAAAGATTTGAATTTTGAAAAGCTATTTAAAATAGGGAAAAAGATAATTAATTAGTTATTTTGATTTGTGAGAGAGGGAAAATAGATCTCTAAAGAAAAAAATGAGCTAGGATGGTGAGGAGATGACATGTTAGGTGAGGAGGAGCTCTAGAGGTAGCAATAGGTGCACTATAGGTATGTAACTATGAATCTCGAAACAATTTTTGAAAATTTTACTGAATTAAGTGTAATTTTAATAAAATTTGATTTGAAGAATTTATATATGTCAAAATGAAACAAAATTAGATTCTATGGGTAGATAATAAGAATACATAAAATGGGTTTATAGGGGTTAGCTGAAATCAAGAAAATTGTACTTTTTGGCAAAATGTAAAGGGTCGACGGGTAGAAAGCACTGGGTCAACCCAATCAACCTAGAGGGGTGGAAATGATTAGAATCCATAGTGTCAAACCAATAGGTATAGGTCAACCTTGTGCATTCTAAAAGTTGATGACATAGTTTAGAGTTTTTAGGTGGTTCAAAAGGTCTAAAATGGAAAATCAGTACTAGGGAAGGGAAGAGAAGAGGGTTGACTTAGATGTTTGAGTCAATTAGGCAAAAATATAGGAAAATTTTGGCTAAACTAATTTAACCAAAGAGCTATAATGGTACACTAAAGCATGTAAAAGTTTGAAAGAGGGCTAAAATGGCTTGAAATGACCAAGTAAGGTCAAGAAAGATTGATTAGGCTAAAATTAGGTTAAAATGACTAAATTAAAGTAATTTAGGCTTATTTTTTATTAAAAAGAATGTATGGTGACTATAGATGACATGGAAGAACTGATACATCCTTTGTTGTTTTTTGGGTATAGGGACATCAAATATTTTAGATACTTATGGACATAACATGGTTACTATACTTGTTAGATAGGTTTTTAGATGTAGATAGGGCTAGACTAAGATCTGTAGGTCTAGGTGGGATAGTTGATATGTGTCAAATCCCCATTAATGTTGATCTATTAGTCATGTTCCTTAGTTGTTAGAAATGATTGAATAATACCTTTAGATGGGAGATAGATGGGGATATAGTAGAGGTGGTTATCATACTAAAGGATGTCCATGCCATCTTGGGGCTACCTATAGTTGCAGTGTAGGTGACCACAAGGATACCAGATAGCCTAGAGGAGAAGAGAGCCTTAACCATGTGGGATATAGGCTTAGAGATGATATGACCAGGTAAGAGAGTTAGCATGTTTGATGTCTATACATCATATATTCTAGACATCAAGAAGGCTATGATAGGCCTTATGACATAACAAGTGTTATGCCACAAGTTAGATGGTAAGGTACCACTATTTATGGTAGCTTTGAGTAGGTTGATCTTGGATGAGTGATTTTTATATGATTTAGGCTCTATTATCTAGGTCTAGATTGTATATCATCTCTATGAGATGATGGTCAAATGGAAGAAGACCATGGGACTAATCATACTACTAATAACTTGGATATATTGGAAGTTTCTTATTTATCAACCATTTGGGTTACCCTATTCAATCAGTGATAGGTCACCTTAGGTGTGGAGATGGAGAAAAGACCAGGTAGCATGGATCATGCCACACATGCCAATAATGTAGTAAATGAGATGTGCAGGCATATTTTGGTAACCATATGAGCACATAATATCTACATGGGAAAGCTAGGACATAGTTGCACCAATGACAGTGAGGATAGAGGTGGTCAAACATTATTTTTGGTGGAGAGGGCCACATCTAGTCATATGGGTGCTAAGATAGATGGGTATACCTCATCTAACAACACTGATATTGATGTTTGAGTGTGGCCATGGGATGTGAGGGATCTATAGGGGAGGAGAGGAGTGGGGTCACTAGTGGTGAGGTTAACACTGAGGCCACATCAAGAGTGACCATGGACTAGTTAGGCATGAAAAGGAGTTGAGTAAAAGGATAGGGATACAGAGGTAGAGATACTAGATGTACCATTACTAGCTTTATAGTGAGATGAGAAGTAGCTACTAAGGACATGGTGTTGATGGAGGTAAGAAGATCAAGAGAGAATGGAGACTATTGCCATCTTGAATGACCCCATAGGTGAGTTAGAGGAGATGATAAAGAGACCACTCAAACATAGGTTGAGATGAACATGAGCCATGATAGCTAGGTTTGAGTTGAAGATGTGACCTATAGAGGAGGTGCTAGGAGGATTTATAGATAGGGAGACTATGCTAGGTGGTCACACAGATGGTGATACCATAGTAGTTGAGACACATATAGGTAAAAAAAGGTGGTTGAATATTATTACTTAAGTTTTTATTTTGGAAATATAGATAGATATTTTGAGATATAATAGTGATGTAATATCCATATTGTGTAATTTTATAGGTGTATCTAAGGATGATGAGGAGATATGGGGGTCCCTAGTGAAGGGAGAAGTCCATGATGTCCTGGACGAGACTCTATATCCATACGACCCCATGACACTGAAGGATCCAAGTGTACCATCTACCCCAACTCAAGTGAGCTAGTTTAGATTAGTTAGAGAGGTAGTGAGGTAGATATGATCATAGAGAGAAAGGAAGAAACCACCCACAATGTTGGGTGTAGGGGAACTATAGGCATACTAGGCCCTAATAGATGAGAGAGTTATACATCTAGTTATAGTAAGCCAGATGATAGAGATTTAGACCCAGCTAGTGGATTCATAGGTATAAGTAGCACACCTATAGGGACAAGTAGAAAGATTGAGCTCTTGGATGGCCTCCTTATAGTGTATTATTTATAGGAGTTAGATCGAGGCCTTAACAAGTAGCATGGATAGGCCATGAAATAGACCTGATGGAGCCCAACCATAGAGTTGGAATATTGAATATGGTTGTATATGGTTGTATTAAAATCATGATTAAATATATCCAAATCATACACAAATAGAACCATCATAATGATAACATACACATCCAACATCAATATTCTAGAATGATCCATCATGATATATATATGATGGATCATTTTAGCATATTGATGTTGGATGTGTATGTTTTTGTTATGGTGGTTGTGTTTGTGGATGCTTTTGATATATTTCTTTCTATCACATGTAATGAGTTTTATTTTATATGCTATATGAAATACATGTGATGTGGTTTCTTTTCTAGCATTATGTAGGACACATGCATGGTTAAAAAGAAATAGGCAAAAGGACTTGGAAACATATAAAAAAGTAAAAAAATGTGATACACACTATTTAAATATGGTAAATGTGTAATAACAAGAAAAATGAGTAAGTATAAAGATCCAAGAGATAGTAAAACAAGATGGTAAAAAGGAATTTGTTTTTAAACCAATGTGAAATATTTTTACACCAAATTAAAACAAGTAAAATCATACTAATATCATGTTGGGAAGTATGAAATCAATGTAATAAAATGGAAGGTATATAAAAATAATAAATGGTAATAAAAAAATTAATTAAGTCAATAAATCATACTAAATCATGCTAGGAAGTATGAAACTAATTTTTTTTTATAAAATCTTAGTCTTAAATGGTTATACAAATTCAAGTTGGAAAGTATGAAAAAATCAAGAAATAGTTGTAATCTTACATGCATTTAAAAAATAAGAAAATAAAAAGGTGAAAGACAAATTAAGTATGCATAAAGTGTACTAAATCAAGATGGGAAGCATGTAAAATGATATGTAACTTCATAATCAATCGAATCTTATCTCAATTTTGACACATGTAATTTGAATGGCAACTTGGGTATTAGAAAATTTTGTGAGGAATGTAGGCTCCTATCCATGGTCTTACACAACAACTCACAAAGAGAACACCACTCAGGGTCGAATAAATAGGAAAAATTAGGTAATCAAGGATGTGGGTAATAGGAAGGAAAATATGTTAATTTGTGAGGAATGTTGGGTCCTATCTACGGTCTTACAAAACAACTCACAAATGAAATCCCAATGGGAGTGATCAATAGACAAAACAATATTTCTCAAAAGTAAATATAAAGGATATAAAGAGTGAAAAAGGGATTGTAAAATAAGACTTAGGTGTTTTATGAGAAGACCTTAGGAGGCAAGAGGCATACTAAGGACATGAGAAGACATAAAGTGACTAGTGGTCATATATGTATAAAGGAAACCTGTTCATTATAGACACATATTTTTATAGGTAAATAATTGTGCTACTAAGATCAAATCATGAAGGTAGATTGGTACAAGGAAAATTAAAATGGACCTACCTTACCATAACATATTACCCATTATTTAGGACCCCTTACAAATCTATCGATATAATATGAAGATTGGGTACTTGTGTGAGAAAGTAGGTAGCACTAAAATATCTTTTTATTCTCCTCTTCTAATCTAATGGCCTACTGCACCCCAAAGGACCTCAAATCTACCATGAGGCCAACATTGAGTGACCTTCAATTAGAAGAAGATGTGATTTTAATCATGTCTTTTAGTGTGATTTGACTTTTAATAATATTTTTGCCTTTTATATCATTGCCTTTTGTTTAAATGATTTGGATTTTAACTTTTTTTAAAAGTCTTTTTAAGATTCATCCTCCACATAGATTTGGAAGGACCAATAATTAGAGAGATAGTTATACACATGAATGAGTTTTAGGCTAAGGATAAAGGAAGCTAAGTAACCAAAGACAAATATTGAATAAGACACTTAGGCTTGACAGTGAACTAGCATGTGATCTCAAGTCTCAACCATGTATATGCTTAGTTTACAGAAAAGGGAATAGGGAAAAATGAGATCCAAAGTAGACCATTAAAAGGAGGTAATAATGAGAGATTGTTTACTAATTCAGCAGATGGTAAAGGGATATAATAACCAAAGGGAATAGGGTTTTTATAACCAAGTCACCATGACTAATTATCTATGAAAAAGAGGGATAAGAAATCAAAACAATCATAAAGATACAAGGAGAGTTTTTAGAAAAACTATAGGGAAAAAGGGAAAACAAAAATAAAATACAACTATATGTGAATATAACTGATATAAGTAAGATATAGTACAATAAGTAAGATCATGATATAAGATAAGTAGAAATTTGACACAGTATCAAATGATACAACAAATAGAAATAAGATTGAATCACATGTCCAATCAAATATAAATGTGAAAGCATCATGCATGTGCTCATAAATACTAGTGAATCTATCCACACATATTATCTTATATATCAAATAAGTCTCTATGAAGCTGTATATACATTATTGTTAAAGTTTCATCAATATCCAATGAATAGTGGGAAAATATTTCTTTTTTGATCTCATCAATTAAAAAAGTTGGAATACTTGATGGATAATGCTAAAGAGGAAATTAGGAAAAAGATAGGAGAATTTAAGGGAGTGGAATCTACTAGAGATGCAGGAATCACTAGTGGAGAAGAATCCATGGGTGAGGGAAGGTCCACAAGTGAAGGAATCATAGGTGGTGGTACAAAATGTGGTGAAGGGACCATAGGAGGGGATGGAATCACTAGAGGTGTAACCATGGGAGAATAAAGATAAACCTTCTTACAGGAATGACCTATGGTAGGAATAGAAGAAGGTCCAAGAATGGCTATAAGATGATATTTGAGATGTTGTAGGATGAGATAATGATTGGTGTGATGGGTGCCACATAGATGCCATAGACAATATACCTCACCATACTTAGTTATGTACTCAAGAAATACCTTTGAGGGATATATGAATTTGTCTGATGATGAGGAATAAGGATGCAAAGCATCAATATATAGTCACAACTTTCTACAGTAGGTGGAAGAGTGATTATTTATCCCATAGAATCAATAGATATTCTTGTGAGTGGTTTTAGGAGAATCACTCATAAAAAGAGGTATAATAGGAGTTTAAGAAGCTGGCAAGCACTTGTAAACCCATTTTGTGGGTATAGGAGCCATATTAGGTAAGAGAAGTAAACCATCACCAAGGGAGGGTGATAACGAGGAAGGAATAAAACTAGGCTCAATGGAACGAGTGATAACATTAGAAATAGCGATAGGTTCAATAATAGTAGGATCAGAAACATGATAAACTATAGTAGAAGTGAGAAGAGACTCAACTGTAATAGGCTTTATTAAGGGAGGATTCATATCTATAGAAGTTCTAATGAGAGTTGTACTAACCTCAGGGGTAAACCAGCTATGAAGATCAAGGTACTTAGAAAAATGGTAAGGCTCGATCATAGCATGATCCATGAGCATAGTCCTACATGGATCCTTAGAAAATAGAGGTGTTGAAACCATCTATACCCTATGATAAATGGGAAAAATGCAAAAATTAGGAAGTATAAGTGAAGGAAAACAATGAGATGCACGAAAAATTCAAGTAAAAAAGAATGATAATAGACAATCTCAGCATCACAGGCCTATACAAGACCACCTAACAATGGATCATATAAGGAATAACCATCATCATAATATGGGGTGTAAATATTAATGACACAAGTAGGGATAACTATATAATCTAATGAATAATGGTGAATATAATGCCTATTCTTAATCAAGATTATGGGAATGTCATCACAAGGAGGCTTGCAAGAATAAGGTTTTAAGGAAGCAAGAAGTTGTGAGATGAGAGATCAAAATTTTTTATATTTAAGTTAATCTCAATGGAATCATCATCATTAGTACCTAAGAGATTATGATTAATTTTACTAATGAGCTTAGGATGCCCACTGTAACCTTAGGTTGAGTTAAGGGGAAAGTTGAGATCCTGAGACTCATGGAATGGAATGCTAGGAAAAGAATCAAGAGTAGGAATCATGAAGACACCATGATATTGGAATTTTTCAAAATTATAAAGGATAGTGTCACCCTAAATCTTGTAAATGGATCCATTATGAGGAAACTTAACACATTGGCAAGTAAAGGAAGCAATAGCTCTCATGCGGTGAGTCCATGGCCTACCAATCAAGATGTTATAAAAAAGGGGGAAGTTAAAGATCATCACATTCACATAGATGGTGATAGGTGGGATAGTAATGGGAAGCCACACATAACCTAGAAGAGGCATTTTAATTCTATTATATCCTTAGTAGGTACTTCATGTAGACTTGAGATTACATTTAGAATATCCAAGGGTTTTAATGAAATTGAGAGAGGCAACACATGTGCGAAAACCCTCATCAATAAATGCATATTTAACTTGGATATCATCTATTTGGATGCTAATAAATGAGGTAGAATCATATACATGAAGTAATATTTCATCTAGAATCATAGATGTGATAGGAAGTCATAGAGAAAGAGAAGTGTCTATAGTTTCATCAACATTGATAGACATCTCTTTACATTATTGTAATATACTATCTTTAAATCTAGATAAATCTGCCCATCATCTTATTAGAGGAGGATGAGGGACATTCATCTAAAATAATAGCTACATGAGGTAGATTTTATGATTTTGGGAAGTCCTCATAAGCTCAATAAATCGAATGTGAGATGGGAAATTAGTGAGTTCCGTAATGGGATCCCATTCATCATAACCCATAATAATGTTTTTAGATAAAGATGCATAATGATTAAGGAGATCTTCAAAATGAGGAATTGAATTTCATTGAAATTTATGTTGATATGAAGGAGAAATTTTGTGATAAGGTGGTAAATCATGTTGAGATGATGAACTAGTTAGTTCAATTTGATTTTGATAATTGGGAGAAAAAATGTTGGTAGAATCTTGGTTATCATTAGTATTGGAATATGATGGAAGAGTGGTATAAATATAATGGGATGTGTTATCCAAGGGGGAATAAAAAATTGGATCATCAAAAGTAATAAGGTGATCTTGCCCCAACTCATTTAAATGAGTTGGATAAGAATCTTGGATAACATGATATATATTATGTGAAGGAGGAGTTTAGATAGGTTGAGAATCAATGGAATCTACCACCCTTTGCATATTAGTCATTCTAACCACATAATCTTCAAAATTTGGTTCAATAAGACTTTATATGTTATTTTTGGAAGGGTTATACTTGTCTTAATTTTATTGGATAGGTTGGTGATTAGGGAGAGGGTCTTTATAGATAGTTAAATAAACATTTACTTGATTTAAGGCTTGAGTTTTATCATGTGTTTTATAGTCCTTGAAAGAAATTTTATAATCTTATTTATGCTTAAAAATTATAGAATCATGATCAAAATTAAGTTCAAGAATAAAATCCATAACTAAATTAAAAATTTGTCTAAAGGTCTCATGAGAATGACCCCGACTAGCATGAAACCAATTAAAACTTGTTAAGATCATACCAAAATTTCATAGGATGAGTAAGGTCAAGTTTTCATGGAAGAGGTCTAGGTATATGCATAATAAATTTAGTTGATGATGGAGGTTTTTGAACATTTATGTTGTTTAGTGAATAAAAATGAGGATTATTATATTGTTGAGAAGGAGCTAGTTCTAAAGAAGGATTAGGAATGATAGTTTAAACATTTTGAATGGTTCCATAAGAATCAATAACACCATCATTAGTGATATTGTGGTTTTTGTTTTTAAGTAAGACATTAGGACCCAAAAAAGGTTAGGGTGTCTCAAATTGATGAATTAGGAAATATTGACATTTATCTTGGTAAATAGCTTCCTATAAATTGCATGGAAAAAGAGTATAGACTCAATATTGTAATTTAGGAAAGATAACATTTATTAATAGATGAAAAATATTGTCATCCACCATGTTATGTTCATATTTTTTTGAAAAAGTTTTCCATCTCTTAAAAAAGGCTTGATCGATTTCATTTTCATTTTGTTTTCAATTTATGAAATGGGCCATAGTGTTTTTGGGAAGATCACTAGTTTGGAATTCTTACACTAAAGCATTCACTAAGTCAGCCATACTAGAAATGGAATGAGCTCTAAGTATATTTTACCAATCCAAGGCATCACCCATGAGGGTTTTGGTTAGGATCTTGGTAGAGGCAAAGGTGTTTAATTTGACCCAATCCTTTTAAATATTTACAAATGTTCTGAGGTGAAGGGTAGGATCGGTTGACCCATTATAAGAAAATGTAGATGTTATACCTCCTATATCAATGTTGGTAATTTGAGTAGTGAGAGGTTCATTTTGTATATGTATAATGGTTTTATTGACTAAATTAGGTTGAGGAATGAGATGACCTTGAAAATATTGAAGAGGAAGAGGAGGAACATTCTAGTTATGTGTGCCCTAAGCCATTGGTTGTGGATGAGATTGAAGATTAAGAAGGTGGTTTTGAATTCTCATCTTTTGATTTGTGTTATATGCTTGAAAGGTATTCATTTGATTGATATTTTTTAATAAAATTTTATGTGTTTGATTAACATTAGAATAATTATAATTGGTATTTTTGTTTCTATTAGTGGCTTGGGTACCACTATTAGTGTTGATATAAGCTTGAGATGAATTATGAGAATGTGAGGCACTAGTGGCAAAATTTGCTTGTGTAGAAAAAGATGGAATAGTGAATGGTTCAAAAGAAGAAGGACTATAATCATGATTGTATTGGGTATTAAAAAATGAACTAGTGTAAGAATTAAGGATAGTGGATCTTATGACAGGCCCACTAGATGTAGAACCTACCATGTTAGTGGATATACTAGGAATGGAGGTGGAAGAAGTTAGAGAAGAAGAAGTCATGGTATGAGACGGGGTCATAATTGGAGGAAGAGGCTAAAAATAAAATAAAATGGTACCCATACATCCATTTGAGAATGTAGGATTAGGTTAATGAGGATCTTCAACCTGACCACTAATCATAAGATTGTAAATAATATAAGGATTTCCTTGATGTTGAAGAAATTCAAAGATAAAGAAGAGCATTTAGGGAGTATACTCTAACTCATGTCGATCCTCTAAGAAAAGAGGAGGATTGTGCTATAAATAGGTATTTGGATGGGTCCCACAGTTCATTATGCAAGTAGCAATATGAACATTATTAGCATCTAAAAGAGGATCCCTACTTTGTCTATTGGAGACCCTATTATGATTGGTAAATTTCATCATGTCTATTGACTATAATTAGGGTCATCACCAAAAATAAAGTCCATGATGAAGGGAAAATAAGAGAGATGAGAAAGTAAAGGATAAAGTGGTGACCCAATAGTATAGGGTCTATTGGGTCAACCTAACATATAAACAAGGACTATAAAAATATACAGCGTCAACTGGGTCAATCTAGTATAGTGTAAAAAAGTTAGGAAAGGTATTGGGTTGATTGTGTTGATCCAGTACAATAGATAGGGAATTGAAGAAGCCTAAAAATATATTTTGAAAATGAAACAAGATAGTTTTTTAAGTAATGAAAATAAATAAGTACTAAAAAGAAACATACAATCAATTGGATTAATGCTGACCAATCCAATTAAAGCACATAAAATAAAACCTTGCACTAATGCTAGATAATGCAAGATTTTGTGTATACAATTAAACAAAGAGAAAGTAATCAACTTGAAATGTAAAGAGCTAACTAATTGGTTAACCTGAATGTTTATTAGATTATTAAGATATTATTTTTAATGTGATTAAAAGTTGGCTATAATCAAGGTACTGAATAGAAATCTAAGGATGGTTTCAAGTAGTTTGGGCTGAAAGGGATTGTAGTGGAAATGATATAGGCTTGGTATTGGGGCCTACCCCCTCATGTCACATACCATAGTGATAAGGGTGTTTGGTTCTTAGAGAGAATATACCATTAACCATGTTTTATACTTGACCAGAGCATCAAGTTAGCTTCCACCTTGGGGATTAAATCCAAGTAGTTTGGACTTGGGTAGACAAATGTTAGAATATTGTTTATGTTTTTATGATTTGGTCATGTGTGCATAAAATAGAAATAGTGAAACTAAGTGATTAATTAAAAATCCCCTAATTAAACTATGTGAATTATTCTAATCATGCAATTAATATGAAAAGAAATGTGTGAGCTAATTAATAACAAATATGAGGTTAATTCTAACTTGAAACAAGGTATAGTGTTGACACTATATACATTAAATACATAACAGGGTTGATAGGTTCTAACCTCTACTATGGAATCAAGGTTTGAGAATGATCTAGGTTAGTAAGGTCAACCCAATTATTTTAAACAACACATAACACATAATTGGGTGAGTAGGGTCAATCTAGTTGATTGTGCAAGGGAAGTTTTAAAGACTAAAAACTATGAAAGGAAAGACATAGAATAAATAATCAAAGAGGTAGAAAGGAACCTTAGTGGATTATAAATGTAAGGAAGGAAGATTCCTAATAAAGAACCTTGGAGTATGTTGGTAAAACCTAGAAACTGGGTCAATAAGATCGATCAAGTTGTGTAGAAACCTACTAAAGAGTGATGAAAACATATAGGGTTGACTAGGTCAATCTAGTAGGTTGAACTAGATGTTTGAAAGGATAGAAACCTATACTAGGTCAATTGGGTTGATCTTATTGCCTAGTTCTAAAAACCTATACAAAAAATTCATAAAATTAGGTTGATAGAGTCGATCTAGTATGATAAAAATAATGAATAAAAGAATGAAAATAAGTGACATAAATCCTACATAGGTTAGTTTCAGATTGAGTTCACCAGATTGAATGTAATCAAAAATGCATCATGTCTATAAATCAATCCTAGCTTGGAGAAGATAGATCATACCTACACTTTTGATTGCGATACACTTGTTAAGTGGGAACATGACAAATATTGAGATCCACTAAACCCGATTAGGGGATCGATTTTCACAACATATCATTATAATAAGGGTTCCAAATCCTATAATTCAACACAATCACACAAAAACTGTAATGGAGTCCTAAGGTTTAAAGCAATCACCTATTATAATAAAAAGAAATTAAATTTAATTTAGTGCACACCAAAGCTTGTGGCACAAAGTGGGGGGTTAGAAACAATAAAAAAACTAAAATAAACATGTATTGGAAGACATATATTGACATCAATGTATACAAAATCCTAATACATTGGAGAAGAATATAAATGAATTATCTATCTACTCTTACAAAGGAGAAATAAAGTTAGGCATACTTACTTTTGAAGATGAAATTGTTGATCTTCAATCTCTCCCTTGGCCAAGATGCTTCATAAGAGATTGTTGTGGAATGTAAGGATATTGAAGATAAATCAACTCTAAGCTACACAACCTTTTTAAGCATCCAAAAGAATTATCCACAAGCTAAGATATGTATCTCCAGAGAAATTATAAAACCCTAAGATTTATTCCTCAAGTATAATGGTTAATAAGAAGATGTTCATTCACATTTCTTCACTACTAATTATTTTCTTATGAAATGGTGGGAAATGAACTTGTATATATAGGTGGATCTTGCCCTAAATTCTCCTCAAAATGTCAGCTATACATGGTTGACCTAGTCAACCTATGTGTTTTTTGGGAAAATTCACTAAGTCTGAGCTAGGTTGGTTGAAAGGAAAACAATCTAAGTGAAAAATACCCCTAAATTGTACTGGGTTGACCTAGTCGACCTAGTATAGTCAATTGACCAAAAGGGAGTTAAGGAAAGAAAATTATGCATAAGGCATGAAAACTAAGAGGAATGGGTAGGAATAAGGAGAATAAGCTTATTTTAAATGGTTTTAGGAGACAAGTGTGTATATTTCAAGTGGAAAAAGGGACAATAATCTTACAAAGCGTAGATGGTATACCCAACCCTTTCTTAGTATACCCCTTAAGGCATACACTTAGAGAGATTAACGATCAATGAGTTCCTATAAAATATAAAATATCAGTAATCAATAAAATTTTAAAAATATTATGTGTATACATAGTCATCCTCAAATAAGATTTTAATAGATATTAATGAGTTTAAAAATAAAAACTCATAAAAACGAAGATAACAGCTCCAACCAACCTAAAATGTTAATATAAAACTCTACATAAATTTATGGGTCAAAATTTAATTAAAATAAACTTTATCAGATATAGAAAAATATTCAACATCAAATATAATGATATAATGTAATCATAACAATAAAATAATCAATTAATCATAATCTATAAACATAAGTCAATTAGTAATAATTCAAATGAATTCCAACATCTTATCAGAATCATAAAAATAATTGAGATATAATTTTATATACCCAAGTCAACTAATAATTACTATATTATAAAATATAAGTCAAACATAATCATGCAATATATATATATATATATATATATATATATATATATATATATATTGAAAAACCTAGTGTTTATTTCAAACACTTGAAAGTTTAATAATGTAATTTCCCCCAAATCATGCATATGGGTTTGACATACACAACAAATTCAATAATACAAAAATTCATTTATAAAAACTAGAGTAATCCAATCGAGGTTTTAAAAACATAAATAATAAATTTATAAACTCAACACATTCAAAATAATACATAGTCATAACCCTAATTAAATGACATATCAATAAAAATAAACCCCAACCATAACAAACAAAATAAAATATTTATATCAAAAATATATGCACAATATACATATATACACCACAACTATGGATGAGTTGTATAATGTCCATCATGTAACAATAGCATAATAAAAGCCATCGACCTAGTTAGGGGTTTCAGCTATAAACACCATTATCTAGGCAAGAACACAAATGCCTATGTTTATGGCTAAAAAAAATAACTAGTTTGACATTTAAAAACATTAATAAGGCAAACTTAGAAATTTAAGAACATCACTTAGAATTCTGAAATTGACCACATAAAAATACTTTATTCTTTTCTAGGCTTCCAAATTCCTATGCTAAAACATTCATCCAAAATTCATATGCTTCTAAGAAAACTAGTCAAACCAAATAGCCAAAATGAACCCCAAAAAAAATATACTAAACTCCATCATATATGACAAGTTTCATGACTTAACTTTAGTTTGATCCCAAGAAAATATCATGCACTAACAACATGTTTATCTACCTTGGTCACCATGACCAAGATTTTGGTAGAATCTCCCCAAAGTGCAGGCTTCTCCAACAAGCTAAAATGACCAAATGAAAATATAAGACCTATTTTAGAAGTATCTCAACCAAATGAATTTGTGGAATGATCCAAATCCATGGACCTAAGGTCAAATGGTAAATGAAATTATTAACACTAATTCCATGTCCAAAGGTGGTCATGGCCCCAAACATTACCTAAGTCTAAATCCAAGTCATATATTGGTTATAACAAATAATAAATGCCATCAAATATCAGATCAAACAAATTCCATCATTAAGATTCATTTAGATAAAACATATTTAGAATGCCTTCAATGTAATAATAGTTGATGAGGTTCATGACAACAAATAAGACCAAGATAACCATGAAATAAACTAAAGAGTTCACCTCATAAAGAATTCAATTATGAATGAAAGAGAAAATTCAATATAGAATTTGACAAGTTATTAAGTCCAATAAAAACATAATATACAAGAATGACTTAAAAATGATGATATTAAATAGCTAGTAACTATTACAATATCAACACAACTCAGAATAGATGACAAGTAAAGAATTTTAAATCATTTATTAAATTAGTAATAGTACGAAGGTCAAAATTAACTATAAATAAATCAATAAATAAGTCAAATTAAAATGATAAACACTAAGTACTTTAATCAAGTAAACAAAATGACTTAATCAATAGTACCATCAAACTTAGTTTTATAATAGAATTTACTATTTTGATTCATCAATGTTTGTCCACTACTCAGGTTTGAACATAATCTAGCTCAAGTACTTGTCCCTATAGTGAAAAAATAGACCATCAACATTATATGAGAACCTAAATATAATAAATGTAATAAAATCATATAAATAACACATCTAAAATAAATAGTAAATTAATACTCATTAAGCATAAATATGCAATGTTGTAATGAAAAGTGTATCAATAATTGTCTCAAAAAAAAAAAAAATGTATCAACATAGATCACAAAACTAAAACACCATAGTAAAATAAAAAAATATGTCTCAAATAGTTCACAACTAACTATATCAATAATTTGAAATAAATGTAGATCAAACAAGGTCATGACAACCAACTCATGTCAAGGTGAATTTGTGAGGGGGTAATTAATATCTAGATATATAAATTTTACATGGTCAAAATTTCTATAATATCTAATTATGATTCAAGGACTTCAACAATATCATGCTTAGACCTAGTATTCTCCTTATTTTCCCTCTTTCTGTCTTCACAAAATGCCAAGCTTATAAAATATAGACTTAAATCTTTCAAACATAGTTTTTCTTAGGTTTATGAAAAATTTTACATGGAGATAATGAAATATCCACTTGCACACAACAAAAATTTCACCACAATTGTATGCACTTCTATTTTTATTCCAAAATTCACATTTTAATTATATTTTCATGTCCGACCTTTTATTTTTTCTTATTTCCAACAATTAGTTCACCATTACTCCAATTCACTTAAGTTAATTATCTAGCAAATTTTAGCTAGCTTTAAGTCAACTTTAGTATATTATCAGTTAGATCTAGTAATATAACATATATGACAACCGTTATTTTCTTACAAATAACTCTCTTTACCATGAAATGCAAATCCAAAAAACAAATAGAGAATAAAGTATTCATAATTTGACAGAGCTATAGTTTATCTTATGTATTTTTCTTTAATAACTATCCCAAGCCTTAAAACAATTTTTTGGTCACTATTACAAATTAGATAAGGATATCCAAACATTTGGAGCATAATATTCGACAGTTTATGAGAAACAACATAATCTAAATGTTATTTTCATTCCTTTTGTTCCTATAATTTCATTAATTTTTCCTAGAGAATCCTTGGGTTATCATTGAGAAAAAATCCAAGGAGATTTAAACCTGAAGATCTTTATATTTATAAGTTCAAAAAATTATTCTTCCAATCTATCCTTTGCTTTGACTAGGTTATGGGTTTTTATTCTATTTTTTCTTAATTTTTATTTTTAATAGATTATATCATATTTTATTATTTTAATTTCATATCAAAAAAGTATAAATAAATAAAAAAGAGATTATTTTTGATACTATTTCATTACAAATCATTTATTTTTATTAAAATTTCACTCGGATATAGAAAATCTAACAACATATAGCTTTGCATGTTAGTTTTATAATCCAATAAACTATTTTATTTTATGTATAGTTTATCTCTCATAACACACACATAGATATAATTTATCACTTCACTCCCATTTTTATAAAAAATAGAGAAATAAAAAATAAAATATTGCATTAGTGATTTCCTCTTTCTTAATTTCTATAAACATCCAAAATTTTCAATAAAAAACATTAAAAACCCAGATGAAGGATTTCATTCCAAATTAGATTAAATATATGAAAATCATCAAAAAATAGAAATTATTTATTATATTTTAATTTATATCAGTCAAATATATCTATTATCATGTATAAAATCTTAAAATTATAGATTAACACTTAGTTGTGCATCTTAAAATTTAGAATAATTATTCATATCTAATTTGCATTCATTCCAAAATAGAAATCAAATGTTTGATTTTGGCCTAAGTAAACTTTTGTTTATTTTTAAATTTATAAATGAGCATTACAATATATATTTTTATATTTTAATCTTTTTACATTTGCACATTATCTATTCAAAAAGGAAAATAAAATAATAATATTATTTTCTTCATTTTCAAGATCTTTCCTATTTGCATAATTTTAGTTCTTTTAATTATTTTTAAAACATTGGTTTATAAGTAGATATAGCTTCACTTAGCTAAAAACCAATCATCTAGATGAATTTTATAGAAAAATAACAAACAAAATAAATTTTGAAAACAAAACAAAACAATATTCATACACATTTCAAAAAATGAAAAACATTATGTAAAATAAAAGATCAAACACCAACCAAACTTTTATTCACTCTAAGATAATGTCTCATTAACAAGTGCATATAGATATATTAGGATCATTTCCATGAATAACTATTCCCATCCCACTATAAAACATTCAAAGTGATATAGACTCTAAGATTTACATGCTAGTCTTTCACTCAACATCATAACCAAAATTAATCATTACCCAATTGAATGTCTTAGTTTAACAAATGAGGCTATCTGAAGCCCAACTAGACAAGAAGATTCACTTTCTTACTAGCCAATCTAAGAACTTTCAAATCTAATTTAATTATTCATCCTTAAATCTAGCTTCATCTAATTTTATTCACTTTGCAGATGACATTTTTTTTGGTGAAGCCCAACCTTATAAAATTGGTCAAATAAATCAAGTGATTCAACCCATCTTTAACCCATTCAAGGAGAGAAACATAAACTAATATTTATCTTATTTGGTTTTTTTGTAATTAGGTGACTCTAAATCTTATCTATCCTCAATTTTTTGGCTTAAATGAGCATTATGAAGTGATTGAATTACATTGATATATAAGTTTATCGCTTGATACATATATACCATAATCCCACTAGATAATTTCAGCCAAACCAACCATCTTGTTCTATTCTGTGAGCTCAAAATAATTAATTTGACCAATAGCTAAGACATCCCCATTATTCCATTGAATATATTGGCCACACCTCAAGTAGTCAAGTGTACAAGAAAATACCATCACTATATATGTATACAAGGTCATATAGAGAGTTGGCATCTGGAAAAGTTAAATATATATTAGAGAAAATCTATTTACAATTTTATGGTTATGATGTTAAAAAATGAATAAATGAAAGAAAACTATTTTAATAATATGATTATGTTTATATTATTTTTATATACTTATTTATCCAATTAAGCATGTGGTTTTATCCTATGCCAAATATAGTTTAAATAAAGATATAATTATTTTGTTACTCAAAAATTTCCACTTAGTAAAGAATATTCAATGTACAGGATGCTATTAATTAGCTGAGCTAATGTCTTTTGGCTTAGTAAAATATCTTCAAGATAAAAATATTAGTAATTATAAGGTGAACATTATAATCTAGAAAAAATATATATATTTATTATTCACTAGAGAAATGTAACCTTTGTATAGGCTAAATTCTTGATGGGTTTTAAAGAGTAAATTTTTAGGGACATGAAAATAACAAGTGAAATAGTAGGTGGGTTATGACATATAAAAAATGGAAATTCATAAAAACATTAGCTAATACTTATATTAATTTAAAGGATATGTGAATATAAGAAACAATAATCTAAGAATGCAAGATTAGAGATAACATCACATTTTTTTATTTTACTCCAACCAAAAAGCTATGGCCTCCATTACACACCTTCCATACACATTTAAGTGGCCCTATCCTACATGAGGACATCAAAATCAAGAATAGGAAAGATAGACAAATGAGTAAAACATGATTTCCATTACATATATATGTCAATATAAGCATATAAACTAGGAATCCAACATGAATAAAATTGAAGTCATAGAAAATAATTCTAATTTATTTGTCCCAATTCATAATGAAACATAAAAAACCATAAAATTCCATTAGAGTTTCTATAATTTAATTAATCCTTCAGATTGTTATATTATGAGAGCTAGATAAGTTTAGGTACACCTCTAAAACCTAAATATTCAATGTACATATTAAATTTAAAAAAAAAACTATATTATAATTTATTTTATGTGGAAGGTGCAAAAGTGTTTAAAACACTACAAAAACTACTCAAAAGTTAGGGGAAGGTAGATTTGATTTGAATATGTAAAATTATAGTAAATAAAGGCATACCTTAGTGCTTGCGATAACTATTAGATGATGAATTAAAGTAATTTGAGAACCATATAATTGAAAAAAAGGAAAAATAAATATGCACATAGCTAATTATCAACTCATCTGAGCTCCAACAGACGTTGGAAGTGCTAAACAAGAGGTTTTGAAATAGTGTATAAGAGTATCTAGAAATTTGATAGTGATATGAGAGAGTAACCATATTTACACCATGCAATAACATAAATAATATAAATTGAATGATATGATAGTGATAATATAAATAAAAGTGGTTAACCTATTATAATAATGGTTATAAAAGTCTCATAGATCCAGTTTTTTTTGAAATGTTTCCTCAATGAATGATGCCCAAAAAACTCTCTTTGATAAACATAAGGATACACATAAATGTCATAAATTTTTATTCTTCACTTGATCTCAATTATAAACTTGATAAGGTATAAAAATTAGTGTTTTATTTGAGGGGATTACCTCAATCAACCCCCATCAGGTTCCCTTATTCAGTGTTGAAATTTTGGAAAGAAATAATCATGCATGCCAACATTCAATCCCATATATATATGATCTACTTATCCCTTATCCATATGATATGAGATGCCATATGAAACCAAGATGAGATATATATTCTCTTTCACTAATAAAATATCATTAATATGGTACAAGTATACAAGACCAATCCTTAAATAAATAGAGAGTGGAATAAGGGAAACCTATGATGAGGTTTGATATGATTGTGATAACCTATGAAGAATTATGAAATAATTTAGGTTACAATGTATATAGGATTTTTTGATCCAAAATTTAGATTAGTAATGTTAGCCATATGAGCTAACTAATTTATTATTTTCATTGTATAATAATGTAAATTGAAATAATTTGGAAAACTCTTTCTATTGCTATTTTATAATTGGTTAAGTGATGTAACCATTAATAATATTAAATAATGATTTGGGACACCCTAAGAATTCCAAAGAGATAGGTTTTGGTGAAAAATATTAAGAACTAAAAAAGTTTCATCAAAAATACAAATTTATTGCATATTTCTATTCATC
>JARHVA010007792.1:260000-607794 GCA_037957365.1 Torreya grandis
ATCCCACCATGTCTTTCAAAAGTGATTCTCTCCCAAATGCATGGTATGTGATGTGAAAAGTTTGTTTTTAAAAAATATAAACATAGGGTATTAATTAAGGTTAAAAAAAAAAAAAAAAAAACTTTTTCCCACTCAAATCTATGGATTTTGTTTTTAAAGGGTGGTTTATTAAAAAATATGTGTTATCACTTTTTTTTTTAAAGTTTATTTCCCACAAAAAATTCATGGAATTATCATTAATTAAGTTTTTTAAAGATGGTTTTGCCCAAATTCATGGTTTTGACCCTTAAAAGGTGGTTTTGTCCCCAAATTCATGGTATTATCCATAATAAGTGTGGTTTCACCAAGATAGCTCTTGGTTTTTGCTTTTTATATTGTTTTTTCAACATATAACTTGTGGTATTATGTATGGGGGTTAGTTTTGACCATAAAAGGTATGGGTTTAGGGATTTGGAAGGTTGTTTTGAGTAGGTAAACCCATAGTTTTGCATGGAAGGACTGTTTTGGCTACTTTAGAGGTGGTATTGATACTCAACAAGTTATCTATGAATTTGATAGAGCTTTCCAATGTTCATGGTAGCTTACACAGGGTGTGGATGAAAGAGACATAATTGAAAAAAACATAGTTAATGAAAGAATAAAGGGTACATTTCTTTACATGGTTGAATTCATTTGTAGATCAATCTAAATTTTAAAAAAACTTTAAAGGAAAAGATTCTGATTTTGTAAAGTCATTTCAAAAAGCCTTAGAAGGGATTATGCTTCATAATAAGCTCAATAAGCATTTTGTTTAGGTCGATGGGGTATATGAAAATTAGACAACTTCATCTCAATACAAGAAGTCTAGTGTTGAGAAGCCCATAGTCAAAGTTTACCTATGTAAGAGTGTAAAAGGTGATGAAACTGAGTAAATGAAAAATCAAGCATATAACATAATGATAAAAGGAGATGAGAAATTTCTTGTAGTGGAAATAAATTTGGGGTAGTTGTACGTGTATTAATTGGCATTCATGTCACACACCTATGAATTTTGAGGACATAAATGCATAGTTATTTGTACTAAAGAGTCAATCAAGCTTACATCATAGGATATGATTGATTGTGTGTGGAGACTTCTAAATTTAATACCTATAATGGTGCTAAGGGATTACTAGACACCTCAGGAAGAATATGGTGATAAAAATGGATTATGAAAACATTCAAAATTTGCTTGCTCAATGTGGTTATTGGATTATAGATATTGTTCATACAACAAAGAATCTCTAACAAGGGAAGATGGCAAAAGAATTATAGTGTATGTCAAGATAAAATTCCTAAGGGATAAATAAAAATTTACAAAGCACAAGGAATCAAAGATTGTCATAGTGATAAAATTGGGTCTTACTCAACAAAAGGACCTATCTTTTTCTCAATAACCACCAAAAGTCTTTATCGTTCAATTTTTTTCTGTACTTTTTGTAATAGCTTAAAATGTTATGTTTTACCTTTTTAAAGTCATTTGAGATAAAGTAACTGCAAAATATAAAAATTTTACCATAAATGTGGTTATGGAGGTGGTTGTGGGTGGTTACACCTATTGTAATCTATAAATAGGAATATGGAGCTCCTTTGTGGGGTTAGATTCAAATGGGCTTAGGTTGGATTTATACTAGTTGGTTTTTTGATAATAGAAATTTATCAAGAGGAAGGAAAGTATTTGTATGTATAGTCCCATGAAGAATAAATAAAGAAATGTTTATAGGAATTTGTTCCATGAGATTTTTTAAATGATGATATACATGAGTATGTTATTTCACTTTGATTCTTTCTTTCATTTAAATATAATTATATTGTTAGATATTCAATGAATGTGAAGTTATTAAGCATGGAAAGTTCTATTGAATCTACATTAGGAACTTTGTCATTGGGAATCCTTGATGAGATTAAGAATAGGATTTTATGCCTATTTTATTGGGAAATATAGGGCTATTAATTATCTTTATTTATAAGGCTATCCAATATCCTTAGTGTACATTTAGCATATGTCTTTCCCATCTTGTTTTCATAAAAAAGGCTTCCTTTTCTATACCTCAAATCTTGGACTATTTTGTGAGTCTTTGTGTTTAGCTATCTAGAGTTATTTTTCATATTTTCTATGATTATCATAGCAGCTTTTGTGTTTAACTGGTTAAAATGATCCCATTATTCATTTATCCTTTCCTTTCTCAATTTTCCCTTCTCCCTATTTTTCCCTTTGTTTCCTTTATATACTTTCTAGTTAAAAGAATGAAACACCCCATAAAAACCATTTTTATATAAATAGTTGTGAATAGATTTTCCCCTAATTTTCCCTTTTTAGATTTAAATAAAGGTAGATCTACCTAATAATAAGAGAGGGACTTTGTATTGTGTTTTTGAATAATGCAAGGACTTAATTCTCACACTACTGACTCAAAGTTACCAATTTATACCCCTAAATGTTTTTGAGCTAACACATCAAAAGTGATCACAGGACATGGCTGGTAGGTTTGAATAATTATACTAATAATTTAATATAATGGAAGATATTAATGTATTAGAATGTCATTGTTTATTATAGGTATGATGCACAATTGGATTATCCTCATTTGTCTTATGGTTTTGGAATGGATCACTAAACATCTTCAATTTAGCATTTCATTTTGTTATGGTTGGGTTTCATATATATAAGTACATAACTTAATGAAATTGTTATCGATAAGATCTTGAATGTAGTGTTTTATCTTTAAACATATATCGGTAGTGTGTCCATCACATCAATGAAAATCATATTATGAATTACTATAAAAATTTTTTATTTGAGGTCTACTCACCTCAACCTCTATTTGCGGAGGTAGAGAAAAGAGATTTCATTAAAGAAACCTTTTTAAATCAATTTATGAGGTGGTTTGGGTGATCTATAGAATTACCTTCTTGGTTGATATAATAAAACAAGCTTGTTTTAAGGTTGAGATTTAACATTTATTTTAATCTTTGCATCGATTTTAGTAACTATTGACTTAAATTTGTAAAATTGTTTACTTTGAAACTTTGTTGTGGAATTTGAATAATATGTAGATTCATATTTGAATTTATTAAAATTGATATGTTTGACTTCTCTTTCTCTTATTATATGACAAAGTTACTTAAATGATCTTAATTTATTAAAAAATATTAACTGTTGTAAATGTGTTAGTAAAATTTGTTTAAATATATCTTTTAATTAATTATCTTCCAAGGTGTTTGTCAATTTGGTGAAAATGGTCTTGTTCTGAAGCACATAGTTAATAATAGGCTCAATAGTTCCTTGTTTAAGGTTATCAATTTTCATGTAAGAGATATTTTCATCAACATTGATAACAAAATGATTGAGAAAGTGAAATTACAATGGGTTGAATGTTTTGACTGATTGGATACATAAATCCTAAAATCAATGTAAGGTATAATATTATTGGCTTATAGAAAATAACTCAGCTAGAAACTTGTAATTGAAATCATAGTTATGCATGTCACATGAAAAGATTTAATGTGTTGTTTTGGATATCCTTTACCTTCATATAGTGTAATTTTAGGAGCTAAAAATCATATAGGTAAAAAATATGATGCAATATTAGATTCCAATGGCTTATGAAGTAAGGCTTGTGAATCTATTGATTGGATAGTTTTTGGTATAACTTGATCAAAATATAACACCTTAGTATGAAAATCTAAAATATTTTTCATGAGGTATTGTGTAATAGGTAAGGGAGGTGGTGTATTACACATAGTTATCAAGGATTTTTTATGATCCATTTGGTTAGGCATGGGCATATGTATCTATTTAAATCCTTTACTTACCCTCAAACCCAAAGGTATAGATGAAATGATAGTAGAGGTATAAACACATCTGGTAGGGTTAATAAAAATTTGATCAATATTACCAATGGAGTCATTTTTTCTTTAGATGTGCTAATGTGAGCATGTTTTTTTGTTCTTATCAAGATAAAAATATCAAAGAGTCAATTTCATCTAGGTGAGCATAAATATATTCACTAAATTTATTCACATCAATAGGATAAAATATTTACCCTTTATTAAAGTTAGATTCATAGGCTTTATTAGTCTCTATGGTCATAATAAGTCCATCAAGAGGGTGTGTAATAATTGGTAAAAATTTGGATTGGATATTGCAAAAATAAAAAGTGTATAAGGATATAAAATGTTCATTGGTTATTTTAGGATTATCAAACATGATTCACTTTATTTAATGATTATTGATGATGTTACTTATTATGGTAAAATAATATATATTGAAAAATAAAAAACCTTGGAGAAAAAAATAAAGAGCGTGCTCATCCATTATAGCCATGTATTCTTTGAAATTTGACAAGTAACAAAAAGAGGAAGTTTGGGTCCTGGCAAATGTAAAATATTAATGTATGGAGATTAATATATTCCCCTAAAATCCTACATCAAAATAAAGTTACTTTAATGTCAAATATGAAATCTAAGGATAAAATAAAGTTCTTTGAGTGTCACATATTGGATCCTAAGTTAAAATAATCTATTTTAGTGTAAAATGTTTAATCCAAGGTGAAGGAAAGTTATTATAGTGTTATATATTAAGGAATTTATATATAACCATAAGATAAAAAATTAAAATAATTTATTGAATAAAATTTATGTGTTCACCAATATGTTTTATCATAATTTAGAATTAATTGAGTTATTAACTTTAAGTAAGATAACATGAACTGAAGGGTAGAAAATGTTATAATGACTTATAATTAGAAACATAAAAGTAAAGTATTGAAATGGACAAATCTCAAATTAGTGATATAAGATAACTATTAAAATTACAAATAGGACAACAATAATTAGTCATTTACTAAGTTTTATGTTGAATATGTGTGATTGAGAGATGAATGGAAATGACCAAATTAGACTTGATTATACATGTACAACTAAAATAATAATTGTAATTATTTTGTGTCGAAATCAACTTAAATTAGTTACGATTGTCTATTTCTATGGAACCTTATGGGTTGATATTTACTTGCAAGGGAAAATAAATAAAATTATGTTATAGTCACCAACACCTTTTTTAAGTGAAATTATATGTATAATTTAGAACTTATGTTGTACATGAATGGCCTACAAATGACTTATTCAAGGTTGAAGCCCCACTAGGGCTTGTGGTATATGAAAACCTACAAAAGAGAAGGAGGAATGTAATGGGGTGAGACAACCCCAATCACCCCTATTATGATTGAACCCTTCTTATATATCTAGATTACTCTGAATAGGGAATCAAGCCTCTTGAAGTTCTCCCACCTATAGTGCTTAGTTTGATAGTGCTCCTTTGGCACATGTATCCATCTAGAGATGACTTGAATAATTGATAATGTTATGTCTAACTCATATTGAATAGGTTTTTGAATTGGATAAGGGATAATTGAATTTAATAGAATTGAATTTGGAAAGAATAGGAAATATTTTATCAATGCACAATAGTATATGTATGACCGAATAATGAAATTGACCTTTAATAGAATAAGTGGCTTAGATGCACATTTATAGAAATATAAATGGGTTAAAAATCATGATACCTATGATAAAAATAAGGACTGATATATAAGTAAGGGTTTAAATTTTAAAAAGAATCATTGTTGGGTAAAGGGAGTGGTCAAGCTCTAAAATTCAGGATCAATTGGTGATCTCAACACGTGTAGGTCAGTTATGACCTGGAAATGGTAACATTTGATATTAATAATTTATAATGTTTGTATAAATGATTATAGGGGGTTTTAAAAATAATAATTTTTAGGTTTAAAATAACAAATTGGAATGGATGGGCCCGTACAAATACTTTGGATAAAGTGAGGTGGCAAAATAAGATCAATTTAAGTGCTCAAGTAAATTAAGTTAAATGTGGGCCAAAGCTAACATTAAGAAGTATTCATGACCAAATTTGAGTATTTACATCACCTCTATTAATATAAAAATTATAATACTAGATTAAAAGGAAAGATATACATGAGTGTGTACAATAAAATTTATCTTTGGAAGGAAGCTCTAATAATGCAAGGTGTTTCATAGTAAATCCTATAATGATGTAAAATTAGTTAATGTCCACATGTGAAACTAAAAGTAAAAATATAAATTAAATTTAAATTATTTAAAAAAAAATGGAGTACCCATATATTTGTGAAACTAATGTTTCTCTTGTAAATTTTATTAAAGATGATGATTCCTTGAAGCATTAGAGAATTGACACTTTCCATGAAGGGAACTTGTATGGAAAATAGAACACATTGAGGGATGAAAAACCTCAATTTTAAATATTGGTATTTATAACCCCAAGAAAAAAATGGGTAAGGATCCATAATGGATTAGTGGGATATAATTATAAAGGGAACTAAATAGTGCTTAGTTTGATTAGTGCTCCTTTGGTACATGTATCCATCTAGAGATGACTTGAATAATTGATAATGCTATGCCTAACTCATATTGAATAGATTTTTTACTTGGATAAGGGATAATTAAATTGAATAGAATTGAATCTGGAAAGAATAGGAAAGATTTTATCAATGCACAATAGTATATGTATGACCGAACAATAAAATTGACCTTTAATAGAATAAGTGGTTTAGATGCACATTTATAGAAATAAAAATGGTTTAAACCTCATGATACCTATCCTAAAAATAAAGACCGATATATAAGGAAGGGTTTAAATTTTAAAAAGAATCATTTTTGGGTAAAGGGAGTGGTCAAGGCCTAAAATTTAGGATCAATTGGTGATCTCAACACGTGCAGGTCAGTTATGACTTGGAAATGGTAACATTTGATATTATTAATTTAGAATGTTTTTATAAATTATTATAGGGGGTTATAAAAATAATATTTATTGAGGTTTAAAATAAAAAAATTAGAATGGATGGGCCTGTAAAAATACTTAGGATAAAGTGAGGTGGTGAAATAAGACCAATTTAAGTGCTCAAGTTAATTAAGCTAAATGTGGGCCAAAACTAACATTAAGAAGTATTCATGACCAATTTTTAGTATCTAAATCACCTCCATAAATATAAAAATTATAATATTAGATTAAAAGGAAAGATATACTTGAGTGTGTACAATAAAATTTATCTTTGGAAGGAAGTTCTAATCATGCAAGGTGTTTCATAGTAAATCCTACAATGATGTAAAAGTAGTTACTGTCCACATGTGAAATTAAAAGTAAAAATGTAACTTAAATTTAAATTAAAAAAAAATGGAGTACCCATATATTTGTGAAACTAATGTTTCTCTTGTAAATTTTATTGAAGATGATGATTCCTTGAAGTATTAGAGAATTGACACTTTCCATGAAGGGAACTTGTATGGAAAACTATTGGTCTTTGTAACCCCAATAAAAAAATTGGTAGGGATCCATAATGGATTAGTGGGATATAATTATAAGGGGAACTAAATAGTGATTAGTTTGATAGTGCTCCTTTGGTACATGTATCCATCTAGAGATGACTTGAATAATTGATATTGATATGCCTAACTCATATTGAATAGCATTTTTAATTGGATAAGGGATAATTAAATTTAATATAATTTAATTTGGAAATAATTGGAAATATTTTATCAATGCACAATAGTATATGTATGACCAAACAATAAAATTGACCTTTAATAGAATAAGTGGCTTAGATACACATTTATAGAAATCCAAATGGGTTAAACCTCATGATACTTATCCTAAAACTAAGGACCGATATATAAGGAAGAGTTTAAATTTTAAAAAGAATCATTTTTGGGTAAAGGGTGTGGTCAAGCTCTAAAATTCAGGATCAATTGGTGATCTCAACACGTGCAGGTCAGTTATGACTTGGAATGGTAACATTTGATATTAATAATTTATAATGTTTGTATAAATGATTATAGGGGGTTTTAAAAATAATATTTTTTAGGTTTAAAATAATAAATTAGAATGGATGGGCCTGTACAAATACTTAGGATAAAGTGAGGTGGTGAAATAAGATCAATTTAAGTGCTCAAGTTAATTAAGTTAGATGTGGGCCAAAACTAACATTAAGAAGTATTCATGACCACATTTGAGTATCTACATCACCTCTAATAATATAAAAATTAGAATACTAGATTAAAAGGAAAGATATACTTGAGTGTGTACAATAAAATTAGTCTTTGGAAGGAAGCTCTAATCATGCAAGGTGTTTCATAGTAAATCCTACAATGATGTAAAAGTAGTTAATGCCCACATGTGAAATTAAAAGTAAAAATGTTACTTAAATTTAAATTATTTAAAAAAAATGGAGTACCCATATATTTGTGAAACTAATTTTTCTCTTGTAAATTTTGTTGAAGATGATAATTCCTTGAAGCATTAGAGAATTGACACTTTCCATGAAGGGAACTTGTATGGAAAATAGAACACATTGAGGGATGAAAAACCTCAATTTTCACTATTGGTCTTTGTAACCCAATAAAAAAATGGGTAGGGATCTATAATGGATTAGTGGGATATAATTATAAAGGGAACTAAATATCCAATTTGCACTATGCACTTAACTAAATCAACTACTGTATATGGCATATAGGATATGTTATCACTTTATTCCTTAGTTCCCATGATACCTATAATATAAGTTTTAAATTGAAAATTATCATAGAATAAGTTAAGGATATACTTATCATTATCATGACTTTATAATTATAAAAAATGTGTTTATGAATTTGTAGCATGCCCCTTAAATTTTAAAAATAGTGTAGTGTGCATTAATATGTTTCATACCCCCATGTGATAAACGTTATACATCCAAACTATATGAATATATAATATATTATTTTAATGTTAATTCCTAATCATGACATATGCCCCCATAATCTATACTGATAAATTAATTTTGAACCATTATGAATTATCTAAAGTTGTATTCTATACCCAAAACTAATTTTATAATTATAGATGCTTATTTTTATATGAAAATACCAATGAAATACTCTCATTTGAGATGAGATTTGTGCCCTAAAATTCAATCATCTCAAAATAAAATTTAAGTGTATCATGTGTATCAAGATACAATCATTTAATATTATAACAGATGTGAAATGTAATGTCATCATAGTAAGATATATATCATTCAAATCATATATTTAAATTATGAGGTAAAACCTTTTTTTTAAAAATATTGATAAATATATCAATGAAGCTCATAGGATTAGTTGTAATATAATAATATTATGTAATAGTTAGTGCATAATATGGATCATGGTACTAATCAAATTCAACAAGTTTAACTAGTACACAAACAGAAAAATTATAATCACTCATAGTGCCAATAAATAACATAAAAAATTGAATGAAAATAATCAAGATTGAATTTATATATTGACCCCTATGGGTTGATCTTGACCTATGTAGAAAAAAAAACATATGGTATAGTCACTTACACATTCTTGAAATATAATTGTGTTCAGTATTTAGACCTTTGGTTGTGTGAGAATTTCCTTAAAATTAACTATTCAAGGTTTAAACCCCACTAGGGATTTTGATAGATGAAAGCCTATAAAAAATCAAGGGGAGTGTAATGGTTTCATCTAACCCCAATCAAATTAATTATGATTTAACACTACTAGCATATATATATAATACTCCTAAGAGGGAATTAATCCTTATATACTTCTTCCACCTAGAGTGCTCAATGTGATAGTTATCCTTTGCTACATGTATGGATTTAGATATGGATTACATAATTAATAATGATTTAATTGAATTAGATAAATAGTTTTGTGACTTGGATAATGGAAAATTCAAATGAATATAATAAAATATGGAAATAATAGGAAAGCTTTCCTTAGCGTGCAATAGTAAAATTATGGTCGAATAATAAAATTTACTAGTAATAGAATAAGTGGGTTAGATGTGTATTTATACAAATCCAAACAGGTGAAGCGTTATGTTACTTATCATAGAAATATGGACCAACATATAAGTAAGGGTTTAAATTTGAAAAATTTCCATTTCTAGGTAAAGGAAAATATCGACTTGTAATGGTGAGAATCAAGTGGTGATCCCAACTCGTTAGGGTTGATTGTAACTTAGAAAAGATAGGTAATCTGATCTTAAAATTTTGAAATGTCTATACATATGATTAAAGGAATTTTTAAAAATTAAAAATATTTTTTTAGGTGTAAATATACAAATTTTAAGGGATGGTTCCATATGGATAGAGTTATGGTTTGAAATAAAACCAATTTAAGTGTTCAAGTTAATTTATGTAAATGTGGTCAAAATTGAGATTATGAAGTATTTATGACTTAATTTGAGTATCTAAAACTAGATAATAATAGTTTTAGATTACATTTATATGTATATTTGACTCTTTTTGTAATTTAAATCCACATCAACATGTGAAATGTATGCATTGAATCATATGAAAGATTTGAATTTGGGAAAATATCCATTAAGATCCAATGTAAGTGGATGGATCTAGTAGGCCAAAGCCATATGATTAAGAGTGAAGGTGTTCAAAATTAGTAAAAAGTTAATTTGAGATTAATGGAGAGTTTGAATGAGATAATAATATATTTAAGAGGAGACTATGTAAATATTATGTAGTAGTAATGGTAATTTAGGAAGGTTGGGTACATAGATAGGAGAATGGTTAGGAAAGTGTGTGAATAAGAGTCATTTATGTGTAATCAAGTCAAGTATACTAATGCTTGGTTAAAAAAACCATTTTCATGTTTTTAATAGAAAATATGAGTGTCTATATTTGTCTCCTTTTTTCTAGTAATGGAGTTACTAGTGTAAATGGATAGAAGGTGATACTTGAGTATAACCATAGTGGGTGTGTTAAGGTAGTCACTGAGTGTTGTGATTTATCCATGAAAACAAAAATGAAACATGTATAAATCATTATTCACTTATGATATAAAATTTAAAGAAAAAATTGAAAATATTTTAATTTAAAATGCCAAGGAACAATTATACCTATATGAATATGAACCAAGTTGTCTTCTAGAGAAAATGGAGAATGGGGTGAGCATTCCCATTGAAACTACTAGTGTTAAAACCATTAGTTAAACTAAACGTACCCCAACCCTCATTAAAAACAAATAAGTTATTGTAATTTAAGTCACATAGAACTCCATCCATAATATTGATTATAATTTTTGAGAATGGGACCCGCCACGAGTTCTAATGACATATGTGAATATATGAATTTGAGTTTGAGTAAGTTTTTTGAATCATCCACTCAAGATGAGTTATATGATTTATTTTGAGTATATGGATTCAAGTAAGTAATTTTGAGTTATTTTTTAATATAATGTGTCATATGTGTCTTACATATGATCATAATCTAGTAGTCTATGAAAATTAATAATATGACATGTGCCAAAATATCATAACATATGAAAAATGTTTGCATATGCCACACATATGCCTCTGATATGATATCTTGTGTAAACTTAGTCCTATAATCTATGTAATAATCTCATAGATTTTGTAAAATGTTACTCATAACTATGTAATATATTTGAAATATGCCCATAATTTATGTCAAATCCACCATAATATTTTTAAAACCTACAATAATCTACATAAACGTGTACCAATTTGTGCTCAAAACTTAAAATATTTGTGTCCAATATATATATATATATATATATATATATATATATATATATATATATATAAATATAATAAGACATAGTGTCTAAGATAATTCAATGTGTATGCCACTTTTTTGAGGTGAGGAATGTAGCTTGGAAATTACTCATTTCAAAATAAAAGAGTTATAAACATCATTTGTCCCATACCCTAACAAAATAAAGTGGAAGATAAACATTATATATCAATAGAAAAAAACAAGATAACATCTAATACCTGATGGGAAAATCCACCTTCAGCCTAAAAGACACTAAGATTTATCAAAAAACCAAAAATAACCAATAATCAAGACCAACAAGACCAATTATTCTGACTCAAAATAATAGACCGATTTCTTGGTCTCAGTGCTTTCTACTTTGTTATTATTTCATCTGGTTTGGTTCCCATCTATGTATTCTTTCTCCTCATTTGGACTCTTATGCTTAGTACCAATGATTTCCTCCCTTCCCTACTTGGTCTCCTTACTATTTTCCTTCACTCCACCTATTGTGTGGTCCTATATCCATAGGGATCAAACTCATATGTGCTAACATTCTCCTTGCCAAAGCTCAAACCAGAGGTTTCTTAAACTAGAAGTCCTTTTAATATTTCAAATTATCCAAAGTTTTTGAGCATAATAGTTTATGGATAGACACCTTAGTATGTAAATTTTCACAGGAGTGTTAAATGTCTTCTTTAATCTTGGGATTCAAATAAATATGATCCCTACTAGTAATCAAGGTCATGAATTTGGGAACCCCTATATCATTACCTCTCAGTTTAGTCTCTTCTTACATGAAATCTTGTCCAACACATTCATTCTAGATGACTTCTTTCACTACTCTCTCTGACTTAGATTTTGTGAAAAATTCCTCTTCTATGCCTGAGTCTTTTGAATGTTTCCCTTCTAGCATGATGTAGCACATGATCTTCAAGCATAAGTCTGACCACTTTCTTAGTAATACCACCCTAATAAAACCTTTCTATGATGAAACCTTCAACTTATTCTTATCCTTGCTATAGAATATGTTGAAAAGATCATCTTTCCTTTTTTTGTCCTTGAAAGCTTTAACCCCTGAGCAGTCCATCCCTATAATATATCCAATAATCTCTTTAGTGATCAAAATCCTTATCTCATGCATGTAGACTTATCTTTCCATCCACCCTTGAGAAAAATCTTTATATAACATTGTATCATGCTTGACTAATCTCTCCATGTAGGTTACCATTCTTCCATTTACCATCTTATTCTAGACATAATCATTCTCTTTAATTTCCATGTAGGAGATGAATTCAATGTGGTCATGATCTCCTCCCATTTTTGGCTAAGAGATTCTACTAAAATATTCTCGACCTAGGCCCTTAGAGATGAGAATAAAAGGGATGTTGAGAATGAAGTTGAATAAATTATTACTATAAATTATCAAATTAATTTATGCATGAAAATCCTTAAGGAGTGGTTAGATTAAAATGTCCTTGCACATATAAACATCTCTTCTCTTATGCTTAGTGTGATGATTCATAAATATGCATATCATTTCATTCTATGGGATGCCCTTTATTGAGCTCGATAAAAGGAATGGCATCATTAGTGAACTCATCACCTTGCCAACATGTAAGGGAGTTATTAAAGACCTTTATATTAGCCATTTTTGAGCACTTTTATTTCCCTCTCTATATAGATAAGTGATAGACACCCATTTGAAATATGAAAGGATATTTTTAGCATCATTGATAATCCTGGTTATGTTCTAAGAAGATTGAGTCAATCCTTTCAAAAAACTGATGGTATTCATGAAATTTCCCTCAATTTATAGATACTCCATTCTAAGTTTAAATGCAAGATCAATTCCCCATATAGAAACTTTGGCTTCCAAAACATGGTTTGTTTAGATCCTGAGTGGTCCTACATAAGTTTCCCTAAGATTCCCATGAAAATCCCTAGTGACTCCTCCCACTCCCATTGGAATAAGATTAACTTTATCATCCCCATCAAAATTTAGTTTGAACCGGTGTGGAGGAAGATGAATTCACTTGACCTTATATATATATATATATATATATATATATATCAATGTATTGCTTGTAGGATTTGACAACAATTTAAATATTATGTTGACTAAGGATATGGGAAAAATAAAGGGAACAAGACCCACGAACGGATGAAGCATAGGAAAGACAATTTTATTTTACAAAAGCCATGGTATTATTAAAGGTGAAAACATGGTTAGACTTGAGATTATCAAATATAATAAAATTTATTGAGATCTAAATGCCCCAAAAATTAACAAAAAAACTAAGTTCCACCAGAATTTTGGTAGTGGGTAATCCCAAGTGGGTGTCCATTGAAAGGTCAAATCCTTAATAGTTCTAGGCATTACCCAAGAGTATTTATAAAGGCTAAAAATGACTAAAATATAGAGGAGTCAAGATAACATGAAAGTAAAATGTGATTTATGGATTCAACCTCTTGTTTACATAACACACATTTATTGAGAATTGGGCAATAAGAATATGTCATCATAGTTATAATATACCATCTAAGCATGTATGAAACTTATATCCTAAGACATATAATATCATATTTGGGTAATATAACAATGATAAATACATTATTAAAGTCAATATACCAATGAACATAGACAAACTATGTAATAATTATGCATAAGATACATGATATGTATTGTGACACTAAACACAAGAATAATAATGTGTGATATGGATTAGAACATCATAATATCAATAAAAAATCCAATAGAGTAATGAATAATCAAGAATAATAATAAAAATATGAATCAAGATAAAAAAGGAGTCACATAATGAACATCTAATGCTATGCAAAGTTGAAAAAAATAGAGGAGTCACACAATGTAATACAAAATCAAGATTAATATCACATAATAGACATTGAAATAAATTATGCATAGAACAAGTAGGGATAATTTATAGATTTAATGTATATTATCATCACATATATAAAAATATAATATCAAAATAAATAACTATTCAATTAGTATGAGTAATAGCAATCCATGTGTAAACAGTGTAAACTAGCTCAATATGATTAATGGAATGGTCTTATGTATTGGATTTGTTGGTTCCTAGTTATAAAAATCATACTCTTGGCCTTGAATAATTGAATAAAAATGGCAAGAAATGATGGAAAACTCACTAATATGTCATTGTATCTAGGGAAGGATTTTACATTAGGGTTAGACTAAATGCAAAAAATGACTGAGAGGCACCTACAAAGGGTATGGTTAGCTCCCTGCTACTTTTGGCTCTACCTAAACCAAGGTGAGAGAAACTATGGGGTAGATTTCTCTCATGTAAGAATTTTACAATTCAATATCCATGGGGATTCTTGGCACAAGTGGAAAATATGACTAGAGCATAACCAAGTTTTCACATTTCACCCATGAAGGGTTGTCACATGAAATGCACAAATGATCTATGTCATACACAAGCTATTAAAAATAGATGAAATTATGACTTAAATATTAATTTTGAATAATATTCAATAACATAGGGACTAAAAAAAATATTAAAATACTAAGATCTAAATCATAAACTAAAAACACATTCTAAATAGGTCATATTTTATACGTTTACAAGGCAAGTAACACTTATAGTATGTAATAGGGTGTGTTATTTATAGATTAGGATAAGGTAGGATGAGTTTATATTTTATTATAAAATAGAGGGTGGCATGATGGTGGCTTCCAAATAGTAAGGTATCTAGCAGTATTTCATGATAATGTTCCTTAGTAAATATATAGAAAAACTTCAAATACAAGTCAATAATAAACACCGAATGATCCTTGAGAGATTATGACATTCATTGAAAATAGAATCTCAAATACTTTCTCTTGTTAAATTCATGAACCTAGGGAGCCCTTAAAAGGTATTCAATAATGCATTTCCAAATATAACTATAGAAAGGATTTATAACCTAAGTACATGCTTCGAATGACAACCAATAATGAACACAAACCAAAATATCAAATTAGTAGAAATTGTAAAACATATTATTGCATTTCATTAATAGGATATAATAAAGAACCACAAATATTTTATAGTGACTTGAATACAAATATTTTAAACATCAACACTTCAAAATGATGCCATTAGGACAAGCATTGTGAACTTGCTCTTTTGACAAGGGAGACATGAGCATACTATCAAATCTTGCTAATGGATTTACATATGCAACCAACTTATCAAGGGAGATAAGATCTACACATAAAAATTGATCCCAATTTTTTTTGTAGAACTTAGATTTGGATAAGATGGATTCCTAAAATGACCTACAACAACTAATAGCCAATAGTAACCTAAAAATAGAATACAAATCCCTTATTTATACATTTTTGAATCTGGAGCTGTGGGTCACAACTTGAAAAAATGTAGAACAAGCCTTCAAGTCTGCCAAGATACTTCTAGTTGGATAATATTCCATGCCACACTAAGATCTTCATCCATTTTCAAGAAAAGAATCATTATTACAACCACCCTTGCAAGGAATGATAAGGACTCACAACCACCTGGAGTACATCATTTGATCTTTTGGATAAAAATGACTTTCACATGATCTTCAAAGGAGGATATTAATTTGATGAGCCAAATAAATTTTGTCTTGATATGGAACTACCTAAAGATCCCCTTGATCACTCACTTATATAGTTAGAGGGAGAGAATTATTTAAAAAGCTAAACAAATTTTGTCTTCATGTGAAACTTATTTGGAAATGCTTTCCTATTACTCAATTGAAAATCATGGAAACTTCTAGATAGGAAATCTCTTCTTTGTGCATGCCAAGGAAAACCCATTACCTACAATGATGGCTCAAGATTTAGTCTAATTTTGACATGAAACAAAAAATTATCCATGATCATTATTAGAAATATTCACTCTAGAATGGCTCATGGATTATCTTCTATGCTTTGACTCATTACCACATCCATGGAAGAGCCATCAAGTTTAACCTTAACTTTGACACTTATGATTTCCTCATTCAATATGAGCCCTTTTAAAATTATATTTTATCTCACACCATTGGATCTCACTAGGCTAAATCAATGTGTGCCTTTGGGTTTTGATGAAAGGATTAAATTCTATTGGATGCTTAATAGTTCTTCTGCCACTTGGTAGCTTCATGAGATCTATACATCATGATTTATCAACCCCATCAAGATAATGCACTCTTCCCAAGTGGTGGTCCCATGTCCACTCTAGGCTTCTTTAAAAATTTATGACTTAATATGTGCCATCAATTGGAAGGTGTATGCTTAACCATATACCATCGATCAATGAGAACATGCTTGATCCTTATCATGTACTACAAGCTTGAACTTTTGACTTTGAACTCACACCATTTGATCCTAATTTATTTAGAAAACATGCTCCATCAGATAGAGATCTGAGGGGTAGGACATCATTGTATATTACCTCTTACTTATCCCCAAGGATATGCCACGTGGTATCCCCATGGGCTTCCTATGTATCTTGCAGATAATCGCTACTACTTTGAGTTCTCTCATGTCATGTGGAAGTGTCTCACTTTATCTTGGTTCCCATTGAACTATCAACTACTAGCTCACACTATCAAAACATCTTGATCTATGCAAATGCATGCCATTGGATCTACCTCCATTTGAAAACAAACAACTAATTTATGGGGTCTAAAATTGATGTTCATGTGACCGTCCTAGAACATTTGAATCCCAATAACTAGTCCTTGTAGCTTAAAGTTGACATCTATGTGCTTGTAAAAACATGTCCATGAGATTATCATACCCACAATTTATAAATATTCCTTCAAAGAATTTATTCCATGGTAAATTTATTAGTCTTTATTTTTGACATTCTTGTTTCCTTCATCACTTCTATCTTCATCTTCTCTTTGACATAATTGTCTTGCAATAATTCATTTGGGCATTTTGTCAAGATAATTGTTCTAAATAAAACATCTGAGATAATTACCTAAAGAATTTGAATTCACATTTTTCCCATAATAATTGAGACTTCAACCTTTTATCTTCATTGGGATAATTGTTTCAAACATTTTGTCCAAAACAATTTCCCTATAAAAATTGAGCTCTATAATTTTCTCTAAAATAATAGTCTCTTGCACTCTTGTTGAAGGAATTGGACCTCTACACTTTCACCAAAAGAATTGAGACTTAGCTCCTTTTCTTTTGTTAGGACAATTATTTTAGACATTTTGTACAAAATAATTTCTCTGTAGAAATTGAACTTCACCTTTTCCCAAAGAAATTTAATTCTCTCAAACTTTTAGCTCAAGCAAAATGTCTGAAGAAAATTGGACTTTTGCTCTACATCAACTATACCAAAAGTATCTTTTTGTCCCTTTGACATACCCTTTAGACATTTTATCAAGGGAACTTTCCCTAAAAAATTTCCCTTTGACCTTTTGGAATGGTACTTAGATCTCTTGAAAGTGCTTTTTAGACTTTCTGAAAGTGTCCTTCGGATCCTCTAAAAGTTCCCTTCATCAGTTTTGAAAGTTTCCTTCACCATCCAAACTTATCCTTTGGAATTTTTGTATATTCCCTTTGGGAATTTTTCAATGGAAAAATTATAGAAGGATATAATCCTTCAAAAAAATTGTAAAGGCAAAATGACCCTTTGAAAGTGCCCTTCATGATTTTTTCAAGGGCAAGATGCCCAAAGGAAATGATCCTTTAGAAATTTTGCAATAGTAAAATGACACTTTGTGGTTTATAGAAGTACCTTTGGCTGAATTAAATAAGTTACATAATTATTTTGAGATTTTTGTGTGGGAAAAATGCCCAAAGGGTAAGTGCCCTTTAGACTTTTCACCATGGATAAAAAGTCTGAAATAATTAAGACTTTGTACCTTTTCTAAAACAAAGGATTTCCTTCAAGCTTTTTCTGTGGGTAAAATTCTTGAAGGGCAAGTGCTCTTTAGACTTTTTATCATGGAAAAAAGTTAAAAACAAATGACCTAAAAGAAATAAAACAACCCTTAAAATATTTTTTAAAACACTTAGCCTAAATAGATTAGATATTGAATTCCTTCAAACTTTTTGTAGTAGAAAAAAATGTTTTGATAGAAATAAGTCTTAGGACTTTTTGTCCAAGAAAAAAATCCAAAAGACCTATTTCTATCTAACATTGTTTTTGTGAAAAAATATTTAAAAGTCTAAGGGAAAGACACATTCACCAAGAAAATACCAGATAAAGGACTTAGCCAATTTTTACATGAACTTGACCTTTTAAAGGAAGAACTTGAGATGATTTTTGGGATAATGAATCAATAGTTGATATAGACAAGGACCCAATTGCTTTAGTGAAATTTTGGTCACTAACACTAGATCTCACTTGGGGATGCATATCGCATGTAGGTGTGCAAAGAACCACACAACATAAGACCAGGTGTTAATCCATTAGGATATGGAGTCAAGACATACCAATTTTTTGTAAACATCTATGAAGGCTAAAAAAACATGGAAAACATACAAAAATAGATTAAGAGGATCATAAAATAAACACTCAAAAAAATTAATGAAAAATAAATACATAAATAATCCCCAAAGCAAACAGATAATAAAATAATAGAAAGACAAAATAATAAACACTATACAATATGGTACATATGTTACAGATGGACTCAATCAAGGAATTTTTTTAAATGTCTACCATTTAATGGAAGATCCATTATTTCACCATCTATATCTCTCACAAATAAATTATGCTACCTAATCCATCATTTAATGGAATAGGGATGCATCTATAAGGAATCAAAATTTCCATGCTTTCCTTTCTCCTCACGCATATTGTTCCAAAGCAGAACCAAATCACTTACTTGGAAGGTTCTTGGAGTAACCTTTATATCAAACATTTTATTTAGCTTCTCCTTTAACTTAATGTGTCTTTCATGAGTTTTTCTTTGAATTTCATCAAGCTGAATAATCTAGTTCACCCTAATCTCATAGTGTTGGATATGCTCATCATCCCCTAGATGTTGCATAAGTTGATAGGTGTGAAACTATAAATTCATAGGTAGAATTACTTGAGCTCCATAAATAATATCAAAAAGGCTTATTCATATAGCTCTTTTAGGCATGATCTTATCATCCCACAAAGTAAAATTTAGCTATTCACCCCACTTCTTATTTACTTCCAAAGTTCATCTAATTATCTTAAGCTAGTTCTTATTGCTTAATTTAGCTTTCCCATTCCCTTTAGGGTTGTAATTTGAAGCATAGGTCAGATCAATCCCATAGTATTTACAAAACACCACCAAAGGTTTGGATTTTAATCTCATAACATTATCAACAATAATTTTAATAGGCACATCAAATCTACAATTAATCTAATTTAACAAAATATCCATGACTACCTAGTGTGTTGATTTCTTTGTAAGGATTGATTTGACCCATTTGGTGAAGTAATAATTTTTATATAGTATCCACATATGACCAACACTTGAAAAATCAATGATTTATCCAATGAAATCCATTTCCCATTGCCTAAATGGGAAATTAATTGTCACAAATTGAAAGGGAAGAGAACCTAAAGATTTCGTCCTCTTAGAAAAACAATAAAATTTCTCACACCTTCGACTATATGAGTAACATATTTGAATAGTGATGGCTAAAAATATTCATCTCTCAAAATTTTATGAGCCATAACTTTAGGTACAAAATGGCCAGCACAAATTCCACTATGGAAGTCTTTAATTAGGATATAAGTTTGTTCCTCCAAGACACATCTTAGGAGAACCCCATATGTATTCTTCTATGTTAGTCCATCCTCATTTAAGTGGTATTTTGGGGACACAAGCTTAAGAGTTATTAGTTGATTCTTATCCAAGTCAGGGGATAATTCAAAATTTTCAAGTAGTAAACAATGTCTCTATACCATGAAGATTCATTAAATTAACTCAAAGAATAATCAATATTAAAAATATCAGTGCTTACCTCAAAAAATTTCAAATTAGTCTCAACCATAAGCTTGGCTAGACCCATCCCCCTTACCAATTTGGTGGTCTAGATATCCATGTCATACTCTTATAGTTTATTGACCCATGTACACCTCTTGTTGGATACTTCAACTGAGTTAAAATGTCCTTCATCATGGTGTGCAAGATGTAGGAAATAATATTTGAACTTAGAACATATAGCTTAAGCATTTTAATATCCTTCATAAGAGCAAAAAATTGTTTCTCCATGATAGTATAGTTCAATTCAAGACCTTGCATAACTTTGATAAAGAAAACTATAGGATACTCATGGCTATCCTCATTCTTTTGCAATAAGACAACAACCAAAGTATTGAATGACACAAAAGAGAATATCTAGAATGGCTTTGTGTAATTAGGACTAGCCAAAATAGGATCAAAATTTAAGGATCCCTTGATGTCACTAAATGTTTGAATGTTCTTCTCCTCTCATTTGATGTTTTTTTCCTTATTTAATGTAGAAGTAATGGGTAGAGTGATCTCTATGAAATTGGACACAAAATTCCTTACAAATTTGATTTGTCCAAAGAAATATTGAATTCCTTTCTTGGAATGTAGGATACGCACCTTATCAATGGATTTAACCCTTTTGGGGTCAATCATGACACCATTATTAGACACTATAAGTCCTAATAACTTGTCCTTTTGTACTCCAAAGAGGCACTTCTTTGGATTAAGTGCAATGACAAACTCCCTGCATATGATCAACACATTTTCTAGATACTCCAAATGCTCCTATCTTATTTTGGAGTACACACTGATGTCATCTTGATACACATCAATGAACTAGCTAATAATCCTTGCAAAGGTAGCATCTATAGCTCACTATAATGTTGAGCCAACACTCATCAACTCAAAAGGCATATATATATATATATATATATATATATATATATATATATATATATATATATATATATAAAGTTTTCCAAGGTGTTCTGAACATGGTTTTGGACCTCTCATATTCTTTCACCATAACATGGTTATAACTTGAGAAGCCATCCAAAGTGGACAACATTTATGATATAGTAACACTTTATAAGAGGCTCTCCATACTAAAAGGAGATGATTATCTTTTAAATAAGCATTGTTCAGATTTCTAAAATCCACACACAAGCAGATGTTGCCATTTTTAATTTTTATAGGGACCAAGTTATCCACCCATGATGAATATGTGATGGTCTAAATGATACCACCATCCCTTAGATTCTTCAATTCATCTAACATCTTTGTGGCTAATATGGGGTTAATGGGCTTCTATTTCTACTTGAAAGGCTTGATATCAGGTTATAATGGGATGACATGCTAGAATAAGTCTTACCTATATGCTTTTAGCTTAGAATAAGACCACACCAAACAATCTTATTACTTCCTTAATAGTTGTTTGTAATATTTCTTCTTAGCTGTAATTAGGTGAGTACCTAACCAAACCTTCTTTAGATTCTCATGAGAACCCAAGTTAAACTTAGTTACATCTTTTGAAATGAATGAATCTCTCAACTTGATTCTATTTGATCCATCAAATGATGCCACTAAATTGACCACTCCTCTTGGGATAGTTTTTGTCTTCATATTATTAATGTCTCTCCCAAATAAGGTCTCCTTCCCATTATTGACCTAAACCATGGATTCCAAGTCTATGATTTGATCATAAAACTCAACCTCACAGGTCAAAAACCTCTTAATCTATTCATCATCATCAAAGACCTAGATATGATGAACGTTGTCTAGGATTGAAGGCCTAACAAGTACCTCCACTTGATATTGATAATGAGGGCTCGTATCTGTAATATAAAATTGAGAACCTAGCCCTACAAGTCTGTCATTGACTTGTTTAAAACTACTATCATGATAGCATAGGTTGAATGCATCAAAAAACTTAAGAATATCATAGACATAATTATGATACTATTTTAAACTTTTATTTTTTATGGAAAAAGCATTACGAACTTGCTTTACCACTAACTCAAAATTACCCTTGACAAGCAAATATTTAATCCCATATTCATGGGCAATCCTTAGACCAAGCAAGAGTGCCTCATACTCAGTAGTATTATTAGTTCACTCAAAATAAAGTTAGAAATAAAACATAAAACATTTACTATTAGGGGCATAAAAGATAACCCCAACTCTATTTCCAAGATTGGAACAAGCCCTGTCAAAAAACATCCTCCCAACTACATTTTCTTTGTCAAGATTAACATCAAGAATAATAGGCTATTCATTAATATTAGTAGTTTTGTTAGTGCACTCAAAATAAATATGTAAAGAAAACATAAAAAATTTACCATTGAGGGCATAAAAGATAACCCTAGGTTTGTTTCCAAGATTGGAGCAAGCCCCATCAAAGCAAATCCTCCTAACTACATTTTCTTTGTTAAACTCAACATCAAGAACAATAGGTTATTTTTTAGTATCAACATTCCCAATAAAGTTCCAAGCTCAACATCCATGTACAACACTTCATTGAGAGCATGCTTTGTATCTTCAATCACATGTAACATCTTTGGCTTTATATATATTTTGACCATCTTACCCTCCAATCGAATGGTGGTATAGGAAAGGTCCATCTATACACTTCCACCCATGCTCAAAACCTATTTACATGATAATAAAATCCCATATTTAGGTGAGTAGTCTACGACCACCACATCCATGTTTAAGTACTTTCCAAGATGAACTATTAATTATACCACCAACCCTTTAACTTGTCCAACAACTAGAACCTCTGTGCATCCATGGAATAACATTTTACAAAGGCTAATGTGATTTTCACTCCAAGGTTATTGAGGACACTCAAGGGAATCACATTACTAGAATCTCCAAAATCAAACATGTAGTTGTAAACAACTAGACCATTAATTAATAGATTCATATAAAATGGATCCAAATTCAACTTAATTTCCACTAATGTAGTCCGCAAATGGACCTATGGAGTAGGTTCAACAACCTCTTCTGATTATTCATCTTATTTTAGGGGTGCTTAGGGTATCTCAACTTCATTTATATATGATCTTTCACCAAATTTTAACTACTCAAAGGCCCTCTTCTTGTGTTTAGGTATTTGTAATAACTCAACAATAGCATGGTAATCTTTATTTGACTCAATAATTGATCCATATCACACACACACTATACTGAGGAAGAGGCATACTTGGTGGAAGGGTAATGACACCTTCAATTAGAATACAATCACTTAATATTTGAAGGGGAATAGGCTGGGATGGGTTAACATTTTTAACATCCTTCAACGGTGGATTTTGATTGAGCTCATTTTCACCTTTAGGGATGCTAAACAATATGGGAATTATCATGATATTAGTAGGATCAACTTTGGGCTTAGCATTTTGGGTCATGGGTGCCATCTTGGAAGATTTTGGGATTGTTGTAGCTTTCTTTTCTTCCTTTATTACATTCCTTACTTTTGAATTTATAGGGGAAGTGTCTTAAGGAGTATCACTTGTTTTCCTACTTCTCAATTTTTATTCCTTCTTTTGGGAAACTATTACATTAATAAATAGCTACATGTCCTCATCTGATGGACTTACCCTAGGATATTTTTTATCATCATAGAGAAAAAGAGATAAAAATCATGAATGTGAAATTCATATGCTTGTGCCACATTAACATCAAAAGCAAAGTCAAAAGTTGGGACACTTTCCATTTTGATAGTGGTCTAAAATTGATCAACCATAGTATTAGTTTGTAATTCCATAGAGGTAGTTGATTCATTCTAAGGTCTTTGATAATTGAACATAAAGATATCATAGTTAGACGATGCATATTAATGTTCATCAACTTGTTTAATAGTATCACATAGAGGGTGTGGAAGGAAGCATTTATCACACCAATCAATTATTAAATTATAATTTATAACATTTACCTTAGTTTTTAAAGGATTAGGTACCTCCTTACCACACACTCTATTTTGGTTTCTTTCTATTCTATCTTTACATGCAGGCCTCTTTCCTCTATCATTATCTCTATTATGAAACGTCGGCCCCTTTTATGCTTGATTTAGATTTTTATCTCTTTCATAGATGATAGATACCTAAGGGAACCCTTATTTCACTCTATCTAAATTGTACAACATTTCTTTGATAGTAGAATCCAAAGTTTTGATAGTTTCCTCCAAGTTGGTTATCTTCATAAGATATGTCTTTTTTAGATTGACCAATTTCACATCAACCCAATTATTTAAGGGCTTTTATACATCTTTGATATTGTTCTCAATCTAGATGGCCATATTTAATTCCAACTGCAATTTAGTAGGAGTCTTGTCCCTCAAGAAGTACACAACCTTCTTATAAAAGTCATCATAATACTTAATCAATCATGTTGTATTTTTGGGCCTAATGTTTTTGGACAACTGCATCATGGTCTTTTTGAACTGAGTGTTGAATTCCTACACACACTCATTAAGGTTTTTATTGATATTTTCAAATTTAGACAACAAAAAACTTAGATCAATCCTAGAACCATACTAGATTCTAAAAATATTTTTCATCTCTTCCCATGAATCAACACATCTAGTGGGAAGGGAATTAAACCATTCTTGTGTGTCTTCCTTCAACATGTGCACAAAAAATCTAATGTACACATCCTCATACTTAATCTCATAATATTTAATAATATTATGAAAGGTCTGTAGATGCCAATAAACACTCACTACATTATTACCATGGAATTTTGGGAGGTATTTCCTAATTTCATTTAGGACCTCATTAGGATAGCCGTACATCTCATCAAAATTGATAGGTCTAAATCTAAGAATGTGGAATGTAGGATGTACATTATCCTCTTGGTCTTTATGCCTCATACTAGTTCGATAAGAAGTTGACGAAAAAATGGCAAAGGAAGATGAGGGGGTGAATGAGGTGGACTTGGTAGATTAGACTTGGGAGGGGATTAAATTGGTTGAGAAGGAGTTGGAAAATAAATAGGACTATGTGTTTTATAATTAGTAAAAGAGCTATAATAGCCATCAATGATGATGGGGGTTAAAAAATATTTTAATATTATTATGACCTTGATGGTCTTAAGCAACTAAACTTTTCCCTTTAATAGGCCTCTAAACTTGTCCCCTAAAAAAGATCTAAGGGTGGAACAATTTTCCTTAACATGTCACCTTTAAAATATGATCTTAGTCATTCCAACTTTTCAAACAAGAAGATACTCAAAATTGAAAGTTAAAAAATATTTAGAATAGCACTAGAAAATAAAGTCAAAGTCACCACTAGAATCAAACTTCTAAAATAGAACTGTTTACAAATTATTGTGATACAAACTAAAATTAAACTTGTTGAAGCTTAATGAAATAAAGATCAAAGAAATTAAAATTATTAAAATAATGTTCAAAAGGGAAAAACCACCTTTCAACATATAATGTTAATAATTCTTTTTAATAGACTCAATAGAAGTTGAATTTTCAAACCTTAAAAACATCCTAGCAAATCCCTAGTGGGGTAATGAAATTTTGACAGTTAAGATAGTCAGATTAATGTATTGAAAGTAGAAAACTTCATAATATAGAACATTCATGGATCTCTACAAAAATTCCTAGCAACAAAAGTGACTAGAAGTTTAGTATAGTCCCTGGTAATGGCACCAATTTGGTGTTGGTTCCTAGTTGTATACCTCATACACTTAACCTTGCAAAATTGAAGGAAAATTACAAGCAATGATGGAAATCCCACTAATATGCCAATATAGCTAAGGAAGGGTTTTACATCAGGGTTAGACCAAATGTATAAAATGATCGAGAGGCACCTATAGAGGGTATGGTTAGCTCCTTGATACTTTTGGCTCTACCTGAACCAAGGTGAGCTAACCCATGGGGTAGCTTGCTCTCATGGAGGGATTTTATAATTCCATTTCCATGTGGATTCTTGGTACAAGGGGAAAATATGACCAGAGCATAACCAAGTTTCCAAAACTCACTTATGAAGGGTTGTCTTACAAAATGAACAAATGCTCTATGTCATACATAAGCTACTAAATACAAATGAAATTGTTATTGAAGAATTTTTAACAGCAAAAGGACTAAATAAAAGATTAAAATGCTAGGATCTAAATCACAAACTATAAACACCTTATAAATAGGCAAGATTTTATGTGTTGGAAAGGTAAGTAACACTTAAAATATGTAATAGGGTGTGTTATTTACATGGTAGGATAGGGTAGGATAAGTTTATAGTTAAATATAAATTGGAGGGTGGTGTATTTGTGGCTTCTAAACAATAAGGTATTTGATAGTATTTCATGAGAATGTTCCTTAGTAAAAATGTAGAAAAACTTCAAATGTAAGATAATAATGAACACCAAAAGATCCTTTAAGGACTATAACATTCATTGAAAATAGAATCTCAAATACTTTCTCTTGCTAAATTCATGAACCCAAGGAGCGCTTAAAAGGTATTCAATAATGTGTTTCCAAATATAACTAGAGAAATGGATTTATAACCTAAGTACATGCTCATAATGAAAACCTGTAATGAACACAAACCTAAATATCCAATTAGTAGAAATTATAAAACATATTATTTCATTTCATTAACAAGATACAATAAAGAGCCATAAATGTTTTCTAGTGACTTGGACATAAATATTACAAACATTAACACTTCATAATGTTGTCATGGGGACAAGCATGGTGAGATTAATATTTTGATAAGGGAGATATAAGCATGATCTCAAAGCTTACAAATGGCTATACAGATGCAATGACATTAGGAAGGGAGATAATATCTATACAAAACAATTGATACCAGAAAAAGTTTTGTAAAACCTAGACTTGGAGAAAATGGATACCTTAAATTACCTACAACAACCAACAGCCAAAAAAAAACTTTAAATAGAAGACAAATCCCATATTTATACATTTTTAAACCTAGAACCATAGGTCATAACTTGAAAAATTATATAATAAGCCTTCAAGTCTCCTAAGATAGTTCTAGTTGCAAAATATTCCATGCCACACCTGAGATCTTCATCCATTTGCAAGGAAAGAATCATTATTGTAACTGACTTTACAAGGAATGATGAGGACTCATAATTTCTTGGAGCACATCATTTTATATTTTGGTTGAAAATGATTTCCACATGACCTTGGAAGGAGGATATTCATTTGAGGAGCTAAACAAATTTTGTCTTGATATGGAACTATCTAAAGATCCCCATGATCACTCACTTTCACAACTAGTGGGAGAAAGTTGTTTGAAAAGCTAAACATATTTTTTCCTCATGTGTAGCTTATATGGAAATGATTTTTTTTTACTCAATTAAAAAACATGGAAACATTTGGATAGGAAATCTTGTCTTTGTGCATGTTAAGTAAAACCCATTACCTAAAATGGTGGCTCAAGAGTTGATTCAATTATGACATGAATCATAAAATGATCTATGATCATGATTGGAAATATTCACTCTAGAATGGCTCATGGATTTTATTTTATGCTTCAAATCATTACCACATCCATGGAAGAGCTATAAAGTTTAAAATTAACTTGGAAACTTACCATTTCCTCATGTAATTCAAGCCCTTTGAATAGCCTATTTTGGTTGACATCATTAGATCTTTACAAGCTAAATCAATGCATGCTAGTGGATTTTGATCAAAGGATCAAATGACATTGGTTCTCAATAGGTCCTATGCCAAAATAGTGCCACTTGGTAGCTTTATAGGATCTCTACATCATGTTTTATTAGCCTCATCAGGCTAATATGCTCTTGCCAAGTGGTGGTCTTGCATCTACTCTAGTCTTCTTTAAAAATTTATGACTTAATATGTCCTATCAATTAGAAGGTGTATTCTTAACCACGTACCTTTAGTCAGAAAGAACATACTTGAGCCTTATCATGCATTGTAGGATTGGCCTTATAAATTTGAACTTGAACCATCCAATATTGATTGCTTGATAAAACACACTCCATTAGATGAATATCTGAGGGGTGGGGCATCATTGGATATTACCTCTTACATGGCCCCAATGATATTACCCTTAGCATCCCTATAAACTTCTTATGTACCTTACTGATAATCAATACTACTTTAAGCACCCTCATGCTACATGAAAGTGTCTCACTTGATCATAAGTCCCATTGAACTATCAACTGATAGCTCACACTATTGAATCATCTTATTTTGTGAAAACATGTGTCATGAGATTTGCCTTCATTTGAAAATAAATAGCTACTTCACGAGGTCTAAAATTAAAGATCACATGACCATCTTGGAATATTTAAATCATAATATCTAGTCCTTACAACTTCAAGTTGATGTCTTCATGCCTGTCAAAATATGTCTATGAGAGCATCATACCTAAAATTCATAAATATTCCTTCAAGAACTTGTTCTATGGCAATTTGATCATAGTATTTATCTTTAGCATTCCTATTGTCTTTTGCACTTTTGTCTTCAGCTTCTCTTCAACAAAATTGTCCTACAATAATTCTTTTGGGCATTTTATTAAGACAATTATTTTAGACAAAATGTTTAAGATAATTTCCTTGAATAATTTGACTTCAAATTTTTCATAAAAGAATTGAGACTTCAACCTTTTGTCTTCATCATGATAATTGTTTTGGACATTTTGTCTAAAATAATTTCACTATAAAAATTAATTTCTATAATTTTCCTAAAAAAATAATCTATTGCACTCCTGCCAAAGGAATTAGACCTCTATAATTTCATCAAAATAATTAATTCTTATCTCCTTTGCCTTTTTTGGGACAAAGTTTTTAGACATTTATCCAAAATAATTTCCTTGTAGAAATTGAACTTCTCCTTTTTTAGAAGAAATACAATTCTCTTTGACATTTTCCTAAGAAATATGTCCAAATAAAATAAGACTTATGCTCCACAACAACTTTACCAAAATTATCTTTTAGGCCCTTTGACATACCCTTCAAAAAAATTGTCAAGGGCATTTTCCCTACAAAAATTCCCTATGACATTTTGGAATGGCCCTTAGATCTCTTTAAAGCTCCTTTTAGACTTTTTGAAAGTGTCCTCTAGATCTTCTAAAAGTGCCCTTCATGAGTTTTGAGAGTGTCCTTCACCATCCAAAATTATCCTTCAAAATTTTTGTAGATGCCCTTTAAGAAATTTTCAAGGGAAAAATGCTTGAAGGAAATAATCCCTCAATTTTTTTTCAAATGTAAAATGACCCTTTAAAAGGGCTGTTCAATAAATTTTCAAGGGAAAAATGCCCGAAGGAAATGATCCTTCAAAATTTTTACAATGGCAAAATGATCCTTTAGGAATTATAGAAGTACCTTTGGTTGAAGTAAATAAGTCCCGAAATTCTTTCAAGCATTTTGTATAGGCAAAATGCCTAAAGGGCAAGTTCCCTTTAGAATTTTTGTCATGGAAAAAAAGTCTAAAACAAATAAGACATTTCACCTTTTTTGAAACAAAGGATTTCATTTGATCTTTTTGTGGGGGCAGAATTCTCAAATGGAAAGTTCCCTTCAAACTTTTTTTCATGGAAAAAAGTCTAAAATAAACGACCCAAAACAAATAAAACAACACTTCATATTTTTTGTAAAACACTTATCCCTAAATAGATAAGACATTGAATTCATTTGGACCTTTTTTCGCAGACAAAAATGTCTGATGGGAATAAGTCTTCATAATTTTTATTGGATGAAAAAACCCTAAAGACCTATTTCTGTTGAACATTGTGTTCATGCAAAAATCCTAAAAAGTCTAAGGGAAAGACACATTTCCAAGAAAAGACAAGATAAAGGACTTAGCCAAATTTTACATGAACTTGACCTTCCAAAGAAACAATTGGAGATGGAAGTTGGGATAATGACTTAGACATTGATACAGACAATGGCCTAATTTCTTAAACATCATTTTGGGCATTAACACAAGTATAAATATGATTTTAATTATAACATTCCCCTAATGTAGGAAAGGTAGCTCATGGGTGTAGGAAAGTCCTAAATTTGAGTATACATTTCATATAAGACTTGTATGTCCTATCTCTTATTCTTGTATAACATGAAATACATGTGTATAAAAAAAATGGATATATAATCTACCATATTTAATAAATCATATTAAAATCATGTAAACTTCTAATATATGTTATGCATATGCCATGAATTTTATTTTTTGGATTTTTGAAAATTATGTAATTCTAACTAATTATCCCATCAATGTGATGATTTGATTCACATCTATGTAAAACATGGATAATATTACCTATCATTGGAAAATATTAACAAGTGTATTTGTATTAGAATATGATAGATAATCTTGTGATGTGACATATCCATCATGGTCATCATAAACCATATGATCATGTGTATGCTGTGTAATTATAGTGACCATAGTATTGTGGGGAGTCTACTTATAGTATGATAATGTGTTTGTGTTTATTGTGGAATATGTAGAGTAGCCTATAGAATTAGCTTAGAGAATAATGGAGTTCGTGACATCTAATGTGATATAATAGAAATTTGATGAAATGGACATTGAATTACTATCCAACTAATAAAGTCAATTATATTGTTCTGAGTTGTCTAATAATAATGAACCTAAATAGGTTGTATAATTTAATTTCACATTGGTGAGGTGGAGTAAGAAATGTAGTTGGTTGAATAAGATACTCATATGGGATGTACTATACTATAACTACTTTTGTATTATAAATATGCTTCATACATTGGTGTATTGAGAATGGTACTACATGCATCTGAATGCATTTGATGTATCAATACATATCTTATTAACATGTTAAAATACATTGTAAGGGGTATAAATAAGAACGAATAGGAAAATGGTATAGGATCCACATTAAGTGGTAGTAAAATTCTACCAAAAGGGTTTTGTCTCTATCTATTGGATCCTTTCACTATATTTATTGTAGTGATTAAATCTTTGTGTATATTATTAAAGAAATGGTTTATTATTTTCCCATATTTATTTATTATGAGATTTTTTCCCTCACTTGAGGTTTTACCATTTTTGTGGATGACCTTGTATAGGTTTATAAGTTGACCAAATGATAATGAATTAACTCTTTGACTGGATATTATAGGTATCAGAATTAATCATTTATTCTTGGCTTTGTTAACCACCTTTTTTTTTGAGGAGTTACTATTCCATTCTAGTGGTCTATTGACCACCCTTTTTAAAGGGGTTACTCAACACTCTCCTATTTGTATTTATCAAAATTTTGAGCTTTGTTAAAGTAATATTTGTCTTATTTATGATATCTCTTTGCAATATTCTTGTATTTGATTTCATTTGGCTTGTAATGGTTTGTTGTGTGCTTATTTGTCTCACACCTATCATGAACCTATGCATCCACATGATCTAGTGATTCTACACACAACTTTGATATGGTATCAGAGCACCTCTCTAGTAATCATGTGTTTGGTTTTATGATATTAGATTTATTATGAAATTTTAAGTTATTTATAAAAAGCTAAGGGTTTTGTCCCTATAAATCATACTTGAAGGTTTTCAAAATTTTGGGTGTTTTAAAAATATCAAAAACCTCAAGATTTGTGACCAATTTTTTTTGTAGGGGGATTATTTCTTGAAAATAAGGGGTATTAATATTTTTGGAGATGGGTTCTCATACATGTTTTGTATATTAAGAGGAACCCTTGCATGTAGTATATGACATGTTCCTTATTCCTGGTCTCCGATACACAAACCCATTTATCTCCTTTGGGTGATGCTAATAGTTACTTAAAGAACCCTTGATGATGCCTCCCACTATTAGATGACCTTATTATGGTTTGGTATTTTTTATTCATTCCTGATCTAAAGCTCACAGCTTGGTAATTTGACCTTTGTGTCTATTCAAAAGCTTCTACATTCCTCTATCATTGACAAACTCAAGTTTTGTAGCCTTTACCTACTCACCATCACTTACAACAAATTCGAGATTTATACCTTACCTTATTGAGAGCCATGGATATTATCTACAACCATCGATCTCCTTCACACGAGTTGATCATCCCATAGTTGATATGCTTATAGGTAGTTTGAATGTTGAAAACCCTTTTTTAATCAAAACCACTATTAATAAATTCATGGTAGTTGAAATTTATAAGTGGTTTAATTTTAGTCATCTATTTTTATTAAAAGGGTAAAACTTACTTTACATTATTCAACAACACTTATAAAGTATTTTATATTGTAAATTTTGATAATTAAGCTTAATGTAGATTGATTCCTTTTGTTTTTTTTTTGTAAAAAAAATATACTTTTGGGGTTGGTGTAAAGGGTAGCTCTTGTTTATAGGGATTTTGTATGAGTGAGGTGGATCTTATTTGAGTGGGATTTATTTTAAATATTATAGAGAAGTGGGATTTTATTTTTTATTTGTTTATATAATAAAAATAATATATTGTGAGGCTTTCAAAGATGAAAAGTTATTATTTAAAATATCTTAATATTTTTTCTCATCAAAGACTAGATGGTGAAGTCTATTCTTTTAGGTGTCCAAACCCCTTCACATTCAAAACAATACTTTATCTCTCTTTCTTTCTCATTATGTATACTTATTTTGGATACATTATTAGATGAGCCCAATGTCCCCTTGTCTTTCAAATCATGTCTTTTCAAAATTTACACTGATTAATCTAGATGCATTCTCAATTATGTTTAATGTATTTTGATCATTCATTATTTTAAACATTAAATGGGGGTTCACCATTTCATAGTTCAAGGGGGTTATACTATGTTTTGATTTCCTCTTTCTCTCAGCTTACAATTTCATTTTTTTTTAACAAAAACTTCAACTAAAACCACTACACTTTATTTTCACATAATGTATACAATTTAAATTAATCCATTAATGTCATTTAACTACTATTAATTCAAAACCAAAATTAAAATAATGTTAAGGAACCATGGTTAGCATCGTATTATAATGGACAATGAAATTGAACCTAGTACAAAAGTAAAAAAAGTTAAATGGTATTACTATTGTGATGAAGCATACTCATTGTTGCATCTTTCTAGTATCTTAATCTTATTTTTCACTTACAACTTGATAATTATCCAAATGAAGTTTGGACCATATTGGAAAAGATTTTTGGGAAGCTAGATGTGATGATAGGTCATGAACCTAAAAATGAGCTTATCATCCTAAGTCCTAGTAGCTTTGATAATCACAAAGTTTAATTCTTTGAGATTGTTGTTAAAAAATGTGGAATAGAGAATATACTCTCTAAGATATTTCTTGATTAATCAATCTTTGTTTGTACTTTCCATGCCACTAAAAGTGCTTTAGGCACTACATGGAAAATTCCCTCTTTAGATGCCTATGTTTTCAACTTGTCTCAAGAGAAAGAAAAGTTAATACATATGGGCACATTTAAGTCAAAAAAACCTAAAGACATATATGATGGTAATGGGAAACATTGAGTGTAAAAAAATATAATAATAATAAGAATAAGGATCAAGAGAAGAAGAATGAACCAACCTATGCCAAAACAACTGCTAAAACCTCCTTGTCTAATGATAAACCTAAGAAAGATAAGGTTATGTGTGGTTATTGTAATAGAAATGGGCATGATGAACACAAGTACATGAAGAAACAAATTTATCATGTAACTCATATTCTAGAGAAAAAACTAGGGGTGTTCTTGGTTCTATCAATCATAATTCATCAACTGGAGATTCTTCTAAGGTAAAAGGTAGAGGTAAATAGAAATAAAAGGGTAAGGCTATATATATATATATATATATATATATATATATATATATATATATATATTAGTTTCAACTCTAACTTCTTCATGGGTTATTTACTTAGGTACTTCCCACCACATGGGATCTTCATAAGTTGATTTTCTTCCTTAGAGCCTTTTAACATGTTTTCTATCACATTGGGTAATGATACTTTAGTAGATGTTATAGGGAGAGGCTCTAGTAAAATGGATGGAGGAAAATTAAATAATTTTTTTAGTGTTCCATCACTTTCAATAAATATCCTATCATTGTAATAGATCACTCACATTAGTAAGGGCACGAGGGTATAGTTTTCAACATAATCAATCATAATTAGAGAGTTTCACAATGATTCTATAGTAACAGTAGGTAAGGTAGATCACCAAGATAGGTCATAGACCTTCTCACATTTTTCATTTGATTTATCTTTGATTGAATTGATGAATCATTTAAATGGAGTTAGAAAACTTTGGCATGAGTGGTTTTGCCACCTCAACTACTCCTACCTAAACCATCTCAACAAAAATGACATGTTCATATGATTACCTTGAGTCCATTTATCTAAAGGTCTTTGTGAGGTTTTCACCCCTGGGAAGCATCCTAAAGAGAAATTTGACAAAGGTAAATCTTGGATGTATTCCAATCATTAAATTTAGTACATAATGATGTATCTAGGCCTTTTCTTAGTCTATATTTCACAAGGGATAAGTATGTACTTAATTTAATTGATGATTTTTAGAGATACACATGGGTTCACTTCCTTAGGAAAAAATATGATTTTTTTGACAAATTTCAAGACTTCAAGATTATTACAAATAAAAAATATGATAAATGCATCAAGGTTCTTTGAAATTATAATGGGTGTGAGTATGTCAACATGTTTGAGAAGTTCCGTATAGTAGACGGGATTGATTTATAGTGGATAGTTCCTTAGATTCTTCAACATAATGGAGTTGTATAATTTAAGAATAGGTCCTTGAAAGAGATGGTTAATTATATGATTTACTCTAATTCACTTCCACACATTATTGGGATAAATCATTAAATTGTACTTGATATAATTAGAATATGGTTACTTATAAAGTTTTACAAGGTATAACTCCCTTTGAAGCTTGGCACAATAATCAACCCATAGTTTAGCACTTTATGATTATCAAATATCCAACTATAGTTGGCATACTGAAGAAGAAATGCAAGGCTATGAAACATCATATTAAGCCTTGTATATTTGTAGGTTATCTAGATGGTGTCAATGGATATTAACTTCTTCATCTGACCACCCATTAGCTATTCATTTATAAAATTATTAACTTTTAGGAGAGTCTCATATATTTAACACTTGACACTTCTCCCAATTCACTGGATTCACTTAGATTCAATTCAGATGATTCAGATCAACCTATGCTATTATAGAGGTTGAGGATACTTATTATAGTTTTGATAGTGAGAGTAGTTATGGGGATTCATTTTCATCCACATCTAGCTATACTTGAGAGGATGATATGTCTCTACCTAGATCATCTACTTCTAGTCCTCCTTGGGCTAGATAGACACTACAAAGCATAAGTAAATAGGTTTGAGATCCTTCAAATGACAAGCAGACAAGTTCAAAGTTTAATTGTTTTCCACAAGATTTCTATGCCGCTACCTCAAATCCATATAATTTTTGTAAGGCATCAAGTATTCCTATGTGGTATTCTTATATGCATGATGAGTATGATTCCTCAATTAAGAATCCTACTTGGGATTTGACACTTCTTCCTAAAGAAATAAATTTATTTTGATGCATATGGATATATTAGAGTAAGTATAAAATTGATGGGTCCATTGACGAGTTTAAGGCATGGTTGGTCACCAATGGTTTTTCATAGGTGGATGACATAGACTACATATGGACATTTACACTAGTCACCAAAATGAACTTCATGAGACTCACATTTTCTATTATCATAGTCAATCTTTGAGATGTTCATAAGATGAATGTGAAGAGTGATTTTATTCATGATGATCTTGAGGAAGAGATTTACATGGAGTAGTCTCTAGGATTTATTGAGGATTATTATTTTGTATTAATACCCCATAAATCCATTTATGGCCTCAAAAAGTCCCCTTGGGATTGGTATGACAAGATGGATTCCTTTATTATGTCAATAAGATTCAATAGAGATCATTTAGATCTAAACATATATCTCTTACAATAAGATGATTCAATATAGATTTTGGTTATTTATGTTGATGATATTTTATACTACTAACTCTTATTCATCCATTGAAATGGTGAAAGTAGCTCTCTAGGATAGTTTTTCCATGATAGACTTGGTTTTACTACATTACTTCCTTGGGATTCATATTTCTTAGTTAGACTCAAGGATCACTCTTACACAACCTAAGTATTCTCTCAATCTATTTGATTAATTTTACATGGCTGATTGTAAGCTAACTATGACTCCCTTTATATTTGGAGTAAATATTGAGGTAGATTATAATTCACATTTGGTTGATTCTACCTTTTATTGATAACTTATGGGTAGCTATATCTACTTGACACATATCATAATTGACATATCATATGCAGTGGCCTAGTCTCTATATTCATGAAAGAACCCCATGAATTACATTAGAAAATAACTAATATGATCTTTCACTACATTCAAGGCACATATTTGGGATTCACTACAAAATTAGAACTGACATTGACTTGATTGGATATAATAAATTAGAATGGGATGGAAAAATTTAGAATTGTAAGTCCACTTTAGGTTATAGTTTTTCCATTGGTTTAGGTCTAATTAGTTGGTCAAGAAAGAACAAAAATACAAGGAGATATTAATTCTTCCATTTAAGGCATCTAGAATCAAGGGATTCTTATATATTTTTATATCCAACTTAGATGACCCACCATCATCTACTATGATAATTAGAGTACTATTTATATTTTCAAGAATTTGGTTCAACATCAATGAACCCAACACATAGAGATTCACATGGACTTCATTAGAAAGTTCATTTATGGGTACACAAATTATTTGATGTATTTGTAGATGATAAACTAGATTGTAGACATCTTCACCAAATCCTTGAGAATAAATATCTTAAATTCTAGGTTTTTATTGAGGTTCAAGACATGACATCATCTTTTAAGGGACCTTATATCTTTTTTTTATGTCTCTCTTTTTGTGGGTATTTTTCCTACATGTTTTTTCCTTTCCTCTACTTTATGAGAGATTGATTTGTACATGGGTAGCTTATAAATCCTAGTTTATAGGACCCTCTTGATTGGTTTCATTGCTATCCCTTCAATTAACCAATCTATATTGGTGCGATTGCTTATTAGGCCTAGTGTTCAAGGCTATCTAAATCAAGGCATTTATTGGGTTTAGCTAATAGTGTTGATTGGGGGGGGGTGTGTTTAGATTTGATCTATCTTAAGTTCCTAATTACTAATGTCTTAACTAAATGCTTAAAATAAACACATTTGATCAAATAGTAAACACACCAAAATGATTGAAATTCTTTGAAATCAATCACATAATGATGTTGAAAAGTAAACAAACTAAAATCACATATCAAATCCAAAATTTAAGCTAACTTGTAGTATTAAGATTATTTAAATTGAATAAATGATAAATGTTTGTTGAAATCATAAAGCACATACATGTATTAATAGTCTATTTGACTTATAGGTTATCAATCCAATCACACAAAGTATTTATGTTAATTTTAATTAAAAAAATAAGAAACACAAATTAAATACCAAAAATATATGTCATGTATCCTTGGGGAGTGGCCCCTTATTCACCCTTAGATTTAGGATCAAAATAATTTAGTCCTTAGAAAGTTATCTTGACTATAGAAATGAAAGAGTATTCTCTACCACAAAATATTCTTGTATAAAAAGATGATAATTATTACAATGTTTTTCACTCCTTCCAAATAGAGCATGGATTTTCATTTTAATGGATACACAATAAAATAATTTTTATAAATATTAGGTAACAACTTTACTAACTAAAATAAGAGGATATTTAGGGAGATTGGTTTATATGGACAAAATAGAGAAGATAATTACAACAAGATCCACTCATGGTTGAGAATATCCTCATGCTATTTTAAATTACTTTTTCCAACCTTATATGGTTACCAAATATTATATACAATATATCCATATCACCTTATCTCAAGTTGCAACCTATATCTACCAGATTCTATAAATGGAAAGCTACACATAAATATAAGTCTATATATAGACATATGTAAAACTAGAAAGTATCTATAGGAGTCTTGGATCATCATGGAATAGCTAAAGGAAATTATATAATGCATTGTAATATGTTGTGGATGAGTCCATGACAAGCTATGAGAGTCTGTAGTGTGACTATCAAAATCTGTATAGTAATTGTCATAATTTGTAGCTATCTGTCAAGGTCTATAGAATTCTTGGAAAAGTCCAAAGCTTCATTCAAATTATCATTTCATGGTCATGGCACTTCATTGTCTTCATAATATCATAGAAAAACTCTTATATATATTCTATAATACCTATATATATCAAATATAGAAGAATAAATAAGTAAATAGTTAGAACATTATGCAAAGAATGCTAACTTAGACTCACACAAGCTTAAAGAGACAAAACCATTCATATTATACCTTAGATTAGTTATAATCCTTAAGAATACATGAAATAATCAAATCAAATGGAATATTAATGGTTGTAAATGATGATTTATCCTGGTTATAATGATTCAAAGTATGGGCTCATCATTTCCCCCACACCTTACCTTTTACAAGTCCCATTGTAAACTATCTTATCTTATCTTCATAAGTGTGGATTATCTACTCCAATTTGAGGCTAATATCATTTATGGAGTTAAAATATTATAATATTTGATAATGAGGAGAAGTAAATCCCATATCCCTAGTAACAAAGTGAATCTAAAGAATAAAGTGTTCTTTAGATTGTGGCCATGTGTTCTACCATGGAAACATAGGAGAAAGCAATAGAGGTGGTCTGAATATCATCCTAATCCACAATTTCTATCCTCCTTGAATTGAATTGGTAATGATCTGGATGATAGAATCAACTCTCGTAAGGGTCCATCTTATATTAGTAGGAGAGAGAACTTTTCTCCTTTTCAAAGGGACTGTCAACAAATTCTAGTATTGACTATAGGTAGCTAAAAATTGATCAAATAAATGTTGAATAATTAATTCAAAATTTATAATACCATATTTTAGAGTGTGAAGATAGTGATCACATATTTAAGATCATTTAAAATAAAAACTTTTGATTTTTTTTAGTACCTTCCATGCATTACCAAATTGGGTTTGATGCATATACCAAATTCTTTTGCAGTACTCACATGATCATTAAATCTATCTTTCCATGCTATTTTATTTCTATAGGTGGAGAGAAGGACTCTCAATTATAACTCACCAACAAATATATTGACCAAAAAATCATTAGTTTTTCCTAAAATATTATCGCATAGATAACATTCACATAATAAATCATGTTTGCAAAGAGTAATTTTTTGATAAATTATGAAGAACTCTTCACTTGTGTTAATATCATGTGGAAATCCAAAAGATATTTATAGTAACTACCGTCTAAAAAATTTCTCACACCAGAATAAACTATAGGAGGGAAATGGACTCCTAAAAGCTAAAAACTTTTCACCAAGCTGATAGGTAAAATGTATAGTTTGTCTAGCTTGCTCTTCCTACTACTATGCTTGTGTCAGGTCTTCTTGAAAATTTTATTTCTCCTTCTTAAGAAGTTTGTTTTTCTCCTTTAACTCTCCAAAATCAAAACAAGTTTTTTCCCAGTGACTTCTAACATTAAGGTAGGACATAAATATTTTCCAACTTTGCTCTACCATAGTTTTGGGAGGCATAATATAAGAGTCAGAGGCTAATTGTGCTTTCAATGTTTTATTCTCCTATTCAAATTTAAGGAGATTCCTTCTCATGGACACATTATCTTATTCATTTTTCTTGGTATAACGCCTTAGATCAATAACTTCATTCTCATATTCATCTAAATACTTATGCAAGGATGTTATATCTTCACCCTTCTCAAAATATTGAGTTTGAATGCTTTATATCTTTCACAACAAAAGAGAAATAACAAATGACTTACTCTAAATTGAAGATAGTATATGAGTAGTGTCCTCTATGTTTTATTTGATCGTATCTTCTAGTTGGGACAATGTCAAGGCATGATGTAGTTCTACATCTTATATATCTTTTGATGGTTAGAATTCTTCATCAATCATGGGAGATTTACCTTTATCAATGGATAGTTGTGTTGAGGTAATAAAAGGAATAGTTTGTTTAGAAACGTATTATCCGAAAGGAGTCTCCACTTCCCCTTTATCTTGTGTTTCATTGGCAGTGGGTTCCTACCATAGGTTGTCAAGGGTTTCTACGTTAATTACTTCATCATAATCAATAGTCAATATCAATTTTGTTCTTCTCTTTTAAGGGAGAGTAATAGCTTCTTCATGTGAGGCTCGTTAGGTGTTGATTATTGAATAGGGTCTATAGTAGGCTCATCTTATATGATCTGAATGTGTTCCTATGTAGTGGTAGGCTTAGAAGATGGCTTCAAGTTTGTTTTTGAGGACCTAAGTATTAATATTATTCTTGGATATTGTGGTACATCCGCATTTAGGGAATTTTTAGGTCTAGGTGTAGTATCCATAAAGGTTGATCTTGTACTCTAATTGATTTGGGAGTAACTATTTTGGAGGAAGAAACTTTTTTTAAAGCCTTAGAGATAGAATCAAAATGTTTTCATTATATGCTATTAGAAATATTTAGGTGTTTCCTTTTCTTTCCCTCATAAAAAGCTATCCATTCTTTTGTGCCCTAATTTTGCTTAGGAAAATGATGTTTGGATTATCAACTAAAGAGGTCCATGATGGTAAATAGAGGATGGATTACTAAGGTACCTCATAGACATTACTTATATAGACCCTAAATAAAATGAAGGTAAGTTGATTGTATGTTGGGGATGTTGTAGGCCATACCTCAAATGAATCAACATCCTCATTATAACACAAATCAAAACACTACACTATCCATCATAAGTGAGATATTTGATGAGATAAAAAGATACAGTCCTCCATGGTTTTACTAAGGAGTCTCTATTAATGCCTTTTATTTTTCCATTGAAATCATGAACACACTTTAGAACTAGTTCTCCCTTTCCATGGAAAATGTGGATGAGGTTATTGAAATAAGATCTTCCTACAATCTTGGTCCATTCATCAAGATTCTTAGACAATTTGCTAATGACCTAACTATAGAATGGAATTTTTATGCCTCTAATAATGGAAATATATATTTTCAAGTGGAGAATAAAATTTGTGATGGGGGTTTCATTAAACCCTTAGAATTTCATCACAAACGTGAGCCACCCTATAGATTCAAACATGGTTTTGATTGTTTGTCTCCTAAGAGACCTTCTATAGATTTAGGCTCAAATTTATTTTTTTGTCCCATTCTAATTTTTTCAAATCTCACAAATCACAATAAATTTCATCTCTACTCAAGAAATAAAATGTAAATTCATTGGGTTCAAGTAATGGATTGTAGTATCAACAATACCCTTTTTGTCTTAGTGATATGGATGAAGCCTGAAGCTATCCAATCATGTGGTGTGATGATGACAATGGAAGATTATCATGTCATGAAATAATAATGATTAATTATTATTACCTTTTTATCCATTTTTAATCATCATGTCACCAATAATTTTATCCACATGAGTTGTGATGCAATGACAAAGATAAGGTCATCATGGAAGTGGACTTTATTTGACATGATATAGTCCATAGCTTTTAGTCAAGTGTCAAAAGGTATCTTTTTGAAAATATTCCCTACTAACATTAGAATATCCTAGTAGTAGGTCCACATCCTTCACATAAAAACTATAGATAGTTACCAAATATTGAGAATATACTTGTAGACATAGAAGCTTAAAATATAACCCTTAGTAAAATAATAAATATCATACCTCTAAAACTCATGATGTTGTCCTTGCTTGTCCTTCTTTACCGATTCTAAAAAAAATTGCATGGATTAGTTTGAAGAATGATATAGAATAAGACAAAATTAATGTTTATTGCTTTGGGTTCAAGGAAAATCAATCATAGATGATGATTAATCTTGAATTTTTGAACTCAACTTTGTGATTTGTTTTTAGCCTTTTTCCCTTGACCAACCATTTACTAGTTTTCTATCGAAGGCTCATTTTATAGTAAAACATCATCCAATAAGCTAGTTTTTTGGTCATGACTATTAACATCATTACTAAGGATTTTATTGTTGAAAGTTATTATTTCTTATTTTTTTACCCTTTTTTCTTTTACATTTTTTTCACCTTTTTATAGAATAGGTGATACCCCTTCTTTTATTAAGACCATCTTGTCTTCAAGGATTAGTTGTTATGGAAGCTTTGAGCTCCTCCATGAGGCCAAACTCACTCTATACCAACTAGATGAATTATTTTTTATTGGATTTTTTTGATACAACTTCAACCTATGTCCATTGACTAGGAGTGTCTTCTGATTATATCTATAGATAACAATTGTACTAAATTATTATAAAAAAAAATTTATCTAAAAAATTCCTAACCATCTAGTTCTCAACTTGCCTTTGAAGTGTTGGTATTTAGAATCATACAAAAGTGCCCAGTATCCTTATTTAAACTATATTTCCTTGATGTGTAAATCATTCCATTGTTTCGTTTGGTACTTCATCATATCTATCTATTGTAAAGCTTCTGATTTCATTTTATCTAACTCATTTAGTTGTAAAATTTTCTCTCTTTGTGCTTCATCAAAGTCAATACCTACTTATAATATAGTACTTAAATTTTGCATCTCAAATTTAATTTAAAGGAGAGGTTTCTTACTAAATACCAATTCATATGGTGAAAAACTAGTAGTGGTGTTCCATGTTGTGTTGTATGCCCATACAACCTATGGGAGTTTGGCTACCAAATTTTTCTTGTTACTAATATCTTGGTAAGAATATTATCTAATTCTATATTTTTAACTTTTACTTATCCATTTTATTATGTGTGGTATGGAGAATAATTTCTGTGGTTGACTTGGTATATTTTTATGAATGCTTGAATCATTTTGGACATACACTAGGGTCCCTAATCAGATAATATCACTCTAGGTTCTCCAAAAAATTTCATGATCTTGGAGTATAAAAAGTCTATTATTGCCTCTTGTATTTCAAATGGAAGAGCTTGAACTTCCACCCATTTGGTCACATAATCTATATATACTAGTAAATAATCCTTCTCTTGAGAAGGTGGATCTATGGGCCCAAAAAGGTCAATGCCCCACTTTTCAAAATGTTTAAAAACTACTTGAGGATAGAGAGGTATTTAATAATATATTGTAGGTTTATCCATTCCTTAACATGGATCAAATTTATTGATGTACCTCTTTACATGCTTATGAAGAGTGGTCTAGTAGTAGTCAAATCCAAGGATCTTGTGCACTATCCTCTTGACTGAGTAGTGTCCTCCACCAAGTTCATCATGGAAAGCACAAATGATGTCATACATTTCATTATATTTCACACACCTATATAAGACATGATCGGGTCCATATTTAAATAATATACCATTAATCCATTTAAAATAAGAACTTGATTTAATCAAATGTTTCCTTTCTTTCCTATTAAACTAAAAATGAAAATTTCATGTAGCCAATTTTTTTCTATATTAACAAACCAAGGTGATTGTGATACAACAACAAATAGTTTCTCATCTAGAAAATTATCTTCAATAGGTTCTTCATCATCTACATTATTTAATCTAGAAATAAAGTTAGCAACCACATTGAACTTACCAAGTTTAGCAATGATTATTATGTCAACTTCTTGTAATAGTAATAACCATCTTATAATCCTTCCTCCTATCATTGGTTTGTTTATCAAATATCTGATAACTATATGATTAGTATATACAAATATTTTGTAACTAGTGATAAAATGTCTAAAATTGTTTATGGCATAAAATAAAGCAAGGAACTCTTTCTTAGTGGTTGTGTAATTTTTTCTCAGTAGGAGTCAATTTATTGCTAATGCAATATATGGCGTACATCTATCCCTCTTCATGTTTTTATCCTAGAACTACCCCCATAGCATGATTAGATGTATCAGTGTAAATATAAAAGGGCTATGACTAAGTAGGTCCTCTTGGGATTGGGGCATAACTTAGTTTCTCATTAATAGTCTCAAAGGCTTGTTTGAAATTTAGACTCCAAATAAACTCACTTTGTTTTATCATCAAAGCAAATATTGGAGCAATTTTTTTGATGAAATCTTCTATAAATCTTATGTAATATCCTACATGGCCTAAGAATATTTTTATGTCAATTTGTATTTGAGGGATAGGTAAGTTTTAAATGAATTAAATTCACATATTTAGATCCACTTAGATTCCTTTTGAAAAAATATGATGTCCTAAAACTATTCCTTCCTCTACCATGATCAAATATTTTTCATGACTCAAGGACAAATAATGTTCTTCACATATTTTTCATAATTTTATTATATTAATTACAATTTCATAAAATAATTCTATATGAATGGTAAAACCATCCATGTAAATTTCCACACAATCATTGGTTAAATCTGAAAATATGGCTAAGACTACCTATTGGAAGGTATAAGGTGTATTACACAAACCAAAGGGAAATATTCTATATGCAAATGTTACTCATGGAAAAATGAAGGTTTTTTAATCCTAATATTTAGGTGCCATTTTTATCTAATTTTACCCACTAAAACCATCCAAGAAATATATGTATTTTTTCCCCATCATGTTTTCAAGTACTTGGTCAATAAAAGGGTAAAGGAAAATAATCTTTCATTGTTGCTTTTTTTAGATCCATATAGTCTATACATACTCTCCATTTACCATTTTTATTATGAATAATAACCAAGTGAGAGACCCATTGGATGTCATAAATATGATAAATGAATCCTACTTTAGCAACTTTTCTATCTCAAATTTCACAATGTCTCTTAAGGTAGGATTGATTCTTCTCTAAGGTTGTCTAGCTGGTTTAATGTTCTCTAAGTATATATGGTGGATAAATAAACTTATATGGATTCCATTAATATCTTTATATTCCAAATAAAAATCTTAAGTGAGTTCTCTAAGTAAATCAAAGACATTTACTTCCTGATCATCTATCAACCAACTATTTTTGTTGAGTAACTTCCTTGGTGCTATTGTTATTCGCTTAGTACCTAGATATGAATAATATATTTATTTGAAATAAATAATTAAAGAGTTGAGAGGATAGGAATATGAAAATAATATATGTAATGTGATGAAATCTTTGACAAATTTGTCTTATATAGAAATCACTCCAGCTAGAGGATATCAAAAGGTTGTCAAAAAAAGTATTTAGACCTTCATGTGTCCATTGTATAACACTATGTTAGATGTCTCTATGGTCATACATAATTATATAATAGGGGTAAAATATTTATTTTCATAATAATAGGAATTTATATCATTATAGGATCCCCTATCAAAGTCTGTAACTGGGTTTACAAGGTTCATAACTAGAGTAACAAGGTTTGTAGCTAAATTGTTAAAGTTTGTAGCATTTTTGATACTTCTTGTTAAATAATCCTCTATTTATTTCACATAATTAGTGATTATGAGCATATATAGAGAGGATATACTACCAATTTTTTTAGGATGGTCTACCCATAATTATTTCATAATATTGATTGATGGTTAGGCAGGTGGATATAAAGAAATGCACTTTTCTTTTAGACCATTTGAGATGGTCATATCTCCTAATCTATAATCAATCAGAGCTACCACTATTGTTAAACAAGACATTATTAGGATAAATTGGTATCCATTTTTTTTTAGGTTAGTGAACACTAAAATCAATGGGGTACTCTCATGACTCTATAGTTAATGTTATATCCTCAATGACACTTTTTGGTTTAATAGTGTAATGATCTACCATTTATAAGATTGTGGTGGTGGGTTGAATATATATTAGAGAGATATTTTTCATGGTTTTATTAGTCATTACATTAATAATGTCTCCTAAGTCCACCAACACGTTTGGTATCTCTTTCTTTCTAATCATTGCAGAAATGATAGGACTCCTTGGGTCCCCATATTTGAGTACAAGTAACTTACCTACTAATAAATAAACAACCTTACCATCTACCTATATAGTATTGGGATATTGTATTTTATTTCTATGTGTCTTAATACACAAATTTTTAATCACTTGATTGAGTTATGGAATGTCCCTAATGGATTAAAATTATGGAATTTCTATATTGAGTTTTTTGAGATCCTGAATCAATTCAACTTCCTTTTTGTCTTCCAATTCCTTCAATCATTATGGAAAGGGAATAGGTGGAGGAGTTATGGTGACTTCCTATATTTTTATATATTTCTCTTCTAACTCTTATTATGTCACTAGTTGAGTATGTTGACTTGTTTCTTAAGAGTCATTTTTATGATGATAATCTAAGGTTATTGTAATGCTTTTCTTGACTTGAGATGTATGTTTGCACATTCAATAACACCTGCCCCTTGGTTTTACCTTATTTATTTAAATAAAACTACCCACTATTTTGATTTTATACTGATTGGAAAGGTAGTTGAGGTTGGTTTACTTAATTTTTAGGGGGTGCTTAAGTTCTTGGAGGAGCCATTAATGCTTATTATTTTGGAAACCTTCTTTATTGTTGATTATAATTTGGGCCAAGGTTCCAATGGTTTTTTACCCATGATTATTGATGATCTTGGGGTATCCAAGTTTATTTAATAAGTTAGGGCATCATCCATTGTAGTGTAATCCATTATTGGTTGTGCCACTAAGGTAGTGCTGACCAAAATTATGGAGGTGTATGCCATTATGTAAAAGGAATCCTTGAGCCAAAGTGACGTGGTTTATTTTTTTGGAAGGCATTTCCTTGACTTTTTACATAGTTTAATTCCTCTATGTTTTGTATATTCTATTTAAACTAATTATTTAGATTATGAAGGTGACTATAATTTCTTGTATCATGATTCTAAGTCTCACATATTACATAGAATTTTCTTTTATTTAGAGGATAATCTTTGAATGCATGTTTTAATCTACACTTTGGGAAATAAATTTCTAGTGGTTCAGTGTTATATTTAGCTTTATATTACAATCCATATAACATAATGTTTAGTTTAATTAATATATCTATTTTGAAATTGGCTAGTTCTTCCATGAGTTAGCTTATATCACTAGATTTCCCTAGTTTACCTCTCCTATAGCTAGGTTTTATCCTAGAGTAGTTGGTACATGGTTGTGTAATATTTTGGAAGTCTAGTTTGGTAATATCTCCCTTCCCTATGAGATTCAAATAATCCCTAGAGGAATAATTCAATAACTTAAGGAAAATAGTTTTGATTACTTATTTGGAAAGTGCATATCCACACCTATTGTGGGTAAAAATAAACCAATCTAGATAATATTCAAAGTTATCATCTTTATTCTATTTTATCTTGAACAATTCTTATTTTCTATCCTTGACCCTATAGTAATATTTGTATTTATTCAATAATAATATCTCCATTTCTCTCCAAGTGTTGATAGAGTTTACTACTAGGCCATAATCCACCTCATTACTCCTTCCTTCAAGGTAGAGGGAAAAACTTTTAATTTTTGATTATTTGAAGTGTAATGATAGGTTTGGTAGATAACTTTTAACTTAAAAAGGAATTGATATAGGTGTTTAGTGTACATACCTCTAAAAGTAGGTATATTGTATGAGGAAATGTTTTTCATTATTGTTCGATCATCATTCTTAAAGACGATGGGTAAGAGAAAGTACTCTCAAGAGGATTCTTGTGAGGGTTTTCTACATGACCTATATTTTCTCCCATTGTAAATAGAGTTATATTAAAATGAGGATATCCTTAAAGGTCTTTTAGTTGTTTACTATTTGACAGTTCAAGTTTTGTAGAGGAAGATTCCTCTAGATCCTAGGATGTAATTCCAAAAGACTCATTTATTTATTTATTTATTCAAGATTTCTATATTTTTTGAATGTACCTTGATTATCTCTCCTAAATGATGAGGATAGTTTGGAATGAACCTTCATTGGGAATCCCTTTACATACTCATATACTTTTATTTGAAAAGAGAGTAATTTATTCTATTTTTTGGTTTTTTATTGTTATCTTAAGAGTTTACCTTAGTAACACTTTATAAGAAGTCCCTGGAAATGTTGCCAAAAATGATGGATTTCATTATTATCCCTTCAATTAACCAATTTGTGTTGGTGTCATTTATTACCAGGGCTAGTGTCCATGGCTATCTACAATAGGGTATTTATTGGTTCAACTAACAATGTTAATTGGAGGGTTTTTGGAGTTGATCTCTTGTAAGTTCCTACTTTTTAATGTCTTAACTAAATTATTGAAAAAAACACACTTGATCAAAAATTAAACACACCAAAATGAATGAAATATTTTGAAATAAATCACATAATGATGTCAAAAATTAAAAACACTAAAATCAAATATAAAATTCACACTTTAAGTTAAGTTTTAGAATTAAGATTACTAAAATTGAAGAAATGATAAATGCTTATTGAAATGCTAAAACACACACATTTATAATAGTCTATTTGACATGAATGTTATCAATCCAATCACATAAATTATTTATATTATTTATAATTAAAAAAAGAAACAAATTATAAATATCAAAATTACATGTCCTATCTCCTTGGGGAGTGGGCCCTTGCTCACCCTTGGATTTAAGGTCAAAACTTTTCAGTCTTTAGAAAACTGTCTTAACTATAGAAATGAAAGAATATTCTCTACCACAAAATCTTCTTGTATTCAAAAATTACATTTCTTACTATGTTTTTCACTCTTGTAGATTGAGCATGGATATGCCTTTTATTGGATACAAAAGAAAGTATCTTAAATACTAGGTAACAACTTAACTAACTAAAATAATGGGATATTAAGGGAGATTGGTTTATATGGAAAAAATAGAGAAGATAATTACAATAAGATCAACATGTGGTTGGGAATATCCTCATGGGTTTTATAAATACTTATTCCAACCATATCTAGTTACAAAATATTATATACAATGTATCTATATCATCTTATCTAAGGTTGTAACCTATATCTACTAATTTTTTTAAATGGGAAGATACACATAAGTAGAAGTCTATATATAGACATATGTAAAAATATAAAGTACATATAAGAGTCTTAAATCATCATGGAATATGTAAATAAATTTATAGAATGCCTTGGAACATGTTATGGATGAGTTTGTAGTGAGATATGAGAGTTTGTAGTGCAACTATCAAAATCTGTAACTTGATTGTTGTAATCCTTAGCTGCCTATAGAATGCCTAGAAAAGTTTGAAGCTTCACTAAAATGATCAATTCATGGTGATGATTCTTCATTTTCTTCATTAGATCATATTACAACTCTTATCTAGATGCTACAATACATGTACATATCAAATATGGAAGACTAAACATGCAAACAGTTAGAACATTATGTAAAGAATGTTAACTCAAACTCATATAAGATTAAATAGATGAAAGAATTCATATTATACCTTAAAATAATTATAATCCCTAATATTACACGAAATTATCAACTCAAATGGAATATTAATGGCTATGAAGCATGATTTATCATGGTTATAATGAGTCATAGTGTGGACTCATGACCTCTTTTTTACACTGCCCACCTAAATTCTGCTTATGGGGGGTGTTAGAGTAAAATTTTATCATTTTCATATATTTATTTATTATTGGATTTTTTCCCTCACTTGTAATTTTTCTATTTTCATGGAGAAGCTTGTTTAAATGTACAGGTTGACAAAATGACTAGGAAGTAACTCTCTTGACAGGTTATTTTAAGTATGAGATTTACTCCTCTATTCTTGTATTTGTTGACCTCATTTTGTAGAGGAGTTACTATTATATTATGGGGATATTTTAACCACCTTTTGTTTACAATTTACACAACACTCTCCTATTTTTAATTCTCACATTTGTGAGATTTGTTAATGGAATATTAGTTTTGTCTCTAGTCTAGCTTTGTGATGTTCTTTTATTTGATTTCATTTGGCTTGCAATTATGTGTTACGTGCTTGTTTGTCTCACACTTATCATGAACCTATGCATCCTCATAATCTAGTGATCCAAGACATAACTCTGATATATATCCAAGAATCATAAGGAGAATTATTTAACTTTTAATGGTTTATTGAGTTTAATCCCTAGGTTGTTAAATAATTTGAATAAAATAAATTAGGGTATAAAATATGCAATAAATATAGACACTAATTTATGAAAGAACTGATTTAATCTAATATTTATACTAATAGTAATGAATGACACAAATAATTAATTAGCTATAAAATGATTGAGATGAAGGATATATAAGGTAAAAGCTAGTAAAAAAGATATCTCAAGTGTCACAAATAGGATCCAAGTGTCAAAAATCTTCTTAGATAATATTGTTGTACCTTGGATAGTAGCAATATGGTGATAGTGTCCAATTTTATGCTAATTTTTTCTATGAAATAACTTATCTATATTTATTAGAGTAGTTATATCTAAGTTTCCTAAGCCTATTCTTGTGCATAAAAACCTTGCTTGCTATCTACAACCTATTTTGGTTGATTTTGTATACAAACCTTAGACCTCCATACGATTAGGTCATTCAATTGAAAAAATTAGCAAAGGTGTGATGTTAGTTGGGTAGGTCAAACATGCTTAACACCTCATTGTGATGAAGTTGACTATATACCAATACTCTAAGGAGGGATCAAGCTCGATGTAGTTCTCCCCACCTAGGTACTAGTGCAAGTGTAATTGAAGCTAGTATGAATTTTGGTTTGAGTGCTTTAAGTGAGGCTTGAGACTTAAAAAATTGTGTATTCTAAGCTTAGTATGGTTGTATATGATTTCATGTAGAAGTAGGGTAGAATATTGATTAATAACCTTGATTGTACATAATTTTTTTTGAGCTTGTTTGTTTGTATTTGCATCTAATTTCCATCTAGAAAATATAGGGATAAAATGCATTTTTATATTAACTTGGTGCTTGTGTGGGGTTTTAAATAGGTCTAGGATAACCCTAGGTGTTTTTAAGATTGGAAATATATCTATTGGGGCTAAAAAGAGGGAAACAAACAATTTTGCCTAACTAGGACATTAACATTATGGCGCTAGTGTCTAAGTATGAAACTAATATCAAGGTGGTAAAACATGAGGTATTAGGAACTTAGATGCCTAAGGGAGGGTCTAAGACTGATTTTAAGATGTCTAGCGATGTATGTGGCCCACACAAAAGTTGGATAAGTGTCTAAATAGGCCCTAAAATAGGTCTAAGGCTAAGATATGGATGGGTGGTGTCAAGTAACATTATTGACACTCAAGTGACATTTTATATGACTATATTTACCCCCCACCTTATTATATAAATATATTAAAGTGAAATGTCTAGGATAAAGTAAAATAAACCTACTTGGACTTACCAAAGAGGTGAAGCCCATAGATATAGATCTAAGAATGTGAAGTGTGCTCCATTATGTGTCCTAAATGAGACATTCATATATCAATCCTTAAATAAGAGATATGAGAGAGAGTAATGAATGAATACAAATAATTAGGTACATGAACTAATGTATAAAATTGGTGATATCTTATGTGTGTAGATAGTGATCAATTTGTGGATAAATTGAATTGAGATAAATGGATTTATCAAACCCCATGTGTGGGAGGCTTAAGAAATAAATCTATCTATGTGAAACAATACATAAAACTAATTAAAGAGATAAGAGAGAGAGGAATGAATACACATCATTGGGTATGTGAGCCAATACATAAACTTGGTGACATCTTAAGTATGTAGTTAGTAATCAATCAGTGAATAACTTGGAATGAGAGAAATGGATTTCTCAATACCCATGTGTGGGTGGATTAAGAACTTAATATATCCTTTGATATATAATTTACCACCCCTATTTGGTGGATCATAACCTACAAATATCTTAGATTGGATTGATGGCTTGTCTAACTCTCTTATGTAGGTGGCTCAAGAACTAAATTAGATTATGAATCCATCATTACCTACCCATGTGTACTAGATGAATATTTAAATGAATTTGAAAAATGTAGATAAGTTTATATGACTTTAAATAAAACTATATATAATGACTTTGCATCCACTCAAGAAATCTTGAATGAAAGTTAACCTAGGGGCCTCTTAGGAACTTAGGTATGTAACTGAAGGAGTACTTGGTAATGCAAACTATGGTACATGTATTAAGTCATAAAGTATAATATAAACTATTGAAAATGGTGTTTTGATTAATAACATAGAGAATGTCATAGAGTTTTCCATTCCATCTAATCAACTAGTGCAAAAGTGAGCATATAGAAACAATGTGTTGTGCACATACCCAGAAATTTGATATATAAGCATATGGATTATGTATTGAGTTATAATAATCTATATCTAAGTATATAAAATTTAAATGACAGTGATTATCCCAAAAATGATTCCCTAATTATAAGCAAATTGGTATGATTTTGTGCAAAATTGATTAAAAACTAATATTTTGTAACTGAATATGTTCAAACCTATAATATACATATTATATCTTTCTAAAAAAATATAGATTTTCCTATTTCTAGGAACACTCGTTATTAGGGACATACCTTGGATAGTAGCATTGTGGTTACAGTGTCTACTTTGGCACTAGTTTTCAAATGTGTTATTTTTCTACCAAACTAACTCTAATATCTATTTGACTATTTTCCACTATGTTTTATTTAAACTAAGCTCTATATTTTGTGCCTATGTGTTGGAAACTACAATCTAAGTGCATTTGAATGTCTTGATATATGTGCAAAACCTCTATTAGTTCCTCTCTTTTGAGGTGATTTGTTGAACCTATTAAATAACTATCCTTACAAGAAAAAGCTCTGCATCATATGTGTTATCTTGAGCATATATTTTATTTGCATACTAAATGAATATAGTGTGTATAGATGACATAAAAATATAATAAAATCTAATAATAAGTTGGTAATGTACAATGTATGTTAGATATATCATTCATAAGGTTTTCGAGATAGATATAATAGTGTAACCATGTTTGTGGATAATAAATATAAGTAATAAATTGAGTAACTACCTATGGGGATGGGACATGATATCCATCACAACACCCAAGGAGGAAGGGGAGATGCAATGGATCCCTTATGTAATCTAAAATGGGAGTGTGTAATAAGTAATAAACAAGTGTCATGGCCATTACACATACATGAAAAAATACATACAACACACATGAGGTACGTAAAGTAGGCTAAGGGGACACAATGGAAGGGACATGGGCACATATCACTAATTCTAAGAAAGAAATGCATATAAAGACATGTTAGAATGTACACATACATAAATAAAATGGAGGTTGGAATAAAACCACATGGAAGGACATGTTCAAATGTATCCATACATAATCAAGAAGGCACACACAAGGACATGGGCATAAGTCCAAAACATACATACAATGAAAGGAATTGGCATAGAGCTATAAAATAACGGAATATTAAAATGACCTTAAATAGATATAGAAGCATAGAGACACAATCAAGTCTAATATATTGAAGATATAAATGATAGTATGTATGAACATGTGGTATACATGTGTATAAGAGCAAAGATGTACATAAATTGAGTCTAGATTAGCCGTAGTTAGCAAAAAATCTATGTAGTATAGGATGATAAATATCAAGATATAAATAATTCTAAATATATGATATAGAGTATAGAAAGATGTAACATGGTAATTTAAATTGTGTATAATATTCCCTAAAATGGGTGAATTTATCAAATGATTAACATATGCATGTGCCCCTAGTGGGTAGATAGTAGAAAATTTAGATCTATGTGGTGGACTTGGGTCTTATAAGCATTTGTGAATAGTCAAAAAGAATAAGTGAAGCATGCATATATGATAATACTGACTATACTAACATACATAACATATTTAGTACCTATAAAGTATAAGAAATATAAACATGGACATGTGTACTATCTATAATTTATATTTATTGAGTAAATATTTGAATGTTTTTATGTTTTTGACATATTATATTATTTTTATATTTTTTAGATATAGGATATGTACAAGAAACATGAAAATTAAACTAATATAAGGAATAAGGTAAGATAAAATATGTTCAAGTAAGGAGGCACATACTAATCGATGAGTCTCACAAGAGACTCATTATCAAGGTGTCCTATATCAAATAAATGAATAAGGATCATGCATCTTGTGAAAAATGTATCTAAGGTCTAAGAACCTATTGTAATGAGTGATCTATAGATAATTATACCTATGGAATAGGGATAGGAATCTATGAAGTTGAATCAATTAGCTTGTGAATGTAGGGATCATAGGTACCCATTTGGTAGAAGATGTTGAAACTAAAATGGATGCTTTATGTTAAGAACTTTGGAAACTCAAGAATATTAATCTCATAATAAAATGGGTAGATAGAGGCTCTCTAAAATCTATAACATGTCTTTGACACAAGGGTTTTGTAATAAGGATATCTAAGGGAGAGTATGCATATGTGTTAATTATGGGGTCTATACACTAGTGGCTTAATTGTAATCTATGGGGTGCTAATGGAAACTATACTTAGAACTATAAATGGTGGTTTTTATGTAACTACCTATGGGATAAGAATAGGATACTCATATGGAATGCCCTCAATTATAACACCCTAATTAACATGTATATAATTGATACATTTGTGTATGGTGGATGTAATGGATCGAATCTATTGTATCCATGGTCTACCTAATAACATGTTAAATGTACCTTCACTAGTTAAAACTAATTTACTAGTGGCCACATGTGTTTGCCCAACCTATAATGGGAGTATAATCTCCACAATGGAGCTATAAACATCGACACTAAAACCATGAATAACTATATTAGTCATAAAAATATCCTACTCTGAATAACCCAAATGCTATATAAGTGTAATGGTACACATGTTAATACTCGACCCATTATCAACCATGACACTCTGAATAGGATGATGATCAATGTAGGCTCATATAAAGAGTACATATAAATCTGAGTTATCATCACTAATATCCTTATATAATAAAGTGATGGGAGGTATATATGGCACTTTAGTATGATATACACCAATGATATTATGTAGGTGGTGTATATCCTCTCTAGGAATATTATGTGCTTGATATGTATAGTGAGCCTCATTAGCTACATATTTTGGAAACATATCCAAAAATATATTCATTACCTTATCTTTTGTTGGTTGAACTTTAGGTTCCTTTTTAGTTGTGATAACATAAATGATATTAGCCTCTATCAAATCCTATATATTATGTCTTAAACTAATGAATTTGTTTGTAGTATGGCTTGGTACCCTATGATAGTCACACATTGGAATGATAGTTCTTTGGAAGAGGCCTAGTTATATCAGCCTTTTTGATGGGAGGTAGAGATATGAAATTTCTTTCCAAGAGATACTATAAACATGTGCCAATTATTATGGAATATTTATGAAAACTCTCCATGGAGGATGTGGTAAATCCAAGTGAGGAGGTGGTTCTAAAGGTACCTTAACTGTGGCCTTTTGATTATTCTTATTTTTAGTGGGATTTACTTTATATGTGGGATTAGTAGAACTCTTATTAGTTGAATATGATCCAATTTTGTACTTTAATTTTCCCATAGAGAGAAGCTTGAATTCCCTTTATTTCAATGTATGGCATAAATATCTAAATGTTCAAAACTTCTCGAATAATATAAATTCATGAAATGCTAGTAGTAAACTTTGTTTGAATATGTCTTGGATTTATCTATCTACCATGGGGCTATTCATCTTTGCTAATATAGTTTTATATCACAAGACATATTATACTATAGGCTCATTGGAATCTTGCTTATGTTGAAACACTTAAACAAATGAAACTTTATCACTGATATTGATTGAAAAGTGTGCCAAAAACATATATACCAATGGATTGAATGTTGTGATGGACTAATTTGGAATATAATAGAATAACTATTAGGCATAGTAATTTAGACTAGGAGGGAATAAATTAGTAAAGAGATAATAATTGGACACATACTCCAAATATGTTGTGTGGAAAAATCTTAGATGGTGCTTTGGATCACCCTTACCATCATATAAACTAAGCTTAGGTATGATGAATATAGATGGCAAAGGAATTGTCACTATGTACTATGTGAATGGTCTATGTAAAATAACATGAAAATCCAAGGCATGTGATGTCCTAGTAGCACCCTATTGAAGATGTAGCATCTTGGTATATAAATCATGGAACTCATGCATAAGGGATTGTACATTTGAATATGAAGAACTGAAATAGGAGGTGTTTCCATTACTGAAGGTTATCTGGTTAAAAAAATTTATTTTACATTCTATCTTGACCCCAAAGAAGGTATAACAACATTGGCATTTTGGGGTGTAGAAGATTGACCACTATTATACTTATGAAGTTCTTAGTGGTTAATATCAATAAGGTCAACTTGCATATGTGAATGTTTTGAAATTAAATATTTCAATTGTCTCTTATCAGTTTCATTGAATTAGTTTCTAAATTATTCCATTATAGGTTATAAACTAGGAAAATAAATAGTTGTATATTTTGAACCTTTAGGAAATTTAATCTAGGAAATACTTAAAAAATTAAATATTAAAAAAAAATTGAAATTTTGGAACTAATATTTGAGCATAGATAACAAAAGGGTAAAAATTGTAAAATTATATAAGGTTAGGGTTGGAGCGGTCTTCAAATTAAGTCATGTTTACTAAATGATTTAAATTTTAAGGGTTTATGGAGTTTAAGCCCTTGGTTGTTAAAGGGTCCGAGTATAATAACTCAAGGTATAAAATATGAAATAAATATAACCACTAGTTTTTTAAATAAATGATCTAATATGATATTTATAATAATAGAAATGAATGAAAAAAATAAGTACTTATATATAAATTTACTAATATAAAGGATCTAAAAGCTAAAAATTTGTACAAGAGTTGGTATGAGTGTCACAAATAAGATCTAGGTATCAAAAACCCTCCTAGATAATAGTGTCATACCTTAGACAATAAAATTATGGTGCTAGTGTCCACTTTTAAGGTTAATGTCCTCTATGTAATACTGATATGTACTTTTAGGAGCACCTATTCTGAGTCTACTAAACATGTTCTTATTTAGACAAACCTTGTTTCACTATTTATGACCTATTTTGGATAATTTTATATACAAACCCTAGACCTCCATGTGATTAGGGCATTCTATTGGCACAAGTAAAAAATGTGTGATGTTAGTTGGGTACGATGGACATCCTCAACACCCCACTATGATGAGAGTTGCTTACATACCAATACTATAAGGAGGGAACAAGTTTGATGTAGTTCTCCCCACCTAAGTGTTGGTATAAGTACAAGTAAAACTAATATAAATGTTAGTTTGAGTGTTTTAAGTGAGGCTCAAGACTAGAAATCTATGTATTTTGATCTTAAGAAGGATATATATGACTATATATATAAGAAATGGAAAATAATTATCAATAACCTTGATTGTACATTATTTTTTGTAGCTTGTTTGTGTGTATTTGTATCTAATTTCCATATAGTGAATAAAGGGCTAAAATTCATGTATATATACTACTCTAGTTCTTGTTTAGGGTTTAAAATAGGTCTAGGATGGCCCTAGGTGTCTTTGGAATTACAAAGATATTTATTAAGGATAAAAAGAGTTAAAATTATAATAGTGCCCAACTAGGACACTAACATTATGGAACCAATGTCCAAGTATGGTGCTAATGTCCAGGTGGAAGAATCTAAGGAACTAAGGTCCCATATGCCTAAGGGAAGTTTTGAGATTGATTTTGAGATGTTTGTGGATGTGTGTGGACCACATGAAAGTTAGATAATTGTCTAAATAGGCATTAAGATAGGTCTAGGTGTAAGCTAGGGATACATGGTCTCATGTAATACTCTTAGCACTCAAGTGTCATTTTAGATGACTATAGAGTGTCATGGTGAAAATATTTACACCTAAACCATGATATTTAATGATATTATGTATAGACTATGAACTAATTTAGAGTCCCAAAAATAATTCCACATAGAAATAATCATCATCAATAATCTCATTTTCATTGAATGTGATAGTAGGTATATGTATACATATAATCTAAAATATACCAATAACACCAACTAGAGGATGTTCCTCATTAGTCTTAGAATATGAAGCTAGATGAAGGTGTGCATTGTAAGTCATATTCAACTCAAGTTTAGTGTTAGTATCTATTGCTACATGATTTGGAAAGAGGTCAATAAAATATTTTCAACTTAGTATTCTAGTTAGGTTCTATCCTAGAATAATTTGTAGATGAATTAAGTTCAATAATTTTATCATCTATCAAATATTTTATCTTATGTCATAAATTGATGCATCTATTAGTTTAATGCCTTGAACATATATGATAATCACAATATGCATTACTATAAAATAATTTATATAGAGGCTTACTCACATCAACCTATTTTAGGGGAAAAAGAGATATGAGGTTTCACTCAAGTAATTTATGTAGGATATCATGAGGAGGTTATGTAGCTATGAAAACATCTTCCTTTGAGGGGATAAGAAGATAAGAAAATTATTTGGTTATGAGACTTTGTTAAATAATTTTTGGAATAAATATTAGTATAAATTTTTATGTACTTGAGATTTGGTTTACTTAGAAACTTTAGGCCAAAAGTGGTTGGAGGGTTAGACCCATACTTGAGCTTATTAATAATGATGACTTTAGCTTTTCATTCCTTGAATGTATAGAATAATTCAATAGAATATTATAAGTATTTAAACATAATGGAATAATTTAGTGTGGATATCAATATTTACTTTAATATATCTTGAAACTCAATATCTACCGTTAAATTTGACAACTTAGAGAGCATAGTCTTGTAATGAATCACATAATCAGTAATGAGCTAATTGGATACTTAATTAATTTTTACAATTTGAGCTAATACATTTTATCAGTGATGTTGATGGAAAAATGTGCTAAGAAGTGATTGAAAAAATGATTTAATGTATGGACTGATTGAAAAGGGAGGTCATAAAATAAATATAAGGTGTAGTCCTTAAGAATCTTTAGAAACAACCTAGTCAATAACTTATAATTGTATGAAATAATCTAAACATGCTACATGAAAGGATTGAAGGTAATTTTTTGGATCAAATTTACCATCATATAATGTCACCTTAGGTTTCAAAATACCCATAGGTAAGGGATAATCTTGGATCTTTAAGGCTAATTGATTATGTAACAATGATTGAGAATCAATGGCATGGCCAACTCTAAAATAACCTTGTTTAAATTTTAAAACCTTAGTTTAAATATTGTAGACACTAAAATTTTATAATTAAGTGATTGATAATGTTTAATATTGACATCCTTCCTTTAAATGGTATTTTCACCATTCCATTAATTTGAAATATATATGGGTGCTTTCTTATTGTAAAAATTATCTTTAAATTACTCAAAAAATTTATTTAGCTATCCCTAATATACTTACACATACCTAAGAAATATTTTATAGTAGTATCTATCCTTCTGGTATAGGACCATGCTAGGTTAAATAGGGTTATATTACAACCTTATCCACTAGGATGGACTTATTTACTACACCTAATTAGTAATATTTTTAATTTGATATGTTGGACTCAACTCCTTCCAATTCTTTAACAAGGTTAGTTAGTGTAAATATTATAAATATTCCCCTTTATAAACACATCAAGGATTCTGCAAACACATCTATCAATCAATTGGAAAAATTACTGTACACTTCTCAATAGAGAACTATTATCTCAAAATGCAATTCTACTACATTATAATAATCATAGGCCAATTATGAATTTAATTTAATGTATGTAAAAGGCATTCGTTCTCTATAATTTCAATAAATATTATATCTAAATTCATATAATTTCATAATCATGGATAACACATTAACCATAGGAGGGAGAATTATATTTTCCTGAGACCCATTTGGACTATGTAGGCAACACTTATATTACATAGGTTTTTTTAGGATAGATTGGATATTCATCTAACCTTATTTCCCCCATTTAGAATTTTATTTATATTTATCTTATTATGTAGGATCTATATTTTACATTTTATAGGTATTTTGCATGATAAATATACACACACAAAAATTAGTAAACACTCATAGAGAGGAACACATACCTAGATCGAAAAATAGTTTACATTCAATCAAGATGTGGCCATAGTCAATAGATAAGGCTAAAACATGGCCTATGTGCATAGTGCATCCTTATCCTAATGCAATTTAGATGATTATTTTTAGACACAACATAGTTTATATGTATTTTTAGGTAGTTTCCAATCTTATTCAACCTACATAGTCAACATAAGATCTTTTTGAGAGAGATTTGTATATATTTTAATTAATATACTATTATTAGATAATTTACAACTTTGTGATTCTATATCTTACTTCTAGATCTATATATTCCATGTCTATCAATTTAAATAGTTTAGATATTTTATTTTGATTAAATCAATTCAAAATAGATTAATTAAATATAGGGAGCTACTTGGATAAGGGTCTCAGCATTAATCATAACAAACCATGTAGCTATGAAATGTGTAACATGATTATCAATCCTAAACTTTATGATAGTATGTTGTATAGGGTTAGTCAAAGAGATATAATGAAAAACTTTTGTTTCCATCAAACCGTGGGTGGGCATCACATGTGTAACCATAGATATAGACATAAGATTGATATAAGTAGTAGTAATTGAACACCTATAGTAAAATCAATACCTATAAAATTAATGTTAGTTTTAGTGAAAGGGTCATGTTGTTCCTCTTATGTGAAAACCTTAGTATTATTTTTCATTTCATATCTATTTACATGTAATAATGCATCATGCATATGTGGATTAATATGAAGATATTCAATTAATTGTTATTGATCTATCTCATCAAATCTATCCTCCACATTATATATCTTATCCATTATGATTATGTGTTAAATAAATGAATAAGGGGAGATCATAAATAAAAAATAAAAAATTGAAACTCTGACATAAAATTTGAAATCCTAAGAAGGTAGAATGAAAATCATAAAGGTAATTTGTGTTTTGCCTATGCTAAATAGAGAAAAATGGGTTTGAAAGATTCAATCCCTGAGAGAAAAAGATCATTTACGAGGAGAAATTAGGAACAAAATCAAAAAATATAATTGAATACATAAATATGAAAATTTAAGTTAGAATGATGAAACCTTAAAGGAATCTAGGGTTTTTTATGTTACAAAAAAAGTGTAAGCATGAGCTAGGATGACTTTTAACAATCCTCTTTCTCTCAATAGACTAGGATATGAACTAGGTGATAATAATAGACCTCGTGTATAATTAGAAGAATAGGTAAGGATCTATAATAATTTTAGACTAAGAAAACTATAATCCACACTCAAATGTAAAAGGATGTGATAGGGTTCCAAAGCCTAACCTAAATTATGGGGTGTGTTTCTCACTGGTTTTAAATATAGATACAATGTTGTATAATTAGTAAATATATCTTATGTAAGTAATTGATGAACAAGGGCAACCTAGATTCAAGATAGATACAAATACTAAACTAATATGAAGGTAAGTGGTGTAATGGTCAAACAATAGGTGGTCTATGAAAACCTAAGGTGATAAATGGAAATACTTAAAAACCCTATATATCTACCAACTTATTCAATATAAGGAGGAGCATAAGTAAGAATAAATAAAATTCATTCACTATAACAATAAAACAAATTTATATCTAATAAATAAATAAATGAAAGAGAATAGGGATATAAATACTCACCTTTTGGTGGAGTCATCATCACATCAATCTCCGCATTAGCTTGAGTGGAACTTTATAAAATATATTTTAGGTTGAAGACCTTAAATGGAAAGAAGAGGAAGTATATATCCTTAGTTAGGGACTCCAAATGCTGAAAAATCTCTCCACCATAATTTCTATTGATATTCAAAGACCATGATCAAGACTAGACCTCGAAAAATAAGAATATAAACTTATAACTCCTTATTTTACTAATTAAAAGCATAAATGTGAGTGAAAGCAAAGGATATGAGTGTATTAGATGTTTGGGAATGATAATATGACTATTTAGTATATAGATTTAGTACCTAGAATTAACTTTGAACTCTAAGTCAACATTATTGACCAAACCAATACAGTCATAAGGATTTTATTTGATAGATAAATGTATCAACTAGGATGATATAGTAAAATTTACATGGACATGACTCAAAACTATATCTCTAAGGTTGATACAATACATGGAAATATATGTATGAAGCATGAAGAGGTAAGATGAAAAGATACTCAAATGAAGTTAAACTGATAGTATGAAAGGTATGAATGAATGGTATGTAACCATCTCTCACAAAAACCCAAAGATGATTCCACCCCATTAAAAGCTCACCATTTAAAGGCCATCACTTAGGGATATTGATGCATTGAAGAGACATTACTAGATAAAATCTCAATGTAGTGATAAAAGTTAAAAATATTAGGTGTATACATATGCCCCACCCAAATCTTATCACATGTCATAATAATGTAATGTGGGATGTTGCTTTAGGATAGATACATAGTAACACAAAATAACATAACTAAAAAATAATGTTGAATGAAATGAAAGTAAATAAATGAAAATAAATTCCTTAAATTAACTTGTTTCATGAATAGATGATGTCATATGTGCTATAGCTAAAATAAGGTGTCAATTTGTATACTAGACAATAAGAGCTAAAAATTAAGAAAAAAATCCAAAATTAACTATTAGTACCTAAAAATTTCTTACATTACCATGATCACAACGCTTCTTTTGGTTCATGAAAAGGATCTATGGAAACAAAGATATGGGTAAAAATATGAAATATAGAAGTAAATAACAAAACATTTCACAATTTTAAATATAAATAGATAAAAACTATTTCGTTTGTCCATTTTCTATTTTAAGAGAACCAAAGCTTTAATTATCTAATTTAATCACAATAAGATTTTTTAGCTAAATTATGATGAAAGAGATGGGAAAGAGGTTTCATAGTAGTAGTAATAAGATCCATGTACATAGGTGATGACTTAATTAATTCATGTACCAAATTTGAATAAATAGGCTACTAGGGCAAAATAATGTAGTGAAAATTTCCCTAAAAAGCATTAAAATGTAGATAAAATTGTTATAAGTAACAAGTAGGAAAATAAATGTCAAATTTAGGCCTAGGGGTATATATTAGGGCTAAAAGTACAAATCACTACCACTAGTAAATTTTATCAGCGAAAATGATATAGTTAAGTGGGAAAAGTTATAATTATGGTTGATACCTCTCTAGGTGGCCAATACAATTATACAAAAAAAATAATGAAAAAGGTTGATATGGTACTAGATGGATGATATAGTTATATAAGAGGGTATGACATAGTCAGGATCATTTCCATAGGATAAGATCCAAGATGGGATGGCTTCATGCTCATCAGTTGAATGGTTTTTAGTGACTTTTTTGGCTCTTAATGAGGATGAGGCTTGACAAGGTGGACTAGGGGGTTGGGTTTGAGCATGAACAAGAGTAGGAGAGGGTAGTTGGGGTCTAGGGTTGGATGATATCTATCTCAAGAATAATTGATAGTCATTTTATCTCTTGTATTGGTATTTCCTAACTAAGTATTCTTCTTAAAACCTCCACTCTTGCTCTTGAACGTAATCTTGGTGTTCAAGATTTTGTTATTTCCTATAGTAATTTTCTTCCCTATCAGCCTCTCTTAATTATTTTTTAAGATCAATCCATATCTCCCTAAGGCTCTTTTATAGTTGAAAGAGAGGTAAATTATAAAAAGGCTAATACATTAAATCTTGAGGGCCACTTGGGTTGAAGCCATGAACATTGCTAACTTGATATGAAGGATAAAGAATCAAATAACATGCATTTTGATCAAATGAGTGATGATACATACCAAATGATGGTGATTAGGCACTTTGGATACTTACATTAGCTAATGCTCATAGTGGAGTTTCCATTGGTGTTTGAAAATGTACCTCCAAAGGTTGATTGCACTGAAAGGCAACACCAAAGACCTTTCAGTGAGATGAAAAATGTAGTAAAGTCCCACCAGGCATACTATAAACTATTGTGGCATCAATTTTTACCCTTGAAATAGTTATATAAGCTCTCTCCAATTGAGCTACACTATGGAAACAACCCCAGGCTATGGGTCACTTATGGTGGAGTTGGACCTCTAGAGAAGTCCAACTTCCTCTTGATGGATCACCTATACTAATGTTTGCATTGAGAAAAGAGTTAAAAAGGGGGAAAGGGCTCCTAGGAAAGTTAACCAAGTAATGCACCAAATTAAAATGAGTCTCTCATATGCATGAAGTAAACATTAAGGAAATATAATACAATGCTAGCTCACACAATATCATAAAACTAGTTAGTTACATAAGTGTTTCATAAACTAGGTTCAGGAAGCAATGAATGAAGGCAAAGAGGAGTTCTAAGACTCATTGAGATCTTGTATCAATGATAAAAATAACACTAGATGAGGATTGAAAATAAATTGAAGATACCTATAAATGAGAAAGAAATAAGGACTATTGTCATGTAAGATTTTCCTTTCTAATTCCATCATGCATAAGCTTTTCTGCACACAATTTAGAGGGGAGAGATAGATAAAGAAAGTCTTTATTACTGCAAGAGGTATTTCATATAAATTTTGATAGGGTCTAGCCTTACCAAATGAGAGTCTCTTATCTTATAGAATTGAGAGAGAACTATTATGAAAAGTGAGAAATATTTTCTTCTAAAAATTGAGAGAGTTACAAAGTGTCAAAAAATGAAATATATATAGAAAGGGTAAGGAGAGAGTGAACACGCCATCTTAGATAATTAAATAAGTCACTACCTTTTATGAATTTTCTACCATATTTTTATCAAATCAGTGATAGTTTTATTTTTTGGGACTTTACATTATCTTTCACTTACTTCATTATGAGGGAAAGGTCCTTATATACATGGATTTTATAGACCCATGCTTAGGTTTGATTTTAGTAGCTACAAGTACTTGCATGTCAAAGTTATGACTATGTCAATAGATGATACATTTCTCCATAATCACATATCTACCCGTAATTTAAAATCTAAGCATATGTCTTTATTGTAGATTGAAAACCAATCCAAATATTGGTTTTTGTATAGTCAATATGTCGAAAGACTATATAGTTTCTTTCCTAAACCATATTAGATCTAAATATACCTATTATACCTTTGAAAATTGTGAAAGCCAAGGGCTTATTCTACATGATATTGAAAACACAATAAAATCAAGTATACATATTTTGGATCCTCAAATAGAGGTCTCAACTAAACTTTAATGGAATCCTTTGAAGTATTTGCCTTGGTTCATCCTTAGGTCACATTTTCTATCCATTAATGTCCCTTAGATTTTAACTTTTAATTTTAGCTATTGATCTTGAATCTACATGGTCTAATGCACTCCACCAGATCTACAAGATCCATTAACTCATTAGCTCTCTCTCACCATTGATTAGCTTCCTCACAATTGAACATGCACCATTGGATCTGATTTCTTGTACACCATTGATCTTTCTTTGCATGGCTTGAATGTATACCATTTATTTACTTGGTATCTTCCATGATCATGACACTTGGAAAATTCTTATTTTTATTTAGGATTCACTGACCTTTTGACTTGATGCTCATCATTAATATTGAATACATGATTAAATGTGCTTCATTGGATCTTTGGGACCCACTAACACTACCCTTTCCCACTCATCATTGATCTTAGGTGCAAGATCAAATGTACTCTATTAGATCTTTGGGACCCATTGACACCATCAAGTTGATACTCACCATTGGATATTTGATTTGATTGAATACTGACCAATCTTGGAAAATTTGAATTCAAATGACTATTTTATGAGACCCAAATTTGACATCTATGTACATGTCTCACTCGTTAAGGGTTTTTAAATCCAAATGGTTAATTGTTGTAACTTTAACTTTATGCCTCTGTGTACTTTGAATTTTACTTGTTCAACTTTTAGGACTTAGATATTGAGATAGGCAAATCATCAAGACATGAAATTTATAGATAATGTGCAAAGAATGAAAAACACTATGTCAATTAAAATCTTTGAACTTGATTAAATTTTCAAGTGCATCTATGAAATGTGTAACCATACTGATCTATTCATCTATACATGACATGCAATAAAGGTATGGTTCTTCTAAACTTATGCTTAAACTTTTGCTTGATCTTTCAAAGATATGATGAGCCTCTGAGGCTTTTGTGAACATGTTCTATGATCCTAACTACATTGATCACCATGAGAACTTGTTTCCTTAAAATTTGAAAAAATAAACTTTAAGTTGAATTAAAGTGTTTCAAGATATTTGAAAGCTACATGTGATCTTTGGACCACTCATTCCATCCAAAACTCTGTTCAGATCATCCATTCAGGAAAGAGCTTTGTATGTGGGCCAAAAGGTAATAAGTAGGAAACTAAATGCCAAATTTAGGGTTAGGGGTATTTATTAGGGCCAAAAGTAAAAATCACTAGCAGTAGTAAATTATATTGACCAAAATGATATAGTTGGGTGGGGAAAAGTTATATTTATGGTTGATACCTCTCTAGATGGCCAATATAGTTCTGCAAGAAAAATGATGAAAAAGGTTGATATGGTACTAGATGGATGATATAGTTATGTAGGAAAATTACTAAAAATACCAATATTATATAATGGATTATGGGAAATAGGTGGATAATACAATATAGACATGGATGGTACTATAATGAGAGAAAAACATGGATAGTAATCAAGGGCATGGTTGATACAATATAAAATATAAAAGCATTGCGAGTAATGTATGTATGGGGCCAATACTATAAGAAAAGATTATGTGGATGATATAGTATAGGTAAGGATAATGTAGTATGGAAATGAAAAAATATGGCCAATACAATAGGTATTCTACATATGTCATGGATTAGAACTATATGGTTGATACATTAAGATTATAGATAATGTAGTTGAATGAAAAATACATTGAAAGCATATATTAAAATGTACTTGGCTAATGATGAAGTTAAAAATAAAATGGCTGATATAATAAAGATAAAAACCATTCTATATATGATGTAAAATAATAGTTAACTTTTAATTTAAATTAATTTTTTTGACAAAAAATATAATTAGATTTTATTGTTTAATATTTTGTATAAATAGAGATGTTTTGGAGGACAATGGTTTCAAGCTAGTTTTCATGTCTACCAATTAGGCTAACAAACGTGGAAAAAACATTAGTAACCATTTTAAACTTTGGAAAGATCATGGAGATGTGTATAGTCACTATGAGTGTGGATCTTATATCTATGTTCTTTGGGCATAGGGAGAGGATCACATACACTTTCATATGGGTGTTAGTTGGGGACAAAATTGAGGTCACCATTACCTTAGAGGAAGTATATGTTGTTGTACTCCAACATACCCCCATTCTTTTTTTATTAGAATAAGACCCGCTATCTTTTGGAATCGGCCTTCAAATCTATCTTGAAAACCATATAAAAGAAAGGCCCTATGTTTGTTTAATCTTATTATTTGGCAAACGTATGAACATAACTTTTTGTATTTTTGGGCTAACCTACTAATGAATTTTGGAAGTTATGTGTCTTAGGTCTCAGTTCATTTTCCTTGGTAGAAATAATTAGTACAAAAGGGTCTTTGATGATTTTTATCAAAACTTACTCTTTGATGATTTTGTTTAGAACATACTCATTAACAATACTATTCAAAAATTTCATTCGTCAAACTCCTCTAACATGTTTCAGTTTTTGGTGGTTTTGTTTAGTGATTCTCTTCAGTAACCAATATAACACATTTTGGGCCTTTGGAAATTGAAATTTTACATACCTCATAAGTATTCATTCTTCTAAATTTTACCTCCAGAGATTTTTTTTGAAATAGGGTATTCAAGATTTTAGGGTATGAGACCTTGAAGCTATATTCACCTTATACTAGAAACACATTTCCATTTACTCCTTGGAAACCATTATTTATTTTCTAGGTTTTTGATGTCTTACACTTTAGTTTATAAAGATATTCAAGGTATATCTTCACTAAAAATCCTTCAATGAAGTTACTTGACACATTTAGGTCTTTGGAAAATTTATTTAGCAATTTTGCTTAGCACTTTCCTTTGACATATTTTATTCTTAAGAAAAAGTGTATGGAAAAAGAGTTTGGTATATTTAAGTCTTTAATAAATTTAATCATGGTTTTCCTTTGTAAAATTTAGGTCTTTATAAAAAGTGTTTACAAATTTTTGCTTGGGATACGCATCCACCTCATAAATAATGCTATATCCTTACTCCTGACTCTTACAACCGAAGGCATCATTACTTGGTAAGCTATATCTAAAGAATCAATGACACAACACTTAAAAAATGGAAATGATGTGTTAATCCTACTAAAAATGGTACTAACATGGCATACCTACCAAATGAGGTAGAAAATTTTGAATTAATCAAACAAATCAAAGTTATAGGTGTTGGACATTAATAACACATGAATTAGAAATCATTACCAAATATATATCAAATTATTTTAAACAAAGATGTGCCTATTCAATCTCAAAATAAATTGTGAAATAAATTATTCTCATGATATTGATCCCTAGACACTAGTGTCTTTAAACTAATAATATACTCACAAGAGTTGAGTGGTTGAATTACAAACTAGTATAAAATAAATTTAAAAATGATGCCATCCTTATCTAGGGAATTTTGGGGAACTCTCCCTTAGTCAAGGTTATCCATAAAATATTCTACTAAGTACATATATGCACTCTTAAAACCTAATATATTCAACAATAAATATAATAACTAATCATCACTATGGGATGCCATAAACTAGGTTGACACACACACTCATAATAAAAACTAACTCTAGTTCAATGCTAATTGGACACATATGTCCTCTTGCTTAAGAGACAAGTGTTACACTTTGAAGTTACAAAGACACAATTCTTGCTCTATATCTACCTCCTATGAAATTTATTATTTGTAGGTATGATATCTAGAGGATCATACCTACATCATCTCAAGCATAAGACAGTTTTCATATGCATCTCTGGTGATGAATTTCAAAGGTTCCTCTCCCTTATTGTTCTAAATGCCACATATGATTTACATAGAGTAGTGTCATGAAATAAAGAGAAGTCTATTAAGAGGGAACTTATTAGTTGGATGCTTTCAAGGGAGATAATTAACTTGAAATACAAGTAGTCCACACCAATTACAAAATTTAGAATGGGAATCTAGATTAGGATGGCCCTATTAAACAAGTTATTTGGTTTCCAAAGCATCAAATTCCTTCACCTATAATGGGTTATATTTCTTGATTTGATGAGAACATTAGATTTAACCTTCACTATAGGAGAAGTGATTAGAGCAAGGTTATAATAAACAATTTTGCATAAGGATAAGAGGCCTCTAGGAGATCACTTTTACATGATGTCTTACTTGCTCTACATAATCATGGGGATAGTCTAGATCCATAATGGATCACACTAGATCCCCACTCTAGACTTTATAAAGAGCATGATTTGTAATTATTACTCCTTCATGTACATATATGCATACACTCACAATATTGTGCATATTGTTTAGGATATTTACCCACAAGTATGGATCCATGAATCCACCTTACCTAGGATATCAAATAGTATCATTGACAAACTATTGATAAGAGACTACTAGATATAACCTAACTATATACTCATCATGGTAGTTGGACATAAGGTTACACCTTTGTGTCTCCCCAAGTATGTCTTAGACAAGTTGGTGGAGTAGGAAATAACCTACCAGTTATGGTAGGGCATTTATGAGATTATAAACATGAGGAACAAAGCTTAGATTTATGGATCTCACTTAAAGATTAGAAGAATGTGTTATACCAATTAAAAGAACTTTTTTGAGGCTGGTAAATAGAGTACTACTCCTTGACTTCATTTCCACATAGGGACTAGGATCCCCATGGATAAGTGTAAACCACATTAAGGGACTAGCTATTGAGTATCAACATGAGCCCTGTGATCATGATTTTTTATTATTTAATGCTCAAAATTATGATTAATTATTGGATAGGGCATGGTCAATTCAAATGAAATAAGACCTTTTAAATATTATTTAAGGGGAATCTTCCCATTTTGTAAAATATGCTTGAACCAAACTCCCACTAGCTGAAGGATGGGATACATCTAACTTCTAGACTAGTAGACCTACATAGCCAATAGGAGAATAAGGGAAATCCTCCCAAACACCATTTGTCACTTAATGCAATGAATAGGGAACTATGGGTAATAGCTACATCACTTAGGGGAAAACAAGATGAGCCCATTTACTTGGATTCTTCATATTTTGAGGGCCTTGATGAAGGTGATGTTTCATCATTTCTAGAGGTTGTTATGGTGGTTACTTCAACCACATAACCAAATCCTTCCACAACTCCCAAAATATCCATCTATTATACAAAGAAGATAAGGGATCAACCCTTTCCATAGATCCTAGCCATAGAAGGACCATCAATGGAGATAACCACACAAGAGGTAGTTAGAGATTTTTGATGAGAAGGAATAATTACAAATATAAAAAGTCTTTAACCTTTATGACTCAAAGGGAAAAGCACCATTACATCAAAAAACATCAGATGATCCAACACCCTCTCCAATTTCCATTACTCTTAATGTTTCCTATGTTCCTCTTTCTATAGTTAGTTCATTTGGTCCCATTTCATTCACCCCTCCTAGACACCCTTATCTCTTAGTCCCAAAGGATGTGGTTGATCCTATTTAGCCTATTTTTCAACCAAATCTATTAGTTACAAAGGTATAGGATCCCTCTTCCACCCTTGTAATTATTACTTTCTCAATTGGTATCCCTCCAATTGCTCTTCCCATGTCTACTCATACTCTTCATATGGCTATTCCTTTCACTACTATTCCACCCTTAAAAAACCAAGAATAAGGACATAAAGAAAGTAAGGGGAGTAGTATCCACCTCTAAATTACATGTTTATTTTACATAATTAAGTCAACTAGTCCCCCTTCGTAGTCCTTCTCAAGAGACAACTATGATAACTACTTAGATGGTTGAGAAGAAGAAAAGTCTAGTATACACAGTCCATTCAATATCATAATATGGTGGAGTGGATTGACACAAGATCATATGATCTTCACTCCCTAATCCCCTCATAGAGTAAACTTTGAAGCAAACATTAGGTGAGATATTAGGTAAGACTACAACCTTAGACACTCAACCCACATACCCAACCTAGTTAGTCCTTTCACATTGGCTAATAGACATATAGTCAGGGACCTAAAAAAGGCCTAATAATATTATGATTACTAAATTACCCATTGTGATTAATTTTTTTAGAAATATATAGGGAGTGTGTAGAGGGTGAGGAAGAGGAAGTTAGAAGATGACACTGGAAGGGAAGTCATTATGGAGGAAAGGGAAGAAATGTCCTCCTTATCCAAGAGGAAAGATAGAAAACTAGGGTAATCCCCATATATAAAGGATTTTAAATCCTTTATTAAAACACATCAAGATTATCTAATGGAGACATATGAAGGAATAAAAATGTCATAGAGAGGGCTATAGAAATAACTAGAACAATTGAGAGAACAACACTAAACTATTCATGTTTTACCCAAATTGAGATGGACATCTAAAGTGAAACATCCATATTATGTAATAATATTAAGGACATTATTTCAATGAGGGAATAATTGACACCCCACATAGTAGAGACCACCAAAAATTTTAATTATTTAAAGATAGATCAAAATAAACTCAAATTCCTTATTATTTTTATAATTGACAAGTCATATGCACATTTGAACCTGATGGCACCATTGAAGGCTACCAATGCCCTCAACTTGGTGTCCATTAGAACAAAAAAGGATAGGGAATGGGTTGATGTAGTTGAGGTATTAATGCCTAAATATCTAGATCATGAGATCCTCACTTAGAAATTTTTTGATGAATTATATCTTTTTCAGGATAAGGATTCCAAAAGAAGACTCATTAGCAAGGTCAATTTTAGCTGGCTCTTAAAGTGAGCTTTATAAAATTTCAAATAGGACATATATACCATATAATATATATAGGTATAACTCAATTTTTATAAGAAAAAAATCATTGAAGTTTAGTTCTTTACAGTTAATTTAAAAACTACCAAATATGAACATGCAAGGCTCTTGAAGCAAGTGCATAGGGTGCATAGGCCTTTGATCCTATACATGGATATAATTATATATTAATATGATATTGGGAAAAATAACTAACAATATTTGGAAGCAAAAAATAATATTCACATAGTAAATTCTATTTTAATGCAAGTATCCACTTGAGTGCCTCCAATAACCTCATCAACCATAAATCGCCTAGTGAATCTTAAGTCAGAGTCTAATTTTGTATGTATACATGTGAAATTTACATTAAACTTATACTTAGAGTACACATGTAAAGTATCCTAAATTTTTATAAGCATGCACATGTTGTATTCCTTTGTACAAGTCAACTAATTTTGACATAAGTGTAATTAGATAAAAGGATGTAAAACATGTAATTTTGAGATTAAAATTAGAATTGAGGTTCTAACTTTGACATGTAATTATAAGTTTACATACACTTGGATGATGAGACATCCCATTCCAAAGTATATATATCCATGTAATTTCACATTATAAATGGTTTGATAGCTTTATAAATATAATAAGAAGTCATTTTTTGAACATCATGCAATTGCATTAGTTTTTTCTCCTTCCACTCATGTGATATTAAGGTTTTTATTTTTTAGTTGTTATAATATAGCAATTTGAAGTGTGTAAAATATACAAATATATTTTAATTATTTTAATCAATGTATACTAGTCGTATATGTGAAAAAACTATTAAAATTTAATAGATCTTATTAATCAATTGGTTTAAACTATGTTATTATCATTAATGTGTATGAATTATTTCTTTTGGTATAATTTTTTAAAGCATGTGAAACATCTACCTTAGATTAATTTTTGGTTTGAGTTGTAACCTTATAATTAAGGGTGTGTAAGAGTAACTCAAAAGAAAGCAACCTTTAGTTGAGGTAATTAAGTTTCAAATATCACTCCTCCATAAACTTCATCACTATGTTTACCTATGAGTGTGCAATAGTTGCAAGTAATAAGCACTAGTTTTGAGAGTACTTGTCCATTAAGAAACCAACCTAGGAAGTGATCCTTTAAAATCATAGAAAATTATTTTCTACTCTACCCTTCCTCCTTTTGAAGTTTATTTGAATGATATCTACCCGCTCTAGATTATGTGTCACCTATCCCTCTCACTCATTTAGGTTTGATTTATTTACAAGGATTTATTTAACTATAATAAAACCTGATTAACAATGTGTATGCCCTACTTGATATTCCACCATAAGGTTTTTTAACCCATACCTACAACACATGCTCTAGAGTGGAATTTACCTCCATTAAGATCCTAAAATATTAGAGGCTACCTCATTTAAATTTTGGTTGGTACATAAGACCCATATCAACATTGTGATATTAGGTTTTTTCACTAAGTGCACAACAATGATATGTGACACACCATTATTTATGGTAGAATTAAGATCTATATTGATGGACCATAAGGAATAATGAGTATGATCAATGCAAGTTAATCATAAGACTCATATATATATATATATATATATATATATGAGTCTTATGATTAACTTGCATTGATCATATTGATCATACTCATATATATATATATATATATAACATTATATATATTTGGAAGTCCATCATTAGGTTTATGACCATATGAGTGTTGTATCATAAATATTATAGGGTTATGAAATTACACAATATAGATTTGTGATATTATAAATTAGATTAGGGCATAATGTATGACATGGAAGATATGATCTAGGTGAAACTCATACATGATTTTTATGGAATGTTAAGTAGGGGCCAATATACTATGGGGCTAGTCACATTTTCATCATGATGGATCTATGATTTTTTCATGATGTATCTAATAGTATGAATCCAAATTAGATAGGAAACACCTACCTTAGTAGAGGAGGTAGAATTAGGATCGAGTGTTAAGGAATATCGCTCTACAACTAGCACTAGAGACCATTCAAAATGATTAGATCATATAGAGTCCATAGGAGGGCCCTATGGATTATTAATATTAAACATCATTCACTATACAAATAAGGGTAAGATCTATGATCACAAGAAATTACACTTGGTAGACAAATCCACACACATGATAGTATATGACTTGGTAGTTTGAATTAGTACACCTAAAAAAATCATTAGAATTCCTACTATTGGGTGAGACATTCATGATATCTATGAACATTAGAGGACATAGTGTGCCAACTAATTCCCTAGTTTTGAGACCTCATTTTTTCCCATGAATAGGGAGGAGACATTAGTAATGGTGGTGGGAAAGGGTAGTTTATTAGGTAAGAGCTAGTCTTGATGTTTTGAAGTTAGAAGTAGAACTATCATAATAGAACAAATGGGTCATCCAAGGATGAGTGGACCCATTAGGGAGTTATGTATTTATTATTTGATGTGATAAGTGTGTAGGTGCCTAATATAATTTGAGTTTGGATAATGTACCCATCCTTGCTCATAGGGTGGATGATGAAAATATCATTGAGCAAAACCCTTAGATAGGTAAACATAAAATATTCATTAAGTTTTTACTACCGCTTTCCTTTTCTAGAGTTAGAGATATGCATAATAGGTACTAGTGATATATTTACTTGCATATTTGATATATATGATGATCTAATGTTAGATTTGGTTTTATTTTGTAGAGACAATAATGAATACAATCTAGTGAAATACTATGGTGGAGATGACCCATCATGATATTTTAGATTATGTGTTACTAAATCATGACATCATACACATGGGATCCATTTATACCTTCGTATAGACCTAAAACTAGTTGGTACACACTATTTGATGATACTACACATGGAATATAGTGGAAGGAGACTTCTTCTCCATTGAAAGTTTTGGTAGGAGGGGATGATGTAGGATGGAAATGTGTGGCTGTATACTATGCTAAATTTACTAAGGATATTTATACCCACAAATAAATTATGGATCGAGTGAACTAGATAGAGGTAGAGCTATAATATTCATGGGTATAGATCCAAGGATTAGGATCTTAGATCCATATTCTAGAGAGGTCACTACTATCGACTAAGACTCTAGGATCCTTAGTGAGCATGGTCCCTTTCTCACCATATGGAGATTAACTAAAACCATATATCTAATCATGTAATATTTTTTAATTTTTTATGTCTAAAATTATAAGATGTGTGTGTGTGTGTGTGTGTGTGTGTGTGTGTGTGTGTGTGTGCGCGCGTGTGCATGCGTGTGTGTGCGTGTGTGTGTGTGTGCGTGTGCGTGTGCGTGTGTGTGTGTGTGTGTGTGTGTGTGTGTGTGTGTGTGTGTGTGTGTGTGTGTGTGTGTGTGTGTGTGTGTGTGTGTGTGTGTGTGTGTGCGTGCGTGTGTGTGTGCGTGTGTGCGCGCGTGTGTGTGTGCGTGTGTATGCGTGTATGTGTGTGTGTGTGTGCGTGTGTGTGCGTGTGTGTGTGTGTGCGTGTGTGTGTGTGTGTGTGTGTGTGTGTGTGTGTGTGTGTGTGTGTGTGTGTGTGTGTGTGTGTGTGTGTGTGTGTGTGTGTGTGTGTGTGTGTGTGTGTGTGTGTGTGTGTGTGTGTGTGTGTGTGTGTGTGTGTGTGTGTGTGTGTGTGTGTGTGTGTGTGTGTGTGTGTGTGTGTGTGTGTGTGTGTGTGTGTGTGTGTTTGTGTATGTATATATTTTTATATATCATATTTATTTTCCACATGGATATGAATTTATGATCTACATTCTAACATATACTATGATTGTAATATAATTATATGAAAAAAGTTACTATGTGATGTATGTTTTATTCCTTTCTAGAAAATGTGAGTAAATGCATGGTAATATATATGTGTGAAAAATGACATATTAAGTAAGTAGATAGGTGTTGGAATCATAATAACTGAGAAGTGGGGGTGAACCAATTTTTAAAATAATTTCATTCAATTATACTTTAACATTATTGAACCATAAAAGTAACATAGTGATATAGAAATGCATAAAGAACCATTCACATGAGCATGAAACAAGAAAATACATATATGAGTGGGAAACCCTCAAGGGGAATAAAACCCACTATGATATTTGAAAATAGAATATTTTCCTATAAACAAAATATCAAATTCAATTGATCACTAACTTAACTTGGAGCACAAACCCCAATAAAATCAAACACCCACTTGACTAGGCTCTAACAAACACCTAATTACAAGGAAGCAATAACTCCCTAAGTGATACAAAAACAACTCAAAAACCTCATGAATTTTTATCACCACACATATGGTACTCTATTATGGTCTCATTTCAATACCTCTTTATACTTAACCATGTAAGATTTTAGTTTCTTGATTTGCCCATATCTATAAATAAACCTAACTTACCTTGTATATATACTAGTCTCATGGTCAGTCACCACTTGGGTGGAAAAACACATCTAACCTCTTAGGTCAGCCACATAATATATATTAATAAATCTTATTTTCATGATTTAATCACAATTTCACCCCATTTTGGTCAACCATAACTCAATTAGGCCTTACTCTTCCTGTATTAGGTTTATCCTTTTAACACCAAAACATGATCTTCTTAGGTCGGATGGATTTATAAAATAGTCAAAAAATATTCAAAAACTTATCCAATTAACACTTATAACCTCCTCCATGATCTATTATACCTGCATCCTTCATTCATACAATGAAAGCTCTTTTATGACAAATTATCTTATTAGGCTTGTGTACCTCAAAAAGTATGTCATGTAATAATAAATCTTAAAAACCCTTAATATAATAAACTATGAAAAATTAAAAATGTATATATATTATATATTACCTTAGGCTCATCACCAAATTATTGTAACACATTTACTTAGGATATAAAGGCTTAAGAACATCTTTGTAACTCACTTACTTAGAACTACCAATTCATCTCAAAAACTAATCATGGTGAGTTAGACCTCCAATGCCTATGTAAACACTTTTAATGACTTATTATATATAAAAATGGTCCTATGATATATACATAACATAAAAATATATAAAAACCATATGTTCTAATGGCAAATATTGGTCTTGCAGACCAATTTCTTAAACTTATATCTCACAGTCCTATCTGGACCAGATAGGCTATTTTGTGTGAAAATTTTTCACCATATACAATGACTCCAAAACTTTTCAAAATAATTATCATGACCTAAAATTCATTAATAAATTACTCATGCACTTTTTTTCATCAATTTATCATACATAGACCAGCAAATATATCTTTCCATCTCTGCCTAGGTTTTACATTATTCACACTAATAGGTATGTTTATGACTAGATTACTTGGATGACAAAAATAGAAAACTTTAAGGACATAAAATGTACATAAATAATAATCGGAATATAAAATGATTATCTATCTTCTTCTACCATCCATTTTCTTTTCTTGATCAATATAACTTTTGAAAGCTATAATAATTTCTTGATAAATAAGCCTATATCTAGGTATTTTCTCTCTCATCTGACTAACCACCACCACAGGGATGTAATTTGTATATTTTAGTACATTATCCAATATATTATCTAGGAATTTTGATCCATATTGAGATATTTTGACTAAACTCTTTTATATTAGGTCCTTATTACATTGTTAATGAGGTTTAACATAGGTTTTGGTGTCAATGATTGTTCATAAAGGACTACCACTTGAATCCAAAACTAATTCTTAGATGTATTAACTAGGACCCTTCCCCATATCTCTTTAATATCTCATAATCACATGTAGAGGTTACACATGCCAATGAATGTCTAAAAGTGCTTCTCAGGTTTGAGACCTCATTTTGTGATCTTGAGAAGGCCTAAAATAATGATTCATGGACTTTTCCTTAAAATATTTACCTCAAACTTTATGATCCTACCTAAAAAAACTTATCTTACCTATGTCCATCCTTTCATGTGCATTATTGCCTTGATATCTCATCACCATTCCTCATTAGGTTAGTTAGGGTCTAAGAGTGATAAGAGTACAATATTAAACTAAAGGTTCTACCCCTATATGATCACCTTAAATCTATCATGAATGATTATATACCTTATTCACATGATTTAGCAATTCCATACAACCGTAACATGCGTATGTTAATTCATTTTGCCATGCACATACCTCCTCATGACATGACTAGGCTTCTTATGCACTTGACATCAATGACTTGTACCTTCTATGCAAATGCAATAGATTAGTTGCCTTCAAATTATCTATTTATCTTTCACTCATGACAACATTATTCCATGTACCTTGTCACATCACCCTCTTCCAACTATCCTTAATCACCTTTAACATCAACCTTCAAAATATGTACCTTTGACATCAATGACAATACTCAATAATCTCTACCTTTATCATTGATGGAAACCACTCTCAAAAAATTCTCTCAATAGGCCATTTCTACCCCATTTTGAATTTTATCCCTCTTTAACATTAATGAAAAAGAGATACCTATAGCTTCTTGAATGACACCTCTTATAACTAGAAAACTCAACACACAAGATTATGAGTTAATGAAGCATCATACAAACATGATACCCTATCTCCATGCATACCTTATTGGCACTACTAACTTTCTCTTAGAGAAAAAAAACCACTTGATTATCTCCCCTTAAGCACTTGACTTACTTAATGATTGCTAGTAGTAGGAATTGGGTGTCCCATAGTCCCCTTGAGATACTTAAGTATCCTTTTGACTGCTTGAAAATGATTTTATTTTGGATCTCCTTGAAATATTTTCACAAGACCTCTTATTTGCATGATGTTAGGTTTAGAGGCAATAGTGTCTAACAAAATTCCAATCATTGATCTATATAATGTCTGATTGACCTTCAGAGATTCATCTTCCTTACTTAATTTACACCCTATGATCATAAGTGTGCTAACTACCTTGCAATCTCCTATCTCAAATTTCTTCAACATCTCTCTTATGTACTTATATTTTTAAATAAATATACCTTTTTCTAATTGAATGATTTATACCCAAGGAAGAATAATAGTTCTCCTAGCATGGACATCTTAAAATCCTTGTTCATCACATTTGTAAAGGCCTTAGTCATATGATCACTATTTCCACCAAATATGATGTTATCCATATAGACAACCATTATCAACTAATGATCATTTTATGTATTTATGTATAGATTACTATCTACAACTCCTCTCTTGAATCCTTGGTCCAATAGGTACTTGTCTAATCTAGTGTACCAATCTCTAGGAGCTTGATTTAGACTATAAAGATCATTTTTAAATCTACATACATAGTCCTTATTACATGATAATGAGAAACCCTTAGGTTTATCTATATACACCTTCTCCTCCAAGTTCCCATTCAAAAAGATGATTTGACATCCATATGATACACTTTGAACCCTTTGAATCCTGCATATGTTATAAATAATATGATAGCCTCCAATCTTGATAATAGAACAAAGGTATCCTCAAAATCTACTCCTTATACTTGTGCATACCCTTTTCATACCAATCTATCCTTATTACTAGTGATTTATCCATCTTCATTCAACTTGTTCTTAAATACCCATTTTGTGCCAATGACATTCTTATCTTTAGGCCTAGGAACTAGTTTCCAAGTTTCATTCTTTTCTATTTGGTATAACTCCTTATTCATAACACATATCCAAAACTTGTATTTGCTTACTTATACAAGGTTATTATGTTAAATATTAGATAATAAATCAACAATATTTTGATTTAGACTACTTATCATCCTTCTCCTTGTTTACATATTTGCATCTTTGTTGCTAATGATTTGTGATTTAGGATGGTCTCTCTAAATCTATCTTAAAGGAACTTTTGAATCTTATCTTTCCTTAACTTATTATTCTTCCTCATATATCTCTATTGTTTATTCTTAATTATTGAATTCTAAATTATCTAATGAATCCTTTGATTTAGAGTGTGACTTTTTAGAACTTGTCTCATCAATATTCATATTGGTACTTTCCACTATCTTATGAAACCTATTATTATAACATCTATAGGCTAAGCTCATTGATGAGTATCCAAATAATATTCCTTCATCAGACCTATAATCAAACTTACATAAATATTGCTCATCTCTTTTGATGACGTATTTGCTTCCAAACACTCTAAAGTGTTCCACATTAGTAGGTCTACCTTTCCATAATTTATAAGGAGTTTTATTACCATTAATACTTATTTTTCCTCTATTCATAGTGTATACTATATTAATCACTAACTTTATCCAATATCCATTAGATAATCTTGATTCACTTAGCATAGTCCTTACCATTTCTTGAACTATTCTATTCTTTATTTCTACTACCCCATTTTGTTGAGGTGTCCTAGCTACTGAGAACTATCTCTTTATCCCATGAACCTCATATAAATCATAAAATTCATTAGATAAAAACTCTCCTCCTATATCAAATCCTATGCATTTTATTTTTCCATTCTTTTCATTATTAACAAGAGCATTGAATACCTTAAACTTATCAAAAGCTTCTAATCTTTATTTTAAGAATGACACCTAACTAATTCTTATGTAGTCATCTATGATTAATATGAAATAATTATCTCCTTGAATGATTTGGATTATTTTAGGTCTACAAATATTAGTGTGTATTAAATTTAAAAGTCTTGTAGTAGAATACTCCTTAGATTTGAACCTTCTTCTAGTTTGCTTACCATGTTAAGATGCCTTGCAAAGTGTGTTTACAGGTTTGATGATCTTAGGCATATTATTCATATACTTCTTAGAGCTTATCTTGACCAAATTATCAAATTTTAGATGGCCAAACATTATATTCCATATCTAACATTCATCCATCTTCCTCATAAAACATCTCTCCTTGATCTTATTTAAGACATACAAATTGTTCTCAATCCTTTTAGTATTGGCAATTAGCCTTTCTAATTTGTCTCTCCTTATATCACACCCTATATCATGAAAGGTTAGTGTGTGTCCTTGGTTTCAAATTTGAATTACACTAATAAATTTATATTTCAAGACTTATAAATATAACACATTATCTATCTTGGTCTTCCCATTATCCAAACTCAAGATACCCTTACCAACAATATTGGTAGTTATGTTATCTCTAAATCTCACTATTCCTGCAACATTCTTCTTCAGTGAAGTTAACTTTCTCTTGTCCCCTAACATGTGACTTGAGAAACCACTATTTATATACCACTTCATGACTTCATCTTAGATGTGAAATTTATTCTGAGCTAGGATAGATTCTTCTCTTTTAGCATTCTACTCCTCCTTCACCTTGTCCATAGGTTCTAAATTCTTGATCTACTTCTCAATGGTATGACTATATAACCTTTTGTCTTGACTAATCTTCTTCATATGCATCATATTATAATCCCTTATAATATGTACTCTCTAATCATAATTATAATTTAAAATTCTAATTATACTATTGAAATGATCATTCGTCCTATTCTTCCATAAGGGATTGATTCTAGTATGATGTCTATAATCCATAGCTCTATGTCCATATTTATTTCATGAGGAATAATACCCATTGAAACGATTCACATACCTTGTTTTTTTGATATTGAATGATGTGCCTCTACCTTTGTTGTCTCTTGAAGGAGCCACATTCTTATTAACTTGTTGATGATGAATTTGAGTTTCAAATTTGAGAGTTTTTACATAGGTATTTACTTTGTCAATACCATCGCTTCTTGATGGTCAATTTTCCTTTGAAATGTGACTCTCCTTATTTTCATTTTGGTATTATTTGAAGCTAAGACATATCTTATCATGTGAAGACCTATTATTATTCAAAATATCACCAAGGAATTTAGTGCTCTTTTCAAATATCTGATGTGTCTTTAGTTTGATTGTTTCTTGATCTAATTATCCCATCAAGGACTCCATTTATAATCTAAACTTGGTGTATTCTTTCTCCTTGGTATTAAGACTTGCAGTGATAGTCTCAATATGATTTTATATATTTTTAATGATCTCATCATGTTCTTTGGTGTTGTTACTTAATAATTCTTCAAAGAGGTTTCTTTGTTCCTCATAAGTTTTAACCAATGATTTTAATTTTTGATTCTTCCTTATTTGGAACTTCAAATATTCTAGAACACTCACCAATTCTATATCAAGGTTTACTTTAGCCGTTTATTCATCTGATTATTCATTTTCCATAAGACTTTTCCATTTTGAACCACCTTTATTATCTATTTCTATGGCCATGAATAAAGTCTCATTGATATCATGATCATTATTATAATCATCACTATTAGATATACTTGTGTCACTTATATCAGAGGAGATACTATCTTATTCGGTATAGAAACTTCTCTTGTTCTTAAATGACCCTTTCTTGCCTTCATACTTCTTGAAACTCTTTTTGCTCTTATTAGATTTACATAATTTATTGTCATCACCATGATGTTCATCATGCTCTCCATTATTCTCATTCTTATCCTTGTTAGGGAATTAGATGAAAAGTGACCAATCTTACCACATTAAAATAGCTTAAATGGCAACTTGCCCTTATACTTACCTGATCATTTCCTTAGTTTTATGACAAACATAGATTTTATCTTATCAATATCAATATCTTTATCAACATCACCCTTGACCTTTTGACCTTGTGACTTTTTCTTAGCTTTGAATGTATATTCCTTCTTGGAAGGTCTTCCATCACTTATTATCATTTCATAGGTAGTCAAGATGCCATGAAGCTCATCCATTTATAGTATGTTGAGATATTTGATCTCCATAAAAAATAATTTTGAGTAAATCTTAGATGTAAGGAATATTAATATATTTTTTACTAATATTTATTATTCCAAATTCTCTCCTAGGCCTCTGATGACATTTACCACTTCATCTATTCATAATAGATAAGATGAAATGTTTTCATCCTCCTTCATTCTCAAACTTTCAAACTGCCTTCAGTGGGTCTATAATTTTGCCAAATTGACTTTGGTGTTTCCATCATAGACGGTTTGAATCTTTTCCCAAATCCCTTTATTTATATCAAAATTCATGACCTTTACATTTTTTCCTATGAAAGACCACATAAGATGGAATTCATTACCTTCAAGTTATTTCCACTTGTCTTCTTGCTTGTTGCATCAGTTGGTGATGTGGGAGGTAGAGTAAATCCATCAACAAATGATTACCATATATCATATCCCAAGGAAATTATATAGGTCTTCATTAAATTTTCCAAAATGCATAGCTATTCCCACTAAAGAGAGGATCCTTATTGGTTGAGAAACCTCCTTGTACTTGATGACTAGACATGATTATGCTTGGAGGATCTCCTTTAATATATTAGGCCTCCTTTAAAGGACCAAGATCTGATACCAATTATTGGAATCAAAATCATTGGGGTTGTGAATTATTTTTTAAAACATTTTCATTTAATTACAATTTAACATTCTTGAAACATAAAAGCAACATAGTGATATAACAATGCATAAAGAACCATTCACATGAACACAAAACAAGAAAACACATATATGAGTGGAAAATCCTCAAGGGGAGAAAACCCACTATGATATATAAAAATGGAATACTATCCTATTAAAAAAAATAAAATTAAGTTTATCACCAACTCAACTTGGAGCACCAACCCCAATAAATTCAAGCACCCACTTGACTACGCTTTAACAAGCACCTACTTTCAAGGAAGCACAAACTCCCTAAGTGACTCAGTAGCAACTCAACCACCTCATGAATTTTGATAACCAAACATATTATCTTATATTATGGTCTCATTTAAATACCTCCTTATACTCAACCATAAAATATTTTATTTTATTGATTTGCACATATCTCTAAATATACCTAAATTACCTTATATATATTAGTCTCATGGTCACACACCACTTGGTTGGCCACACACCTTCAAAATATTAGTTTAAACACAAAATAGTTCTTATTAAATATTAATAACATGATTCAATTATAATTGTAACCCATTTTGGTCTTCCACAACTCAATTTGGCCTTACTCCTCCTTTAGGTCTCATGGAGACCTAATTACATTAGGTATGCCATTTTAATGCCAAAAAATGATATTATTGGGCCTATATTGATTTTTTAAAATATTCAAAAACAATTATAACACTTATAAAATAAAATATTATGACCTCCTCCATGATTTATTATCCCTACATCCTTCATTCATACCATGAAAACTCTTTTTGAACAAACTGTCTTATTAGGCTTGTGTACGTCAAAAAGTCTATCTTGTAATAATGAATCTTAAACACCATTAATATACTCAAATATGACAAATTAAACTTAAATATATGTTATCCATGACATAATTGGAATAACCAAATTATTTTAAAACCTTTACTTAGGAGATAAAGGCTCAAGAACATCTCTACAACTTGCTTACTCAAAACTACCAATTCACCTCAAAAGCTAATCATGATGAACTAGACTTCCAATGCCTATGTAGACACTTTTCATGACTTATGATGCATAAAAAAATCATATGATATATATATATATATATATATATATATATATATATATATATATATATATATATATATATATATATATATATATATATATATATATATATATATATATATATATATATATATATATATATAAGTCATATGGTATAATGGAAAATGTTGTTATTGTATACCAATTTCTTGACCTTATATCATAGTCTTATTTGAGCCAGACATACCATTTTGTGAGCAAATTTTTAACCATACACACTAACCTCAAAATATTATCCAAATAATTATCATTAATTAAAATTAATAAATAATTTATTCATTCACTTTGTTGCATCAATCTATCATTCACAAACCTTTAAATCTATCTTTCCATCTCTGCCTAGGTTCTACTCTATTCACACCAATAGGTTTGTTTGCAACTAGCTTACTTGGATGACTTAAATATAAAAATTTAAGGATATAACCTATTGATAAATAATAATGGAAATGTAAAATTAGTCTATATATTCTTCTACCATCCATTTTATTTTCTTAACCAATACAACTTTTGAGTGCTACAATAATTTCTTGACAAATAAGCCTATATTTGTACAATTCTCTCTCATCTGACTAACCACCACCATCTATAGGTACATAAGAGAGTTTAATACATTATAAAATATCTTATATATTAATTTAAATCCATTATAATCTATTTTGAATAAAATATTTTATATTAGGTCCTTATTAGGGTTTTAGGGAGGTTTAACACAAGTTTTGGTGTTAAACGATTATTCATAAAGGACTACCACTTAAATCCAAAACTATTGCCTAAAGATATTATCTAGGAAAATTAACCATATATATTTAATATATCACACTCCCATTAAAATTTCACACATTCCAATGAATATATTAGAGTGCTTTTCAGTTTTGAGAACTCATTCTATTAGCTCGAGAAGGCCTAAAATAGTGATTCACGCAATTTTACTTCAAATATTAATCTCAAACTTTGTGATAATAACTAAAAAAATTATATTACCTATATACATGATATGATGTGCATAATTTCCTTTAAATTTTATCTTCATACCTCATTAGTCTAGGTAGGGCCTAAGAGTGATTAGGGTGCAGTATTACACTGAAGATTCTACCCGTATAGGCTCATTTTGATACTCTCTTCAATGATTATATATCTTATTAAAATGTTAAAAAAATTACATATAACCTTAAAATTAATATGTTCATTCATTTCACCATGCACATACCACTTCATGTCATGACTATACTTCTTATACACTTAACATCAATGACCCGTACCTTTTATACATTTAGTTGCCTTTAAAATATCTCTTTATCATTCTCTCATGACAAAATTATTACATGAAACCTATCACATCACATAATACCAATTTTCCTTAATCACCTTTGACATAAACCTTCATAAGATGCACCTTTGACATCAATTACAATACTCAATAATAGAAAAATCAACAAATAAAAGACACATAATAAAATGAATGACTGAATGTAAACCATGACAAATTTAAGTGATATACAAATTTTAAGGAAGAACATAAGATATTAAAAAAAAATTAAGTTAAAATTAACTAATTACATTTATATTAAATACAAATAAAAATATAAGATGAAAAAAAATGTATAAAAGAGATATCCCATGTAATAAAATGTGAAAGGTAATAAAACATAGATATGCTAAGATTATAAAAGATGTCATCCAATGTAAGATAATTAAGACTAAAATAAAATGAATGGGAAATTTAATTTTAATATAAATACATTTAGTGTAAGATAATTGTAAACTAAAATAAAAAAAGGACATGGGAAAATGGAGTCAAAAAATATATTGAGTGAAAAATTAAAATCAATGCTTGTGCTAAATCAATGTGTAGGAAACATGGATATCTAGAGGCATGATTATGATGGTAGATATGGTTTTGAATTATTGGTGATGGGTGTTTATGAGTAATTCCTATTATTATTCCATTATCTCTTAAAATTCAACACATAAATTAAAAGTCCAATAGATGTCATAAATTAATATTATGGGTCAAATATGAAGCAAAAAGGTGGAAGATGGGAGTACAAATAAGAGGGATGTGACCAACTAAAATTAATATCCATAAATAGGGTATAAAATAAGATATTATGGAGATAAAATTAATATAATATACCACTAGAGTTATATAAACATCTTTAGTGGAGATAAGACACTCTAATCTAGTCGGTACAACTAAGAGCTTTCAACAATATATACATAGAGAACCCCACCTAGAAAGAATAATATTTAGATAAAAAGTGAAGTATAAATACCATTCCATGAAGTATAAATTAATTAAAATTAAAATGATCCTACTTTCCCATAATGTGTTCCCTAATATCTAGGACCCCTTATAGAGTCATTAGTCTACTAAGAAGATTAGACACTTGTGTGAGAAAGTAGGCAACACTAGATTATATAGTAAGTGTAAGTAATGTTGTAATGAGACATCATACCCTAATATATTCTCCTACCACACCCAAATTTACTTAATCTATATAATGAGGCCAATTTTGGATTTTGAGCTTTGAATAGAATAGGATGTGTCTCAATAAAAAGATCACGTCTTTTATTATGCTCTAAATTTTAAAACTATTTTTCCTTCAAAACTAAATTTTCATATAATATGGATTTTGAAAATATATTTTATTTTACTCATCTATATGTATTTTAAAAATACAATAATGGGGGTTAAATATGAATAACACAATAGATTCTACACCTAGATGCTAGAGAGAATAACCTAAAAACAAACATACCTAAATAATCATAGACTTTCACTATAGGAAAATAGTATAATCTTGAAACTAAACTAAGTGTGACTCAAGGGAAAGGAGATGGAAATATAGGTATCATTAAATATACATCCATGTAAAGAGGTGATATTATGAAGATAAGATAGTAAATGACCACAAGAGGGGAGAGTTTAACTTCAAAAATGATTAGTATATAAGAGTGATATGAAAGCACATAAGGATATACATTAAATAATAAAAAAGAAATCTCAAAGAAGTTAAATCCTATGAAATATACTAATCATGTTAGTAAATAATCCATACTAACCTACAAAGGGCCTTGGAAAATAACTAATAAAAGGAGTCATTCAAAAATAGGGGGAAAAAAAGATACTAAAAAATCACAAGGAAACTAATATCGATTGAAACATGTTATAAAATATGAAAAGTAAACCTAAAGGTGCTATCTAAGATTGATAATGGAAACTATGGTTAATTGTAAATCATATCAAAATAGAAGGAAAATAATATACCAACAAATAGAACTTGAAGTGTTACCAAATTTTATGAGGGAACCTAAGGCCAACTATATATAATCCCAAAAGAGGGAGAAAATAAAATGTTGAAAAACAAAACTTGAAAGTGATAGGAAAGATACACATGGTAAATTAAGGCCAATTCTAAGTCATCCAAAAATAGGGGAAAGTTAAAAAATTATAAAATAAAACCTGAATGTGATATCAATAATCCATGAGGGAAACTAAGGTTGATTATAAATCATCTAGAGTGTAAAATAAAATAATAAAAAATAAAACTAAAAGGTACTACCAAAATCCATTAGGGAAACTAAGGCTAATTATAAAATCATCTCAAAAGAGGGTCTAGATAAAATTTAATAAGGATTCTCTAGGACATCAATTACCAACTATAAGGTGTGATAAAAATTTGTAAAGTAAAGAATATATTGAAAATAAAGTGTTTGAAAGTAAAGATCATGATATGAGAATGATATGAATAATAAACACAACATATGTTAAACATAATAATATGGGATCCAATAATGTAAAAAAATATTAAGTAATGATATTCAATAATGTAATATATTCTCACAAATGACATTAAATATCTCTACACACATAATCCATAACATCTATCATGTCTCAATGTAATTGATTTCAAACTCAAACATAGTATTTTATACCTATTACAAAAATTATGAATATACTACCATACTTGCAAGATCCAAATAGTTGACATGCTATAATGAAGGGGATTTAGATCCTCCTATGGAGATTGATATATGTGAGGAAGATGAAATTCCACTTGGGAAGGAATGAAACACACATACTCTAATCTAAGAGGTTATTCTTAATGTAGGAGAGGTTGTTCCTCTATCATATATAGGCCATGGGAACTTTTCTAAGGATCTCGAGGCATGAGCATTGAAAAATATCTAAAATGATACTAAATAGATCTACACTTATTAAATTCATATAAAAATCATGCCAAATAAAGTTCACCTCCCTATTTTGGGGGATATACAAATGTTTAATATTTGAAGGTGACATGTTTGAATGTAAATTAAAATTAAATAACTCAAGTATAATGACATCTAAATAATTTCAAAGAGATTAGAATTTAGTTGATGAATGTGGAATCGTCTCATAAAATAATAAGATCACATAGAAATAGAAGATCCAGATGAATATGTTTACTACTCTCATGGATTCTAAAATATATAGTAGGTTATAAAATACTTGGATAAATTATTATAGACCTTATTAAACTAAAAAAATAGCTTTTCCTCTAAGAGTACATGACATGGTAGTAGAGCCAACCTATGAGGAGGGGAATAGTTTGGTTTACTATATAGGAAATCATCCAAGTCATTAACATCATCAAATGGATTAGAATATAGAGTAGATGAAAAGGGTCATGTTATAGATTGATCATCCATAGGCTTGGAAGTAGTATGAAATGTTTGTATGTGTGTAGACAACTTCTTTGGAAGAAGTGAGCTTGAAGGATAAAACTATATAATGATTAATAAGGTACGGTCCTAGATCTATCATCAAGAATCCTTAAAAAAAGATAAAATATAACTAAAACTATACATATAGTATAAATTGGATCTATTTAATAGGTAACAACATCAACCAAAGAATGAAAAATGTCAAAAACATTAAGGGAATAAGAGCACTAGGTTGAAAAAGATCAACTAGGTTAATCCTATCACATAAAGATTACTGATAAGAGTGATGGAGGGAGGAATAATAATAAAGAATTTTTGCATCCTTTGCTTGGGCATAAAAAAAAATATTGGTCATGTAAGTCTTAACCATTATCATGATTAATAATTTACATGTAAAAATTAAGGGATTTTACTACTATGACACTATAATATCTATCAAAATAATTATTCTTAGGGATAACCATAGAAGTTAGAAACTCATTATTTGGATTCTTATGAGAACAAGGTTAAAAATTAGGTGGAAATTGAGATACAATTTTATGAGGGAGATTTGATATTTTGATTTTGAAAATGATCTCCTTAGGTTCATCATCATCAAGATAAAAAAAGGTTTGGTGGGATGTTTCCCACAAGCTCTAGTTGACCATTATAACCTCTATTTGAATTTATGAGATAGTTAAAATGATAATACTCATGAAATAGTATGCTAGGTAAAGTTTTAAGGTGTATACACATAATATTCTCAACATTTTATCACATAATAATACTTTACATCTTACAGGAACCAGTCCAGACTCAATCTCTCTGAGTGCATGCCCTAAGGGGTACATCGAGAAAGGGGTGGGTAGACCTTTGGTGCTTTGTAGGATTATTGTCCCTTTTTTCCATATTATTACCAATCCAACTAGCTCCAAAAACCATTTCCTAACTTATTTATCCTCCCTTTAATACTCCTCCAATATTTTCCTCTTTTCATCCCTCCTCTTCTTGTCTTAAACCCCTTTTGGTTAGTTGGAAGTACTAGGTCGACTGGGTCGACATAGTACAATATAGGGGTATTTTTCACTTTCTTAGATTGTTATCCATTTGGCCAACCTAGCTCAAACCTAGTGAATTATCCCCAAAAACACACTAGGTCGGTTGGGTTGACCCTGTAAAGTCAACATTTTTAGGATGATTTAGGGTAAGATCCACCTATATATATAATATCATTTTGTCATTATTTCATATGTGATATCAAGAGTTATTATTCACTCTTGATTCTTAAAAATATTCTCTTCCACCATTCTACTTGAGGAGACTTAGCTTCGGTTTCTTATTTGGAGAATCTAATCTTATGGATAAGTCTTTGATGCTTTGTCCTTTTTTAGTGAACCTTACAAACCACAACAATCTCTTGTGAAACAACTTTGGCCAAGGGAGAGATTAAGTCTCGATGGGTTCACATTAAGGTAAGTATATTTAAAATTTGTTCTCCTCTCTATTAATAGATAGAATTAGCATAAGTGTTGGCTAAAATAATACTATATTTCATATTTTAGGTATTAGGGTGTTACTCATACTTACTTTAATTAAAATTCCCTATGCATATTTGTTTTATTATTTCTAACCCCCACTTTGTGCCATAAGCTTTGGTGTACACTAAATTAGATTTAATTTATTGTTATTAGAATAAGTGAATGTTTTAAACCTTAGGACTCCATTAGGGTTTTTATGTAATTGTGTTAGATTTTAGGCTTTTGGACCCTTCCTAGAATGATATGTTGTGATAAGTGATCCCCTAATAGGGTATAGTGGATCCCCATATTGGTCATGCTTCCACTTAAAGAGTGTATCCCCAATCCAAAGTGTAGTTATACTCTATCTTCTCTGAGATAGGATTGATTTATAGACATGATACATTTTTGATTGCATACATTCTAGTGAACCTGATGTGAAACTAACCCTTTTAGGATTTATTTCACTCATTTTCATTCTTTTTATCATACTAGATTGACTATATCAACCCATTTTTTTGACTTATATGTATAGGTTTCCAATAATAAGTAATTGGATTGACCCAATCAACCTAATATAGGTTTTGAGCCTTTCAAACACCTAGTTTAGCCTACTAGGTCGACTCAATTGACCTTGCACATTTTTATCACTCTACAATAGGTTCCTACATAGCTTGATCGATCTTGTTGACTTAGTTTGTATAATTTTCCAACATACTTCAAGGTTATTCATCATTAATCTTCCTTCACTTCATCTTTGATCTAGGAAGGTTCCTTTCTACCTATGTATTTATTTATTTTCTATCTTTCCTTTCATAGTTTGTAGTCTTGAAAACTACCCTTGTACTTTCAATTAGATCGACACTACCAACCTAGTTTTGTGTGATGTCTAAAAGAACTAGGTCGGCCCTATTGACCCTATACTATTTAAGACCTTACTTCCATAGTATAGGTTTGACCCTATTGACTTGTTCTATATTTTATGCATATAGTGTCAACACTATACCTTATTTTAAAGTTGGAATTAACCTCATATATTTTATTAATTAGTTCACACTTTATCTTCCTATTGCTTTCATACTTAGAATAGTTCATATAGTCTAATTAGAGGGTTTTAATCAATCACTTTATTTCAATATTTCTATTTTATGCACACATGACCAAATCACAAAAACATAAATAAGAAATTTAACATTTTATCTAGCCAAGGTTAACCTAATTAGATTTCATCACCAAGAGGGAAGTTGACTTGATACTCTAGTCAAGTATAAAGTGTGGTTAATGGTATATTCTAGTTAAACACCTAACACCCTTATCACTATAATGTGTGAAGTGAGGGGTAGGCCCAAATACCAATCTTGTATTATTTCCACTATATTCCCTCTCATCCCAAACTACCTAAAACCATCCTTATATTGTTATTTAGTTACTTGATTATATCTAACTTCCAGTCGCATTATAAATCATATCTTAATAATCTAATAAACATTTAGGTTGACCAATTAGTTAGATATTTACTATTCATGATGATTCCTTGCTCTTTTCTAAATTATGTGTGTAAAAACTTGAATTAGCCAGCATTAGTGTAAGGTTTTGTTGTATGTGTCTCAATTGGATTGGCTAAAATTGATCCAATTGACTATTTATTTCCTTTCAACTCTTACTTTCCTAGATTAGTTGTAAAAATTATCTTACTTTTAGATCTTAACTTGTTATCATCTTTTTATTTATCCCTGTATATTGTACTAAGTTAAACTAGTTGACCCTATACCTTTTTAGCCCCTATCCATTGTACTGGATTGACCAAGTTGAACCTATAGAGTTTGTAGACCCTTTTACCTCTTTTTCCTACCTCTATTTATTGTACTAGATTGACCTAGTTGACCCTATTAGTTTTCAAGCCCTATTTTCTATGTGTGGTTGGCCCTATATTATCTTTGGCTTTCCCTATTCATAAATCTAGTTCCTCATCTTTATAATTCTACATTTTTTTCATCTCTCCTTAGTCATAATGAAGTCTCTTATCAAAATCTTCTTAGATAGATTAAATACATAGCTTAAATACATTTAGTATTATATGGGATGTTCATTTCTCCCTCTCTTTTCCTCTCAAAAGCACCATCACTCTTGGGGAACCTCTTATCCTCCATCTATGAACTATAATATGGTGCAAATAACACCTCAAGATGAAGTTTATGGATCTATTCCTTTTCTTACCAAAAAAGTTCTCAAAATATTCTAATTAATGTGGGAGTAATTGATACAAGTTTACATAACAATCCCACTAACAATCCATCTTCTTCCAATTCTATCCCTAATACCAATTTAGGAAGTGATCCTAAAAACACCAACTCACCTCCCGATACAACCCAACTATTAGCCAAAATCATTTAACAAATGAACATTATGCAAAATTATAGTACAGGCCAAATGATGTAACTTCAACAACACTTAATCAATTTAGATAATCAAATACCAACTATTTATCCTCATGCTAATCCTAATTATATTCCTCCACCTATTAGGGATGCCTTAAGTTATGTTATTACTTAACCCATAATGAATAAAAAGATGATTCAAACCATTCAAAATGAGCCTTTATCTCCCCTCATTATTTCCATTGATATTGGTAACATATCTCCAACTATCAAATATGATGGGACTAAATACCTTGCCCCATTTCTTAAAGCCTTTGGCAACCATTACAAAGAGTGGATCCAAACTAATACCTTCACCACTACTAGACTTGTTGATGATTTAAATTTCTATCCCTTTTCCTAGTATTTACTCAATTTAAAGAAGAACCAACTTCTCAAAAATTTGGAGGTTGTTTCAAGTTGCAAGTCCCATATCTTGAAACTTCCAATTGTTGTTGATTAGCTTCAAGCACAAAATTAAATCATCAAATTTTTTTGTCCCATCGAGCATGCCAAAAACTATTGATGATTTAAAATTATGCTTGATTCTAATCAACATCAATGGGAAGTTTCAAGATATGGGACTTGCATTTTGAAACAACCTCCAAATTTTTGAGAAGCTGGTTCTTCTTTATATTAAGTATATACTAGGTAAAGGGATATGAATTTTAATCAGAAACACAAATGCAAGAAATGAAATCTAATCTATGGTGATGCGCCTAAATGTAATTCAACCTTAATCCTAAGCATAGTGAGAAGATATGTAGGATTCATTTACTTTTAAGAGCAAACAAGTGCATGATCAATGTAAAAGATGGAAACAATAGAAGTAAAGGCTCACAGTATAGACTGCTTTTGCTGTGATACAAAAAATGTCAACAAAGGCATAGGGTTCAATCTTCTTATTTGAATTTTCCAGTCATATAAGAGGCATAGAAACATGTACAATTATATAAACTTTTCAACTCAAGAAAATGAGACAAAAGAAAATGACATTCCTAATTCTTGCCAGCTATTAAAGTTATATAGAAGGGATCTAGTTTGGATTTGCTTACCTCTATTATACTATTTACTAGAGCTATTGTCTACAGATAGACTATATCTTTGATCTTTTCTTTTCCAGTAGGTCCTTCTTTGGTAACAGTACCTTTGGGTACTGCTTGGCCTTATAGAGCTTCTTGTAGTAGTGTCTTCTATTTAGGAATAGTAATATATCCCATATTGATACTTGTGCTGGAGTCTTCTTCAATTAATCCACTACATTTATTGGTCCTAGAGTTTGAGCTTTTTGAAAATAAGGATATCTTGTTTTTTCTTGAATTTGGGTAGGAGCCCCTTGATTTTGCACTGGTTGAGGCACTTCTTGTCTAACAGCTGTGTTTCTTTGTCCTTGAAATGGAGGATTCTCCATGACTTGACTATTTACAATCTTAGGCTGTTCCACCATCCTTCTCTTTGATCTAGTGTAATAATCAGATTGTGCCACTATTTTTTTAGAGGTAGATGCTTCATTCAAGAAAATTGATTCTTCATCTTCAACCCATGAGAAAAAAGCATGTTCTAGGGCTATTTATTCCTCTTATTGCAAGGACATCCCTTGCATCTGAGCCATTAGAACTAAATTTTGCATACTAGAAGATTGATAGGCTTGATTATCACTAGAACTTGCAAACTGACCATTCATTCTTCTCTGCTCTACCACCTTTTGTTGTAAATTACCCATAGGACAATCTCTAGGTGTATGAGCATTATTGCAAGGGAAACACTAGGCATTAGTGTTATCTATATAGTTATTTTGCCCTAGAACAATCTCCTCATTTGAGTTGGGAGGAATAGTCTGTGAGGGTTGTTAGTAAAAAAATTTAATGGTGATCTATTATAATTATATAATCAACTTCCCCAACATTTTATTTTTAAACTTGAAGATTTGGTTAATCCTTTGGTTAAAGAGTTTCAACACAATGATCTTGAAAATTGTCTTATCCACTTCATTAATGCTACACAATCTTCAACTAAATTAGTTCATGAATTTATCCAAATATGGAAATATTTATCTCATAAATCTGACCATAACATGACTAATGATAACATATTAAAACTCTTTATCAATGCTTTGACTCCCACTCTCCAATATAAGGTTTGAACCTTTTGTTTCTATACGATATTCACTTTCTACATTCAAAGAGAGAAATAAGAAACTAAGAAGAATGGTCTGAGGCTTGTATGTACCTGGATGAAGTCGTGCACACCAAAATTAGATGATAACAGGAACTCCTCTTTGGTTGTGGAGGATGACACCTGAAAGAAAAAGAGACTAAAATACGAAAACATTAGATGAGGAGATGGTGGGCTGCCAAGCAAAAGCTTGATCCTGGAAGTACGAAGAATTCCTTGAGGGATATCAACCCACTGATTAAAAATAGAATATTTGATAGAAATAAAAATAATGAAAGACATAATGAAAGAAACAAAAGATAAAAAGCAAAATGCATACCTGATATGTAGCAAACTGCTTTGCACAGTGACCGACATTGGTCTCTGTGCCAGCATCGGTCAAGGAAGGTCACCAACGTCAGTTAAGATGTCGATGTCAGTAGGGGTAATGACTGGCATCAGTCAGGGTAGTAGTTCTTAGATGGGGTCTAGTTGGGTCTGGATAGGGTTCAGGACTGCAGAATGGTCTAAAGTTTTGTCTGAGGGTTAGGGAACCTGTTTGGGAGTCAAAGGGATTGTTTGGGGGTCTGTGTAGGGATCTGGGCAGGGTTATAGACTGTATATTCTGGAAAGGGTGGATAGAGGTGATACGAGAGGAAATCAAGTCGGGTCTATGCTCTGAATCTATATTTGGGTGGTGATATCAATTAAAAATAATAACCAAAAAACAAAATAAAAGCAAAAAACAAATGCTTACCTGTTACCTGTTGAAGATAGAGTAGGAGACATGATTGCTATTGTTAGTGTGTTGAAGAAGTTTGATGTAGCAGACCTTTAGCAATATGACTGAAGTAGAATACCTATACCTGAGAGAGAGAGTGAGAGAGATTTGATTGTAGATTGATTGAATGAAAAGTTGGCTGATTCTCTTTGAAGGTCCAATGAAAGAATGTTGTGAAAGAAGGTCTGATAACTGATCGAGAAACTGATTGAGAACTAAATAACGAATAATAGATAATGGATAATAGTTAACAAATCTTGTGTTTGGGTTGAGAACACAGTGTTAAGGATAACCGATGCCAGCAGAACCACCGATGTCAGCTGAGTAGTGACTGACATCAACGACGTTGGCCAGGTAGTGACCGACACCAATAGATGCAGAATGGGGATAGAGGCTAATTTTAGCCTTTTGCTCATTCTTACATGTTGTTAGGGTCAAGGCTTATGGGAAAATGGTTGAGAGGGGCTAAATAGGCATGGGAGAATAAAATGGAGGTCATAAATGGGTCATAGGGAAATGGCAAAGGGGAGAGAAGGGGAGGATGACCAAGGGTTAGACACGATTTTAGTGTCTACATTTGCCCCTTTTTGTCTTGTTGGTTATTCTAAACAAACTGCAAGACAAAAATAGGAGTTGGTTACCCCAGGTGTGGGATAAGGTCAATTTTGTCTTATTGGTTGTTCGAATGAACTGCAAGACAAAAAATAGGAGGTTGATTGCACCGGATGAGATGAGGTATTCCCCCTCAAAGCAAGAGTTGAGAGAAGGGAATCAAGAATCGGGTGCTGATTTGACAAAGAGTGGATGAAAAATGGTGAGGGTGAACGCTGTAATAGTTGTAATTGCATGCATACCACTTCACGAGATGGTCAGGTCAAATTATCATAGGTCAAGGGTCGAAGAGTGCAAAAATTAAAGTAACCAGGCCCCAGCATGTGGTCATAGCTGATCAGGTTATTCAATCAAAGCTGTAGCTCTAATGGGTCATCATGTTCCACGTATCCCAGGCTTAGGAAGTGCTCCTAGAAACATGAAAAGTCACAAGTAGTAGGGATCAATTGGCTTACAATCCTATACTTGTGAGGGTAAAAAATATGGGTTGTGCACAATTTTGCTAACCATACATAGGTAGCATACATGCAAAAACAACCAAGGCGAAGTCATCTTGGAAGTGGTCAAGGTCAGAGGAGATAGGCATGATCTCCAAAGTAGTTAGTCAAGATGAGTCAAGATAGATGATTGGTCGAATAGATGGGTGGACGAAAGAATGTGGCCGAGCTAACCTCAGAACACTGAGTGTTGCCTACATAGCCCCTATTACAGGGCCTCACGCCAATGTAGTTCTCCCTAAAAGGGAGAAAGGGTCAAAGGTAATGGATTGGTCTTAGTCGAGGGCAAGTCATGGTTAAAAGGAAGAAAGAAGGTTTGTCCATCAGAGAGATGAAAAAGTGATGGTGGTCAAGCTAACCCTAGAAGACATCATGTCATCTAAGTGCTGCTTACATAGCCCAAATTGGAAGGGGCCTTAGACCAATGTAGTTCAGACTAAGAGACAAAATGGTCAATGATGGGTGTGGTCATGTGTCAAAATATTGAGAAGAAAAAGATGTTGCAGCCTTTTCCAAATGGTGTATGCTGTAACATTGGTCGAGGGGTCTTTCATCCCTAGCAATTTTCCATAGGCATGATGGATGTATGCTAAAAATGAATTGGGTCCATTTATGCTTCAGCAAGTATTGGTTTATGCTTAACATAACGTGAGGTTGGTCGATAGTTTCCATGTGTATTGGTGTCCATAGAAACTATGTGAAATGGTCTATGATGATGTTGGTAGTTTGAAGATGTTGAGGTTGGTTTGGTTTGAGAAAATAATTTGGTTGAATGTGACCAAAGTTTAAAAGAAGTGAAAGGCATATTCACCCATTCAGTGACAAAGACCAAAAGGACAGCATAGATAGGGGTTATTAGAACCAAGAGCCCCATTCATGCATGACGTTGTTGACCATAGGTTGTGTTAGAGAGGTAATCGAATCATTTTGACATTAAAGTGAGCTTGAAGTACCTTGAATAGGTGATAGGAGGAGGATAGGGTAACCCATTTTTAGAGCAGAGATAACTTTGCCCCATTTTATAGGAGACCCTGAGACAACTACAAGCCAAGTCCATGACCCATTTTTTTTTGAAAGAGCGGACTGATCAATGCGGGAAGTCCACATAGAGATGTCATTTGCTTGGTGGTCATTTGTGAAGCTGATCAATGTGGGAAGCTTCTAAGAAAAGGTGATGTGTAGCAAGATTTAGTCATAGCCATCCTTTGAAGGAGTGGTCTATATTTTTGCTTTATATATAAGGGCTTTGAATAACTATCCTTCGAGGGAGCAGTCTATTAGCTACAATAATGATAGTATTGCTATCCTTCAAGGGAGTAGTCTACTTTTTGAGTTGAGTTGGTGACCTTGGATATTTTGACATCTTGATTTGTTTTGATAGAAATGTGAGTCATGGACAAGACTATAGAAGGTAAAAGGTTCCCTTTTATTAGGATAAAGCATCCATACTATATAAAAAGGTTATATAGGATTTGTTAAGGGGAGTAGGTTGAAAGGAATGAGGACTAAGAGGATGGGGATTGCTCAAGGGATGAGCTCAAGGTAAATGTCAAGTAGACGAGTACTCGACTAATAGTAGAATGGTCGCAAATGCAACACATTAAGAGGCTCAGGTTCTAGCCGTCCGTAGAGAGAAGACAAACGATACGTCCCTGATCCATACTTATGCATGATGATGAAAGGTCCAAGCCAATTAGGGGCAAACTTACCTCATTTACTTCGCTCCATATTGGTCACATGCTGATTCTCTTTGAGGATGAGATCTCTGATGTTGAAATCTCATTCTCACAGATTTTTGTCATAGGCTCACTTGATGCGATGTTGATAGACATGGAGATGGTTGAGGGTAGCAAGATGACATTCATCAAGTAACTCAAGTTGAGCTAAGTGATCTTGACAAAAGTCATCATTAGAGAGAATGTCATACAGAGAGATGTAGAGAGATGGGATTTGTACTTCGAGAGGTAAGACAACCTCTGTGCCATACACTAGAGAGAAAGGGGTAGCACTCATGGCAGTTTAAATGCTAGTGCAGTAGGCCCACAAAGCAAAGGGAATGTGAATATGCCAATCCCTTCCAATGTCGTTGACCACCTTCATGAGAATTTCAGTCAAGATTTTGTTGGGAGGCTCAGCCTGCCCATTTACTTATGGGTAGTAAGGTGAAGAGAAATTGAGTTTGATGCCAAATGAGTCACATAGTTTTTGGATAGTCTTGTTTTTGAAGGACTTGCCATTGTCAGTAATGATTTTGTGAGGGACACCAAAATGATAGATGATGTGGGTTTTGATGAAGTTGACAATCTTGTCAGCTTTTGTGGAGATGAGAGGAATGGCTTCCACCCACTTGGTGAAATACTTGGTGGCACTGATGATGGATTGATGATGAAGAGACGAATGAGGGTTAATCTCACTGATGAGATTTAAGCCCCACTGAGAAAAAGGCCAAAAATCTTGAGTGACTTGTAAGGTGTGACTAAGAAGATGAAGCAAGTTAGAGTGCTACTAACACTTAACGCAATGCTGAACATAGTCACTACAGTCTTGATGAAGGGTGGGCCAATAATAGCCCAGACAAAGGATGTGCTTGGCAACCGAGTTCCCACTGAAGTGTCCACCACAAAATCCATCATGGACTTGTTTAATGGCATGAGAGGCTTCAGTGGAGGGTAGACAGTGAAGAAGGAGGCCATTGAAGCCTCACTTATAGAGAAGACCCCCTAGCATGGTATAACGAGCTGTGCATTTGATGAAAGCCTGCCGTGCATTACAAGAGAGATTAGGAGGGATGATAGAATGAGATAAGTAGTCTACAAGTTATTTATACCAAACATCTCATGGATTAGAGTCTAGGGTGTTGACATTGTTAGAAGAAAGGTATGAAGGCAATGACAGATGATGCACCATGACAAAAATTCTAGATGACGATGATAAAGATGAAATATGCAAGGTGAGAGAAGCCATGGTGTTAGCAAACTTATTCATAGATTGAGGAACAGTCTGCAAGAGGTAATGGTCAAAATAGGGTAGAAGAATGCCAGCATAGTTTTTGTACCTTTGAAAATTTTCATTTTTATAGAGGTGTGAACCGTTGACCTAATTGACGACAAGCTGCGAGTCACCAAAGACATTGATGGACTTGATGTTGAGAGAGAGGGTGGTCTGAAGTCCAAAAATTAAGGCCTCGTATTCAACCATATTATTGGTACAATTAAAGTCGAGATTGAAAGATAGAGGCATGGGCTCACCGTTGAGTGGGATGAGAATAACTCCCGCACCCCCACCAAGTTGACATTTGGAGCCATCAAAGAACATGGTCATTTTGTAAACAGTGTCATCAGTGGAAAGCATGGTGATAGACTCGTCAGGGAACTCACACTATGAAGGCTAATTGTTGGGAAGAGGGGCATCTACCAGTTGATCTGTGATGGTTTACCCCTTGATGGATTTCTACTGGATGAACTCAAGGTCAAACTCAATAAGCAACATGAGCCACTGAGCCATACATTGATGTTGATATGGCTTGGAGTGCATAAACTTAAGAGGGTCAGTGTGAGTGATGACAAAGGTTTTTTGATTGAGAAAATAGTGGCAGAGCTTGGTAGCGGCAAAGACTAATGCCAAATAGAGTTTCTTGGTATGAGTATACTAAGTTTCATAGTCGACCAGTGTTTGGCTGATATAGGAGATCAGTTACTCACAGTGATGCTCATCTTGGTGTGTGATCATGGCACCTAACAAATGGTTGGTGACAGAGATGTAAAGGTAGAAGGGTTGGTCATCTTTAGGTGGAATGAGGACTGGTGGAGAGACCAGATAGCATTTGAGGTCTTCAAAAGCCTCTTGACAGTCCTTATCCCATTTAAAGGAGACATCCTTGTTAAGGAGATGATGAAAAGGTTGGTAGTGGTCAGAAAGCTGTGAGATGAAATGGCAAATGGATTGGAGCTTCCCTTGTAGATTACAAAGCTACTTGAGATTGGTCAAAGGTGACATCTCGAGGATAGCATAGATCTTGGCAGGATCTATCTCGATGCCACAAAAAGAAATGATAAAGCCTAAGAGCTTGTCGGAGAGGACCCCAAAGACACATTTCTTGGGGTTAAGGTGGACATTATATTGAAGAAGGTGAGAAGATGATTTTGAGAATGGTCAAATGGTTATGATGAAGCTTGGACTTGTCAAGTAGGTCATCCACATAGTTCTCCATGATTTTGTGGAGGAGATCATGGAAAATGTAAGTCATGGCACGCTGATATGTGGCACCTACGTTCTTCAAGCCGAAAGGCATGACCCAATAGCAAAAAGTCCCCCATGGGGAGATAAAGGTAGTCTTGTGCTGATCTTCCAGTGTAATCAAGATTTGATTATATCCTAAAAACCCATCCATGAGAGATGGCATCTCATGGCCAGCTATAAGATCAACAAGCTGGTTAATGTTGGGAAGAGGAAAGTCATCTTTGGGATAGGCTAGGTTAAGGTCACGATAGTTTATACAGATCCAGATCCCCCCAGTCACCTTGGTGATAGGGATGATGTTAGAGACCCACTACGAGTAATCAATGGGCTGGATGAAAGAGACAGAAAGGAGGCACTGAAGCTCCTCTTTGACAAGGAGTGCCACATGAGGATGCATCTTTCAAAGCTTTTCCCTAATAGGATTAGCCTCTAGTTTGGTGACTATGTTATGGGTAGTGATGGTGGGGTCGATGCCAAGCATGTCACGGTAGGTCCAGGCAAAGGCCTTGCTATGGTTTGAGAGGAACTGGGTGTAGTCAAGCTACTCTTAAGCATCTAAAGATTGACCAATCTTTAAGACGTGAGGAACATCAGAAGAAGGGAGGTTGATGTCAATGGTTGATTCATTTAACATAACCTGGGTCTCAAAAGGGAGAGAGTGCTGAATGAAAGAGTTGTCAGTGCCCATGTAGGAAAGAATGGAATCATCATCAATGTAGTGGACAGTGTGAATGGTTGCCAACTCATCTTCTATCATGTTGGGACAAATGAGAGGGAGAGACCTAGACACCCTATTTAGTTGATAGGTCAGGGGTTCCAGGCGGATGGTGTTTATGCAAAAAAAAAAGGAGGGATGGAAACTATCAACTCCGTAGGTGAAGAGGGAAGAATGGGTGAGCTATGAAGGGATTGATCAATGGTGGGTTTAGGGCAAAGGTCTGCAGGGCCCTGAGTGGGGTCATGGTATCCCAAGCCATATCATTTCTTGGCATTGTCATCGTTGACCGGTTTAATGGGCTGATGGGAGCCTTGCTCATAGCGTCCGAAGCCAAAACCCTTCCATGCACACCTGTAAAGGTAGGTGTGTGTAAAGGTAGGGTTTCCAAGAAATAAAAAGTCTAATGTGAATGGTTGTGATGAAGAGAGAGGATTGCCATTAGTAGGAGCTTGATTGAGCCCCCCATAGAAAAGATTGGTTTGGAGGTGAGGACCATAAGGCATGACCATCCTGATCTGGTGATCATAACTGGGGTTGTGGTGAAGGCATCCATACTCTTGCAGAGTTTAGAACATGCCTAAGGCTAGCAAGCGATATTCCCCAAGTGAAAGTCATTGGAAAATGTCTTCCATGGGGTCTTTGATTACCACTTGAAGAGGAGGGGTGAGGTCGACCACCGATTGTGAACTGGTCAAAGCTTCTGTAGATGGAGGCAGCATCGAGGTTGATGGCTTGATAGGAATGAGGATGTTGTTTGGCTGATAGGTTATGTTACAAGTTTTGAAAGGTGATGGGTCAGCGGGAATAGTGTGGACTTGCCCGTCGTGCTCAAATTTCACACAACGGTGCAGGGTAGAGGGAACACAAGCCATGGCACAAATCCAAGGTTGGCCTAGCAAGATGTTATATTGAAACTCTCCTTCAATGATATAGAAGAGCTCTAGGACTATGCATGGACCAACGCGAATGTGAAGGATGACTGTGCCAATGGTTATGGCAGTGGTGTCATTGAAGGAGTGCAAGATTGCGTCAGTTTTGGATATGCAATTCTTGGGGAGGGCCAATTGATCAAAGGCATGGGTGGAGATAATATTGATGCTGGTGCCTCTATCAATCATAACGTGCTTAATACGTGTTTGATCAACATAGGTAGTGATGAAGAGGGCAACGTCTTGATCTTTTATGTTAGATGTAGGAATCTCAGAATCGCTAAAAGTGATGGAGGCGACAGGGGATAAAGAGTGGACCAAGGTAGAGAGTGGTTGGGGGTCTTCGGGTTAGACCTCTACCACCTGCAAGGCTCGAATGAGGGCCTGATGATGTTGGGGTGAGGTTTGGATGAGGTCATAAAGGGACATCTTTACGGGTGTCTGGTGAAGCTGTTTTAACATGGAGTCATGAATCACCCCTGAAGAGGAAGAAGAAGAGGGTTGAGGCACGCTAAGGATATAAATCTTAGGCTTGGGTAGTTGAAGTGGCTGGATGAAAGGATAGCTCCAAGGAATGGTAGCTTTTTCTTTTGCCTTGTCCTTTTGTGACCTAGTGGTTATGTGAATGACATTAATTTCTAAGATAGGGGGTGAAGGAGATGAAGGATCATGGCCTGTTGATGAGATGTTGATGTGGTTGAAGAGGTTGGGGGAATGTGGGAAAGTGTCGAGGGTTGGTTGACAGTGTCCTCAAGAAGAAGAATGTCCTTTTCCATGTAGCAGTGAATGACGGCCTTGAGGGCACAACAAGTCTCAGTATCATGTCCTGGTGTATGATGATATAGGCAAATCTTCGTATTGTCGAACAAGGAGGGCTTAGACCTAAGAGGTTGGAAGGGCTTGATGGGTGGAAGGGTTATGCTAGAAGTCTAAAAAAGTTGGTGTAATATCAAAGAGTATGAGCCCACTAAAGGGTCCGTGCTCATTGATGTGTGCGATGCTGGTGACTTTTGCTTGGGCAGTGTTGGAAGAGACTTCCGTATCACCTTCTGGGTTGATGGTGCGGTGACAGATGAAGATGACACCTTCTTCATGAGAGGTGCCAAAATTTTTGGAGAGGATAGGCTGGTGGTAGGCAAAGAAAGTAGAGGAGGCAACTTATTTTGATTAGAGGTTGGAGTGGGGAGGATTTTGATCAAGGTCAAAGGATGAGGGCCCAAAATAGAGGGCAATAGTGATGGGGGAGGAAGAGTTCACCTCTGTGGTTTGGCAGTCTTCTTGGATTTGATTTGAAGACTACTATTGGTTGAGGTCTAGTCTAAGTCCACCTTCACTTGCAGATGAGTGAGGTTGGAAGCAGGGTGAACACCGAGTGACTTAATTGGTTTAGATGGGGTAGATGAGGGTTTTGGTCCTGATGCGGTTGGTTGAGGTGTAAATGGTTTAGAAGTGGAAGTTTGGTTTTTATTGAGAGTCTTGGGAGATTCTACCATGGGAGGATTAGTAGCATGAGATGAGAGGGCACAGACATGTTGAAGAGCTGTGAGATGCTCCCACAATACCTGATGCTCCACTTTCCTTGAAGGGAGAAGTTCAAGTTTCTCCACTAATCGAGAAAATGGCTGAGAAGATGTTGGATGAGACTTGGGTCCTTGAGAGGATGTGGATGGTTGTGGGGTTAAAGATGAGACTGGTGTAGTGGTCTCAGACCCAAGGCATGATGAATTTGTGATAGGTTCATCTTTGGTTGGAGACAGAGGGGAGACAGGTTCTTCCCTGGGTGGAGAAGAAACCAGAGAATGAGGCTCCTCAAGAGGGTAAAGGGCAGGAATGATTGTGCCCTCCACTTGCAGTTGAGGAGTAGGAAGGGTCAGGTCCTCTATAGGTAGCAAGAAGGAGGATGGTGAGACCGATGGAGTTGGTATGGTTGAGGTGTCCTCCAATATAAGAGAAGTTGATGGAGAACTAATCGGAGAGGGAGGTTCATCCACAAGCGATGGATTGAGGGGTGGACTAACTTCTTGAGTTTGTGAAAGAGTCTGGTTAGGGATGAAGGGCGAGACCATATTGACTATTCATACATTATGTTCATGAATGTTGTCAGTCATGGTCTGGACATTATTTTGGGTTGGCAGATGATTGGGGAATGGTTGCTTGAAGATGTCAATGCCCTGATTGGATGGCACATTGGGATTGTCGAGGACAAGGTCACCCTTTTCCACCATGTCTTGGATGATGTTTTTAAGGGTCTTATAGTTGCCTGTGTCATGGCCTTTAACACGGTGGTAGTTACAGAAGTCATTTTCCCTATACCATGCAGGGATGGCACATGAGGGATCAAATTGTCGAGGTGGTCAGATTTGCGGGAGATTGAGAACCCCCTATTTGACAAGTTTTTCTAGCACAGACATGTATGATTCTCTGAGTGGAGTATATTGTCATTGTACGTATCTCTATTGGAATTGGCAGGTGATGCTTTGGGATGTGGATGGCTCAGGCTGGTTGGTTGAAGGCAAAGAGGATGAAGGTCTAACAACCACAGTGTTTACTAAAGCTTTAGACTTGGGGTTAGATGAAGAAGGCTTAGAAGAAGAGGAGTCATTGGTCTTAGAGTTGGGATTCCTACTCTACAACTTGACTTTGTTCTCCTCAATGGCATGTAATTCAAGTTTGTGGGCCATCGTGAAGGCTTCATCAAAGGTGTGGAAGGTCTGAACCTGCAAGGTAGAAGAAATATGCTTGGCACGGGCTTGGGAGAAAAGTTTAATAAGTTCAAGTTGGGGTAAGGAAAATGAGAGCTGATTGATAAGGCTTCTCCAGTGAGCAACACAATTGGCTATGGATTCATCCTCGAACTACCAGATAGAATAGAGGTCTGTGATTGAGACCTTTTTGGTGATGTTGATAGAGAAATGGTCGAGGAAGAGTTGGGACAGCTGAATGAATGTGAAGAGAGAATGGCTGGTAAGGGAGCTATACCAGTCAAGTGTAGCACTAGAGAGAGATATAGGAAACGTGCGTAAAAGCAATGCATCGTCATGGGCAATGAGATAACAGGCATGTTTGAATGCCCATAGGTGCTATTATGGGTCTTCCTTGCTCTGGAAATGAGAAAATTTAGGAAGTTCCCACTGGTTGGGGTATGGTCAGATCAGGACAGAAGGATGAATGGGCTCATTACAAATTTGCTCGTATGAGAGGGCATTGCGTGAACCAAAAATAGAGGTCTCGAGATTGGACATTTTGTCCATCAACATTTTGATGATGTCTGCTGACAGATTGGTGGGTAGATCGCCCCCTAAATTATAAGGCACTTAGAAGGTATTGAGAGGGGTGTATGACATGGTTGGTTGGGCTTGTGTAGGTGCAACATATGGGTAGCTAGTTATCGGGGTGGAAGTTGAAGCCAAGGGCACTTGTGTTATGGGGTTGGTAGGCACAAGTTGGATAGGGGCCATCAAAGATGGTTGAGAAGTGGCCACACTTGTTGAAGGGTAGACAGTTACTCTTGTGTTGATAGGTGCAAGAGTAGGGGGGATATAGACCACTAAGTTTTGGAAAGGCGTAGGATTTGGTTGAGTAGTTTGAGGTTGAGGGGGTGCCGAAACCCCTATAAAGGTAGGTCTAGAAGGAGAGTCTAAATTTTGAAGGTAAGACATGGCTGAGTTATTAGTCGAGGTGTTGGCTTGATTGTCTATAGGTTGAATTGTAGATGTTGTTGATGTGATCATTGTCTCGACTAAGGAAGTCAGCATCCCATAGATTGGGTTGCCTAAGGAGTCTCACATTTGGCTTCATGTGAGATAATGTTGAAGGGCTCTACCATTGAGGTCCAAGAATCTTTTGAAATCTTGGTCCCCTTCATGAATAATGGGAGACTGGGTTGGGGTCGGTCGAGTAGGAGTTCTTTCAATCTCTGAGTGGAACTCCATTATAGGACTGGTTACAGATGGAGAAGACGAAAGAGGCTGACACCTCATGTGGTCGATAAGAGCCTTGGTTTAACTGTGAGTTAGAACCATTCAAGGCAAGAAAGAACATCCTCACAAGCTCAAACAAGCAGATAAGAATAGAAAAGATGAAGAACACAAGCAGACCCTAAACATTAAATCCCTAAGAATAAATTATTAGGATCTTGGTGGCTTATGCCTTAGAATGTGTGAGGAAGATTGGCTTTTGAGATGGGTCCTAGAAGAAGTAGTCTACAGCTGGTTTCAGGTTTCTTTAGGCACTCAAAAGTCTGGGTTAGGTTCCGTACTTGGCCTAGTGCTAAGGAGCAAGCTCTCCTCACTTCACGACTCCAGTGATAAGCTGGGCCCGCTTAGCCAAAATATACTTCCCCTAGAGATTATCCTCTGCCAGAGAATAGAGTGGTCTTTCCCCTTGGTGATGAAATCAAAGTAGGATCACCAGGATGGGTAAGGTATCCACTGGGTGATGAAATCCCAGTCGGGCCTTGTCTCAGGTGAGTTTTGATGTTTGATTTGTGTAAGTGGTTCAGTTGTGTAACATAAAGTGGACTATGATTAATTCACTATGTGGTTATTAATTAATAGGTGTGGACTAAGAAATGCAAACAAGAAGAAATGATATGCAATGTGTTTTAATCCCAAGTCGAAATGTGAGTTCGAATGAAAACATGTTGAGAAAGGGTTGAAGAATATGACTTTTGACTAGTTTGAAATGCAAGAAAAGAAAGAAAGGTTCTTTTTAATCCCGCTTATGATGTATTTTAGAAGAGAAGAAAGAGGTGAAAAGGGAGAAACCTAATGCACCTAAATGAACAGAAAGAAAAGAACCCAAGGAAAACCCTAAGGTCCCACCTGGCGTGCCAGAATGTTTCTATACGATATTCACTTTCTACATTCAAAGAGAGAAATAAGAAACTAAGAAGAATGGTCTGAGGCTTGTATGTACCTGGATGAAGTCGTGCACACCAAAATTAGATGATAACAGGAACTCCTCTTTGGTTGTGGAAGATGACACTTGAAAGAAAAAGAGACTAAAACATGAAAACATTAGATGAGGAGATGGTGGGCTGCCAAGCAAAAGCTTGATCTCGAAAGTATGAAGACTTCCTTCAGGGATATCAACCCACTGATTAAAAATAGAATATTTGATAGAAATAGAAATAATGAAAGACAGAATGAAAGAAATAAAAGACAAAAAGCAAAATGCATACCTGATATGCAGCAAAATACTTTGCACAGTCATCGACGTCAGTCTCTGTGCTGGCGTCGGTCAAGGAAGGTCGCTGATGTCGATTAAGATGCCGATGTTAGAGGGGTAATGACTGGCATCGGTTGGGGCAGTAGTTCTTGGATGGGGTCTGGTCTGGTTTGGACAGGGTTCAAGACTGTAGAATGGTCTGAAGTTTCGTCTGAGGGTTAGGGAACCTGTTTGGGAGTCAGAGGGATTGTTTGGGGGTCTGTGTAAGGTTACAGACTGTATATTCTGGAAAGGGTGGATAGAGGTGATACGGGAGGAAATCAAGTCGGGTCTATGCTCTGAATCTATATCTGGGTGGTGATATCAATTAAAAATAATAACCAAAAAACAAAATAAAAGCACAGAATAAACGCTTACCTGTTACCTACTGAAGATAGAGTAGGAGACATGATTATTGTTGTCGGTGTGTTGCAGAAGTTTGATGTAGCAGACCTCCAGCAAGATGACTGAAGCAAAATACCTATACCTGAGAGAGAGAGTGAGAGAGATTTGATTGCAGATTGATTGAATGAAAAGTTGGCTGATTCTCTTTGAAGGTCCAATGAAAGAATGTTTTGAAAGAAGGTCCGATAACCGATCGAGAAACTGATTGAGAATTGAATAATGAATAACAGATAATGGATAATGGATAACGAATAATAAATCCTATGTTCAGGTCAAGAATGTAGTGTTAAGGATAACCAATGCCAGCATAACCACTGATGTTAGTCGAGTAGTGACGGATGTCGGTGACGTTGGCCAGGTAGTGACCGATGCCAACAGATTTAGAATGGGGACAGAGGCTAGTTTTAGCCTTTTGCTCATTCTTACATGCAGTCAGGGTTAAGGCTCGTGGGAAAATGGTTGAGAGGGGATAAATAGGTGTGGGAGAATAAAATGGAGGTCATAAATGGTTCATATGGAAATGGCAAAGGGGAGAGAAGGGGAGGACAACCAAGGGTTAGACACGATTTTGGTGTCTACACCTTTGCTCCTCAAACACTTAATTCAAGACTTTCTTATGAAATAATTCAAACCTAATCTTAAAATGCTTAAGGTATATTTAAAAACATCTAATGCTATCGCTAGTATATTCTCTACAAACCAAATAAGGAGTTTCCAAAATTGATACTCCTTTACCGTCTCATATACCTCTTTTATTTCAACAAATGAAACAATTTTTACTACCCTCAAAACCTTTCATCTATCCCAATGCTCCTCCTAAGTGGTATGAAACCAATATATTTTGTTTTTCCCATGCCAAAATTGGGAATTATTATGAATATTATAGAGGGCTCAATAAATTTGTTAAATCCTATATGCTTGGTGATTCATTCAATCATGAATTTATGATCAATCTTCATCATCAAGAATATATTGTTGCTTCCCATAAATGGAAAAAATTCAAAGATTCTACCTCTAATAACCAAAAATATTCTTCAAATAATCAATAAAATGTTAAGGATGTTTGTGCCATCAATGTCGATTATGACCAATATTATAACAACTCTCAATATGTCAATATTGCTAAGGCCAATTATCATCATAGGCTATCTCACAAAGATCTTGTTACCAAGCCTTAAAAAACATCTTTAAAAGAACACCTTATTAAAGATAATACTAGAATTAATGTTGATTTATAATCACCTAAGGAACAACTTCCTCTTTATGATCCTCCAACCACATTTATACCTTCCAAAACTAATTTACCTTTTAAACCTCATATTAGTTCTTCTAAATCTCATTAGAATTTTCTTGAAGAACTCAACTCTATGCCTTGTAATATTCATCTTATGGAGTTGGTTTGAACTTCACCTTTTCATCATTAATTCCTTATGAAAAAAATTCAAGAAATTGAATATCCATCTTCCTTAGATGAAGAACCACCTTCTATTTATTCTCTGTCTACTAATGTCAATACCATTGAAACTGGGTCCCTCTTCCAAACCTTCTATTGAATTTCTTGAAGAGGACATGATCAATCATGAAATTAATTTTTCATGCCAATTATCAACCAATCTTTATCATAGTATCCATTAATAACACTCTTATTCACAAACTTCTAGTTGATGAAGGTTTTAATATTAATGTCACATCTTTATGGCTTATACAACAACTTGGTTATAATAAGGATCATCTTAAACAAACTCATCTTACTTACCATGGTTTTGATAAGACTAATCAAAACCCATTTTTTGTATTTGTCTTCCATCAACAATTAGACCTAAAATATTTTGAACCAAGCTTATGGTCCTTGATCTTCCTTTATCTTATAATATACTCTTTGGTCATCCATGAACTCATCAAATGAGGGCCACTACTTTTTCTAGTATTCAATGTATTAAATTATTACATAATGGAAAATGATATAAGCGTGAAGCCAATCCTAACCCATGAAATATCCAAATAACTAATCCTAAATCATACTATCATGTTCTTATGATTCCTAAAATCAATAGTTCTCTTTTACCCAATTTCATTACCATGATTCGTGATATAAAAGTTACTCTTATAGATTTCAATAATGATGAGCCCAATGACTTTCAACATAATTTCAATACTACCAAGTTACTCCATACATTTCATAATAGCTTCCTCCTTCTCTCTTACCAAGAGACTATACTATTCCTCTTATGGATGAGATTACCAACTTTCCCCCTCCATGTGATGTTTAGGAACCTTCTTTAACAAAAGATGCATTTACTTTCAATTATTTTAGAGTGGATACATTATTTCAATATAATCTCATCATCTCTCCTCATACATTCAATAATATCAAAATTTCATTCTCTGAAAATCCCCTAGATTTTCAAGCATGTATGATTTCTCTAACATATGATGACAAGTATATCATGGCCCAAGCTCAATCTAGAGATTTGGATGTCTATAATTATCATAAAACCTTAGCCCAAATTCATGATTTTAATAGAGATGGGCATATAATTTCTATGGATCATACCTTAAATATTGAGGGTCATGTGCCTCCACTAATCCTCCACTTATCGATAATCCTTTATTGGTAGAGCAAATTATGCTTTCCAAATCTCTAGAAGTTCCTACATTTCCTCCTATAGCTTTGTATCCCATCATTATATTTGATCCTTCTCCCATCATAAAATCTAATAATTCACCAATCTCTTTTATTCCATCTACTTCTACTCTTGAAATTACACTTGATGCCAAAACAAAGTTTGTTAGATACATTCTGAGTCTGATCACCATGGCAATCAAATTTTAGATCTTGAAGTAGATGTTGAGTATTATGGTCCTCTTTCTACCTTACCTAATGATGAAGCTATACTTGAGTTAATTTATGCCCAAGAACATCAACTTATTTGGTAGCATCATAAAATTGGAAATTTTAAGACTAAAATTCCTTGCTTCAACAACTTCATTGCTAGCATTTATCCTATAACAAATCTAATTTTTGCCTTACCCAATACACCATGCCATATTCAAGATGGAAATGGCATGTTTATTGAAGAAACCACTTACATCAAATATGGTATACCATCTTATCCTCGACTGATTATAGTTTCTTAAGAGCTTTCACCTATTGAACATTATAATTTTAGATTATTCTTTGATAGATATCATGAAGCTTTTGATTGGTCCTACAAAGACATGCCTATCATTAACCCTAGCATTGTGGTACATAATATCATTACTTATCTTCATGTCAAGCCTGTGCATCAGAAGAAAATAAAATTTATGAATAAATTTTCAACTTTATGTCATAAGGAAATCATCAAATTATTTAATGCTAAATTTGTTAAACCAGTGGATTATTCTAAATGGGTTTCCAACATTATCCCCATTCGAAATAAAGTCACTATGGTAACTCACATTTATATTTATTTCCATAATATTAATATTTCTTGTCTTAAGGAAAACTTCCCCTTACCTTTAATATATGCCATTTTTGAATCCATGATTGGTTGAAAAATTTAATCTCATATGAATGGTTTCTCAGGATACAATCAGATTCATATCACTCCTGAAGCCCTATATAAGACTATTTTCACTAGGTAATGGGGCACCTATTACTATGTCAAAATGCCCTTTAGCCTCAAAAATGTTAGATCCACGTATCAACAAGAAATGACTCACATATTTCATGATCTCATTCATGAAATTTTGAAACCTATGTGGATGATCTTATTGATAAATCTAAGCATTGTATAAATCATCTCTCTAATCTTGTTATCATCTTTGACCATCTGCTTAAATATAAAGTTAGACACAATCCCTAAAAATGTGTCTTTGGAGTCACACCTAAAAAAATATTAGGATTTTTAGTCTATCTTTATGGCATTGATGTTGACCCCACCATAATTGGTGTCATCATTAACATGCCTATTCCTCATTTTATTCCCAACATTCATACTTATTTAGGCAATCTTGGGGAAATTAGATGATTTGTCCTTGAAATGGCATATCAAATTCACTCCATCAATTCCATTCTTAATAAAGGTACCACTCTAGAATGGATGGATCAATGTTAAAAGGCCTTTGACAACATGATAGAGTCATTGCTTCACCCAATTACACTTAATATTCCTTCCAATGATAATTCTTTCATTCTATATTCTTATTCCACATCTATTTTAGTTGTGGAAATGCTTTCCCAACAAGATGATAAGGGAAGAGAGTATGATATCTAATATATTAGATGTGGCCTCATAGATTACGAAGCATCTTATACTAAAATTGAGCATGATTGCCTCACCATCTATTTTTCAGTTGAAATGCTTCATCACTATATGCTTTACCAAACTACTTATGTCATCATTCATTCCAACCCCCTTCATCATTTCTTCTCTAAATCCTTTCTTCTTGGAGATAGAATTGGTAAATGGATGGTCTTACTTATGGAATTTGATCTCTACATCATCACTCAAAAAGATATTAAAAGTAAAGTCATAGTTGATCAACTTACCATACCTCCCATTCCAGCCACTAATTCTCTTCAATATAACATTATAAATGACATTATCCTTTACGTTTAAGGTCTTAATCAAGCTATTTATCTTAAACATTATTTTTGTAGCTTTACCACCAATCTTGAAGCCAATCAACTAGATGAATTTTTCACTCCTTATGGTACTACTAAACCAAAAGTAGTTATCAACGAGCTTCTTGAAATTAATGTTAACTTGCATGAGGATACTTGGACCCTTTAATTTGATGGTGCTAAATGCCTTCAAGGATCTAGGTTAGGTTTCATTCTCATGAGACCTCTTAGTAAAATCATTCCTTTAGCTTTTCACATTACCTTTGATTTCACCAAAAATATGGTTGAGTATGAAGGTCTTATCTTAGGCATGAGAGATGCTCTTGATTTAGACATTCAATACCTTCATAATTTAGGTGATTCTTAGCTTATTTTCCATCAAGTTAGTGGTGATTATCAATTTAAAAGTGATAACCTTATTACCTATCATCAAATATCAACCAATATTGCTAAGGATTTTATATCTTTTACTATTGAGCCTATTCTTAGAGATTAAAATTCCATTTCCAATTCTCTTGCCTCTTCAACATCTCTCTTTCATATCCATAAAGTTCTTTCTTATCTTTCTTTTATTATATGTATAATAAAATATCCATCTTCAACTCAATCACTAGATTTGTTTATCTATCATATTGAGGTTGTTACCATTAGAAAAAGCCTATGGTACCAAGATATCATTCAATTCTTGGAACATAAAACTTATCATCCTAATTTAGACTCTCGTGAAAAGATGTGTATTCACAAAAAATGTTTCAATTATGTATTTTGACACATCCTTTACTATCAAAATATTTAAGGCACCTTGCTCCATTATGTTATGAAATATGAGGTCCGTCTTATTTTTGAACAAACACATGGGGGAATTTGTAGTGGTCACTATAGAAGACATGTTATAGCCCATAAATGCCTAAGTATGGGTTATTTTTAGCCTACTCTTAAAAAGGATGAAATTGAATATGCTATAAAATGTACTCCTTGTCAGATTCACAATGATCTTATCCATTCACCTCCTATTGAAATTCAAATTATCAAATTATTTCAACATTTTCCATTTGGAGATTTGATTTCATTGGTAATCTTCCTCATTCCCAAGATGGGCATGTCTTTATCATCACCATTATAGAATATTTTATCAAGTGGGTAGAAGCCATGGCCCTCATTAATGCCATTAGTCTTACCATTTACAAATTTATTTTACACCAAATTATTTACCACTTTAGTGTTCCCTATACCATTATTTCCAATAATGGTGGTAATTTCAAAAACAAATATGTTAAATAGATTTGTAACAAATTCAAGATCAATCACACATTTTCCATGCCTTATCATCCACAATGTAATGGTCAAGCTGAGGCCACTAATAAAATTATCAAAAAAATTATCCAAAAGATAATTCATGAAACATATAGGGATTTTCATATTCATATTTACCCTACACTTTGGGTCTATTAGACTGGCATATGTACTAGAATTGGGGAAAATCCATTTTCACTAGTCTATGGTTTCAAGTCAGTTCTTCCTTTAGAAGTTGTGCTTCCCTCTCTTCATATATCTCTTCATGGAATTATTCTTGAAGAAACATTGTATGAAACTCACCTTAATGGAATTTATATTATTGATGAAAACCATCTTTTTGCCTTGGAAATTAATTCCCAATATAAGGCTCACATTTCCAAACAACATAATAAATGTGTTAAAGTCTACACTTTTAATGTTGATGATCTTGTCCTTAAATTAGACTACACCAATGACAAAGAATGTAAATACAACCAAAAATGGTGGGGCCCATATTTAGCTAAAGAAATTATTGGTCCAAGCACATAGAATCTTCAAGCTAATGAAGGCCATGTTTTCAAAGATCCCACCAACACTCAATTCCTTAAAAAGTACTTATCCTAAACATTTCTTTCTTTTCATGATTTCTATCTATATCTATCTAACACATTTTTTTTAGGTTATCTAATCATGGGTATTTCCATTTGTAAAAAGTTTCCTCTCCTTTCACAATCCTTTAGTCCTCCCTTTTGGTCTTTTGGTTTCTTGATGTACCATATTCTTCTTTATCTTCTTGCATTTTTTCTCGTTTTACACATTCCTTGGGTTTTTATTTTGTGAGTTATTTTGTAAGACCATGGATAGGACCCAAAATCCCTCACAAAATTACCATCTTTTTGTTCATTTATTTCACTTTATTTTTTTCTTTCCAAAATTGTTTTGCCATCCCTTAGGTTTTTATTTTGTGAGTTTATTTTTAAGACCATGGATAGGACCTGAAATCCCTCACAAAATCTACCATATTTTTACTTATCTCAATTTATTTTTCATCTTGTTTGTTGGCACTCCTTTGGTTTTATATTTTATGTAGTTTTAGTGTAATACCATGGATAATACCTATCCCTCCTCATAAAATTACCATATTTTCATGTCCTTGATCTTTGTTCTCAAACTTTAAGATTTTTATTCTTTTGTTAGATGAAATCTACGTAAAAAATCTATGTTAGCATGTTTTCCTTCATTTTATTCATTCTTATGATAGGGAATTACAATTTATTATCATTGTATCCCTTTTTTCCTTTTGTCAAAATTTTATTATTTGGAGTAATTCAAATTGTTCCATGTGTCATTCCTCTTGATTTCCTTTTTCTTTCACTCCTCATTGGATAAAATAAGGTCAAAGTCAAGATAGCACTTTTATTTCACCTAGATTTATGAGACTCTTAAACCTCATAATCTTTGAAGTTTCTCTCTCTTATCAACCTTATCCCAAGTATTCAAATGAAAGTCATCTTTAGTAGCCATGTTTAATTTTACAAATCTATATGGAGGAGGAATCTTAAGAAATCCATCAAGAAAGTTAAAATCCAAATCATTTGAAATAGAAGGCAATGATATATAAAAGGAAACATATAAATTGTATAAGTCAAATTCACACCAAAAGATGTGATTATAATCACATTTCCTATCTCCAATCGAAGATCAAACTCCATAGTTGGCCTCACATAGAGTCAAGTTCCTTTGGGGTGTGGTAGGCTAGTAGATTGGAATAGGGGAATTAAAAAGAATCTATGGTGCTACCTACTTTCTCATGTAAGTGCCCAATCTTCATAGTATATTGGAGGCTCTATAAGGGGTCTTGAAGAATGGGGAACACATTATGGGAAGGTAGGTCCATTTTACTATTCATGTATATAGCCTTCATGGGATGATATATATAATCCATTTGTTGACCTAAGACTTGTGTATCTAAGATAAGTTCTTCATAGTCCTTAACGTTGAAAGTATTTTTGTTTTGATAAACCTAATTTGAGTGTCTTGACTTTGATAAAGAGATCCTCTATTTTGGGTTGTTCTTCATTATCCCCTCCACCCATTTCATTTCCCCCATTGAAAAAAAAATTTGATTCCAAATATTTTTTCCCTTTTAATTCCTTCTTATTCACCTCTTCAAAATAGGCTAGCACTACTCTGTTTTAGTTTTATCTATCCTTAGAGAGAAACAACATGTTTAAGCACCTATGGATTCATCTTTATGTACACCATCACTTTACATTTTATACACTTAATTTACTTTCATTTTACCACTTATCATTATTAAACTATCTTACTATTATGGACACCTAATTTCATACCCTTTTTCTATTATTGAGTGATGTTAGCTTGTTTCTTCTCACTAGACAATGCTATTTTACCTTTTATGCATCCTTTTTCCATTGTTGAGTGAGATAAGTATTGCTACTGCTCACTCATCAATTTTGTTTTACCATTTTGTTTAGTCTTTTACCCATTTATTTTATTTTATTTTACCATATTGTTTGACATGTATCATTGGTTTGATTTGGTGAGTTTTCTTTCTTACTTAAGGATAGCTTGTTTGAGTTTTTGGCCTTTAGTAGCCTTGGATTTTTAGTTACCTAATTTACTCTTATTGTTTAACTTGGTCATTTTATCTAACATAGAACTTGTCACCCCCACTTACCAATTTTCCCAAGTATATCCCATCCTCATAACACCAACTATCTTGAATTTTCTTACATTCTTATGCTTTTACTCTTTAGTTTTATATTTTTGGATTTGTCAAAAGCAATCTCTGTGCCCTAAAAAATCAAAACTAATAACACAATAGATAACCATATCATGATAAAGGTAAGTCAAAATACTCAAAACATTTAATTTTTAGATTATTTTCTCTTTTTAGTCATTTACTTTTAGTTATGCTTTAAAATACTATAACTTTTTTTAGCATTAGTGTTGTGTGTTACTATGTTCTTTCTCAAAGCACCATCCCCTATTACACCTTAGTGATACATGATGATATTCAAGTGGGGCATATTTATACGCATAATTTTTTCAACCTTTTATCATGAGGTAAGTCAAATTATGCATCACATTTAATTTTTAGATTATTTTCCCTTTTCAGTCATTTAGTTTTAGTTATGCTTTAAAATACTACAAATTTTTTTAGCATCAGTGTTGTGTGTTACTATGTTCTTTCTCAAACCACCATCCCCTATTACACCTTAGTGACACATGATGATATTCAAGTGGGTCATATGTATACACATAAAATTTTCAACCTTTTATCACATACTAATGATTTACATCTTGTAGGAACCCATTGAGACTCAATCTCTCTAAGTGCATGCCCTAAGTGGTGTATCAAGAAATGGGTGGGTAGACCTTTGGTGCTTCATAAGATTTTTGTCCCTTTTTACCACATTATTAATAATCCAACTAGCTCCTAAAACCATTCCATGAGTAATTTCTCATCCGTTTAATACTCTAATATTTTCCTATTTTCATCCCTTTTTTTCTTGTCTTAAACTCCTTTTGGTCATTTAGATGTACTAGGTCAATTGGGTTGATGTAATACAATATATGGGTATTATTCACTTGTTTAACATGTTATCCCTTTAGCCAATTTAGCTCAGATCTAGTGAATTGTCCTTAAAAGCACACTAGGTTGACTAGGTCAACCCTATACAACTGATATTTTTAGGATGATTTAGGGAAAGATTCACCTCTATATACAAGATCATTTCATCATTATTTCATATGTTCAATCAAGATTTATTATTCACTCATGCTTTTTCATAATTTAGTCTACCACCATTCTACTTTAGGATACTTAGCTTAAGTTTATTATTTGGATAATCTAATCTTTGGATAAGTCTTAGATGCTTTGGCCTTTCTTAGTGATCCTTAAAAACCATAACCTCTTGTGAATCCTCTTTGTCCAAGGGAGAGATTGAGTCTCAATGGGTTCACATTTAGGTAAGTATATTCTAACTTTGTTATCCTCTCTTTTAGTAGATAGAAGTAGCATGAGTGTTGGCTCAAATAATAGTATATTTCATATTTTATGTATTAAAGTGTTACTCATACTTAATTTAATTGAATTTCCCTATGCATATTTGTTTTATTTTTTCTAACCCCCACTTTGTACCATAAGCTTTGGTGTGCACTAGATTAGATTTACTTTCTTGTTATTAAAATAAGTGAATGTTTTAAACATTAAGACTCCATTAGGACTAATAATTTGATAGATACAAAGATTTTACGTTTTAATCCAATCCTTTTAAATATTACCAAAGACCTTCAAATGAAAACAAGATTGGTGGATCCATTATAGGAGATCGTAGGATAAATTCTACTAATATTATTGTTAGTTATCTAATATACTAAGGGATAATTTTAAAGGTATTTACTAATTTTTTTATGAATTAGTGGTTATGGAATGAGGTTATAAAGATAGTCTCTAAATGGGGGTGGTTAGGGAAAATTTTTATTTTACATTCCTCAATGAACCTCTTGAGGTATAGTTTGTATTTACATAAGTTGGTTTTTAATTTTCATCATTTGATCTTTATTAGTATCTTTTATAGTATAAATTTGGATAATTTATTGTAAGATCATTTGGTTAGGATTAATAATGTTTGTCATATTACCATCCTATCCATAGTTTTAAAGGAAAATTTTAACTATTTAAGCAGTGTTAAATCACCTCAATGTGATTCTCACTTAATTTACTTAGAAAGGCGTTGTCTATTTGAGGTCATCATTGACTTGTTAAATTTTCCCACTTCATTTGTATTTTAATTGTGTCTTTTTTGGTAACTTTTTGAGTTTATGAATTCAAACCAATGTAGAAGCTTACTAAGATTTTAGGTCATATTGACTGGATATGATGAATATGGATTAAAAACCATACTCTAATGATAATCATACTTTAATGAAAAATTATTAGTTATGAATTTTATGCCATATTGTGTTTGAAAAATTCATTAGTGACTTTTTTAGATATTTAAAAGGACCCAAAATGGGTTGGTATCTATGTTCGAATTCATTAATTAAATATATAAGTGACCCATTGAGTTTGCTTGTTATATTGGTGGTGACATCATGATTATTGAGTTGAATTTATTATAGAATTAGAGGCCTTGGTAGAGATCATGGTACCTAAATCTTGACAATATTAATCAATATATAAGTTTAACTATTAGCATAACCTTGTTTAAGGTAAGGTTATCATTACTTTAAAAAGGAATTGGTTTATTAATAATGTCATTATGAGACCCTAGTATTACTATACTTTATATTGGAATTTGATTTAAGTTGAATGACATGATACTTTGATTTTAGGGTTTTTTGGGATTAACATCATTTTGGATATCATTTTATCCATTGGATCAAAATAAGGAATGATAAGGTTTTAATGGTTGTGAGTTGGCCACAACCACTGTGCTAATGGATACTATTTTTTGAAGCCATGATTCCTAGGAATTAATGATCTCAGTAGTGGATAAATAACATGTCAAGTGATTTATGAAAGTTATCATTGTAACCAAAAAACATATTGAGGATGATTCAATGATGTGGTAGTAAAGGACATAATGAAGAAGTAAATAAGGGAAAATTTGGGTCAAAAATTATAAGCATGTTCTTTCTCTTAATTTTTTTTATGTTTTAAATCTTATAACTAGTACAACAAGCTCTTTATTAGATTACCTATTATGGGTATAAACTTATGCATCTACTAGGTATACCTATATGAGTTTATACCTTAGTATAAGGAAATATTTACATGTATCTATATGATTGTATGTAATGTTATGTGCTGAGGAATGATATTTATTTTATTTTAAAATGTCGATTATTGTCCCCAAAATTTAGTGGCTTGTGAAATTTTGAGTAACTGATTTGAATTTTATTGAAGGTTAAGTTAAAAGAGAATTTTTTTAAATAAGGGTATATTTTAGGACTTAGTATTTTCATAAATTATGGATTCAAGATATGAATATTTTAGTATAGTAATTATAACCCAATGGCTATGGTGTAGCTATCAAAACTTGATGGCTATAGAGAAACCAACAAAACCTAATGGTTATAATGTAGTCAATAAAATTTTATGACTATGGTGTAGTCCTCCCATTAGTATTCTCATTGAAACCCACTATTTAGTCTATTTAATCACTCCCCCTTTATTCATTTTTATCAATAAAACTTCAATTTTGAAGCTTTACATCTATATTTACTTATAATTTTGGAGTTTTTTAAATCATTTATTATCATTTGGAGGTCATTTTTATCAATGTTTCTCCTAGTTTATTTATGATAGGCGCACCTAGGGTTTGGATATATTTTAGGTTTTTATTATATATTGTACATTTCTTCTAGTATTTGAATTTATAATCACTTATTTTTATCATTGGAAACTCTTACCATGCATCCTCAAACCCCAACACTAGAGTTATTTGACTACACTAAATCACTGAAACCTAAACATTAGAATTATTTGACTACACTACAACCCTCAAACCTTGATGCTAGAATTATTTGACTATACTATATCCCTCAAACCTTGAAACCATAATTATTTGATTACACTATAGACCTCAAATCTTAACCTTGGATATCTTGGAATATAATGTAGTTCCCTGATTTTAACCCCCCTTCCTCCACCTTAACTTATCCCATTCCCATTAAAAATATATTTATAATCTCTCATTTCTTCCATACCCATTACAAGTATTAGATATATGGAATGCTTAAGAAGAAGGGGAAAATAAAAATTAGGTGATATGAAGTACTTATTTAAAGGATTTATTCCTCCACCAAACATTGATTCCAATATAATCATGGTCACAGACACTAAATTAGGTCACATAAATATGGACTAATTTTGGAACAGAGTGAATTCATCATTTAAGAATGACTAAACACATAGCATTTATGAGAGTAATTACCTTAGGCTATTGATTTTCCAATTTCGATGTAGTCTCCATAGTTGGTTATGACATTGTCAAATCATTATGAAAATGAAAATAAATAAGTCAAGACCTTGAGGATAAACTATTTTATGACTTGGGTTTGATGATATTGAATAAATGTTAAGGATCCTAAACCATGAGGTATTTATATAAATAACCCTAGAGATGATGCACAAGTTTAATGAGAAAAACATGGATGACTCTATCAGGTCTCTAAATAAGCATTAGATTGTTAAGCACTAACCTTTCTTAGTTGAATTCCCTAAGGTAATTGCTCATCAAGATTTAAATTTATAAATCAATGATATTATCACTATCCTTAATATAGTGGTAGGAAATCAAACAACAAAGGATTATCAAGAATGTATGGAATAATAAATCCAAATCATACATGTTAATAAGCAATATATTAACTAGGTTGAGATGATCAATGACTCAATTAAAATGCAAATATGTGAGATGATCACCACCCATAAGTTATACATGATGTCCTTATTCATTTATAAAGTCTCATGGAGGAGGTTATATATTGGATTGGCTAACATTGGCCAAATGTTTGCCTCATGTGTCTATGATTATTATCAATAATTGACACTAAGGGAAAACACCAAACATTTATGTAGAGTTAATGATGTATTACTTCAATTTATCATTAAATTGTTTTAAAAAAATCTATATAATTTATGTTTATTTGTTGCTACTACTTTAAAAATAGTGAGATGAGGTGGATGGTACATATAGTTTACCACATTTTCTTGCATTAGGGTTTATATATGTGAGACAACTCTATATATACTTCTAAATTTTATTGATGATGAATGGATACCATTGAATTAGTGTGGAAAATATTGTAGACTCATAAGTTTTTGGTCACAAAGCATAAGTATAATAGGGTCCACTTTTTCATGATTATTAATAGGTATAATTACACCACATTGCATAAAGATAAATCTATTAAGTGAAATATGACTCAAGTTACTCTTCACCATTTTCATATTCATCCCTCATTTGATGCAAGTGGAATGGTAGAAACCATTATGAGCACTACATTCAATCATGTTTCCTAATATGAATATTTATAGATGGATTATGATGATGAAAGAGAAGTTAGGATTATTGATTATTCTTACTTCACACTTAAACATGTACTCAGGTTCAACATGGTGTGCACTCCTGAAGACATGGACATTGAATATGATGAAGAGATCGTAGATCCCTCTTAGTTTAATGAGAATATAAGGGCAAATCCTTTACCTAGGTTTGAATGGAGAAATCTTGAATCATTATCCTTGGAGGATCAAACCTAAGTGATATTCTATAGGACTCTTACATAGATTCATAGTATAGAGGTGAATATATAATATTTTAAACTTCCCCCATCCATAAAATCTATAGATATACCACCTTGTAAGTTGATAAAATAAAATGGAAAAGAACATGCATCATATTCTAGTTTTATAGTTGGCTTGATAATTATTAAAGAGAAGATAACATCAAAGGAACCTTCACCTCATCTAGAAAAGAGGCCTTTGAAGTTCAAGATCAAAATTTGACTAGCGGAAAAGGTACTCTTGGAATATAGACCATGTTTACTGAATCATATAAAAAGTGGTTCATTCATAGGGATTAAGTAAGAATACCACCTTGTAGTTTGTGATAGTAGATAATCCCTTCTTAGATTCTACGGATTCTTCCTAAATAGTGGTAGTCTTCTTCATTTTATTAAACTACATGATTTTACTTCTCATTCCATATCTAAATAAGTTTTTAAATCCATCTTGATATAATAAGAATCTCATTTAAAGATAAAAGAATCTATTCTTAATGTGGTGGATATCCCACCTATCATCCTAGAGAGAGAGTCAAATACACAAAAGGTAATGGAGGAATAGTTTATATATTCCCCTTAAATGGGAATAGATATGAGAACTATCATGGATAAGGATCTATTTATTCTATATTAAGCACAAATTTAATGATCATCTTTGCAAGAGGGAAGTAATACTAGAGTACCCCAATAGTTGAATGAAGAAATTAAAAAGAGGATAAATATAGTTCCACCATTTTAAAATGACTTAAATAATTTCATCACTTTAACTCCTTGACCATAAAATAAACCCAATAAGGTTTTTCATGTAGTAAAAAATGAATAATGGGAGATGTATGCCAAAGTTACTACTCCCCCTCTATAAAAATATAAGGATGAAGTCATAACTATAGATTACCAAGTTTCAAAGGTACACTTGGTTAAGGATAGTCATGAGGTGTTGAATGAATATGTTAAAACATATATTATATCTTTGATTAAGAAAAGGAAACAAAAGATCAGTTGAAATAAAAAGTAGAGAAGCTTACATCTATGGTCTATAAATTGATCAATCCAATTCAACCTCAACTCCAAGAATATACCCTAGATAACAAGACTTTGAGAATGACTAAAAAAATAGAAAATATGGGGAGATCCACTAAAGAGTAGTTATAAAAAAATCTTGAACAAGTAAATAAGTCAATAGCATTGGCTATTGAAGTCTATACTTCAATTGATGAAGAAATATAATATGCTTATAAGGAAGATGCTTACATAAAAGATCTCAAAAAATTGAGACAATGGTTGCCTAAGTTTGAAGCTATTGCTAAAGTAAATGAGGATATTTTGATCAACAAATGGATTTTGATAGAACCATATTAAGGAGATTAAGTAGAATTCTAGGGATTAAAAAAATTAAAATCATGATAATCAAAGAATCCCTAAAAAAATTAATAAATCATGAGATTTAGTGACTAATCATGCATGTGATATCTAGAAAATAATTGAGAATCTTCCATGTTTGCTCCTTAGAGAAGGTGAAAAGGTGGTTCCTGTTATAGATATAAAATAAAAATTCAAGTGGTTAATCTAGTAGGAGATAAATTTATCTCCTGCATTTAGTTTCAAGTCAATCAAAAATTTCATTCATTATCAAAATTATTTTGATAAGTTAAACAAATATTTGAATGTGTTTAAAACAACTCCTCAACAAATGATCAAATTTCAAGTAGAGGCCTAATTACTATATCAACACTTTGAAGGCCCAGATCTTAACAAGGTTGAGATAAATTATAGAAGTTTTTAGAATATGAAGAGGAAATGCAAAATAATTTTTTCATAATCGAGTATGTAGAATAAGAAGAGTAGGTTTTGGGTAAGATGCCCTAATTTTTAGTTTAGGGATGCATTTTGATGTGACCTTATTCAAAAAATAAGAGTTTCATTTCATTTTAAAGGTTTTAGTATTGTTACATGTAATTTGAACAAGTTAATGTGCACCTTAAAATGTGCATCCATTTATATTTTTAGAATTTATTTCTTAAGTATTTTGAGTTTAATTTCACATAAATAAGAGTCTTGTATGCTTATCTAATAGATATAAAATTTGTAATACATTTACAAGGAAAGAAAAATTTAAAGGAATTAAGTGTGGAAATAACTTTGTGTTTTTGTATAAATCAATACAAAATAAATTATTGAAAGACATTGTATTTATCCTTGGTTATGAATGAATGCTCTTATGTTAATTTATTTATATTTTTGATCTCATTACTCTCTTCATGATAAAATATCTTATTTGAGAGTAAATTTATTTTAAGTCAGTGAATGTGATATTTATGTGAAAGTTTCCTTTGTTCACCTATTCATGTTATTTCTTCTTATTATAAGTATAAATTTGTATAGTCTCCCTTATATATATTCTATATCATGTTTTATTTCTCACACATGTGAAACACTCAAAATAATTTAGTATGTATATTTTCTATTATATTAGGTTTGTGTTTCTCTTTTATTTTGAATAAAGGTAGATTTGCCTACAAATAGAAGAGAGACTCTGTCCCATCATACAATTGACTAAGGTATAAATGTTGAAGTGTTAGAAAATTTTTACATCCAATATTTTTTGGTGTCCAATATGGGACATGATTTTTGATAATTTATACAACCCATGAATATCTACAAGAGGCAAGTTATTCTACCATTTTCGTAGAAAGTTGTTTCACTAGAGCTAACAAATTTAAAGGAATATTTGATATTTTATTAGACTTATAATAATGACTTAGTTTATATTTGAATCCTAAATATAAAATAATAGTTATGGAGTCTATATTTTTTCCTACAAGTACAAAAGTTGCAAGGCCACAATATGGAGGTACCTTAATGAGTCAATATCTTATCCTTTTCAAAATTGTTACACCTCAAAAAGTTTTTTTTTTTCAAAAATTGGAAGTTCCATGGGGGAATAACATTATAACACTAACTTTTGGATAGTTTCATGAGATTCCAATATGCTCACATAATAATTTCCCTAATTTTTTTGGTGATGGGAAACAACATTTGTATGAACACATTTCTAAAATTTTAGACACATGTGGGATTTTAGAAGTTGAACATGAATATTTAGTTGTAAAATTATGTATAAAAACTCTTATAGTTGGAGATAATTCCTAGTTATATCATTAGGATGTAATTTTCATTACCAATTGTAACACTTTGAATGCTAAGTTGGAATCTCATTTCAAACATAAAAAATATGCACATGCCTTAATTTCTCAGCTGAATATATGAAAAGAGGATCATAAACCCATTTTTGACTTCAAAATTAAGTTAAATATATTATTGAATAAAATTCCTCAAGTATTTAATCCCATAAAATAAAATTATAAGTGTTTCTTCATCAATATCGAGCTACCAAAATTTGGTTTCCTTTTAAGAAGGAACATATTTCCTAATCTAGAAAAAACATAAATGTTTAATACTCAATTTGAATATTATATGGCTATGGTTACAAAGTTATGAAGGGATTATTCAAAATCTAGTGGCCAATTTTAAAATCATGAGTCCACTAAGCATTTGATATATAAACTAGAAGATGACATGTTTACTTTAAAAAAGTAGTTACCTTACAAACAATTGTCAAAATCATAATAAGAGATCCCTAGGAGAAATTATGTACACAATAATAATTGGCCAAGGTTACCAATTACTAAACCTAATTTGGCCATTGAGGCTCCTCTAGTCATTGAAATTTTGGAGATAGATAAAATGTATGTTTATGATGAGGACGAAATTGAAATATAATATCTAGGTTTTTAGGAGTATGAAATTGAAGAACTTGGTGGAGACTCTAATAATGATTTTATAGCATATGAGTGTGCATATTATTACTATTAACATTTAGTTGGAGATATGAATGATCAATTATATGTGGTGTTTACAAGATCTTAGAGCTTGAATAAAGACACTGAAAAGAAGTAAGAAGTTGATAAGGTAAACTAAAATGAGAAATTTTGTGAGTAAGGATGATCCTAAAGTGTCTTATATACCTAAAATAATTCTAGTAGGCTCTACTTTACCACTTTAAATGAAGATAAAATAACTAAAAATTTAGGCATATATTTGATCTCCCACTCATAATTCAAAAAGATAGAAGACCAATACAAACTTAAAAAATAATGTGGCTTCAACGATTTAAATGCCATGTCTTCATTACACATTCCATAATTAGACATATTATATCATGTCAAAAAATATAATATTTAGATGTATCAATCAATATATTTAATATCAAATACATATCATTTGAATCGACTACATCATTTCATCAAAGGAGGTATAAGTAATAAATATAAATCTAGAAATAAAGGGATCCTAGATAAAACCTAAGATACTAAACCATAAACTTTAGATATATCCACATATAATTCTATCTATGCTAAGAAAGATCCATATTATATATAATTTTTCTAAAAAGGGTTTAAGCTAAGCCAATGCATTATTGATATTATAACTTTAGAGAACATCATGCTAACCAAAGTTTCTTATGCTCTAGGTCTTATGTGTACAAATAACTTTGGCCAACATTTTTCCATGGATATAAAACAAGTTCCATTAGTTGTCAAGATCAAGGATGAACAAGTTTTTCTAAATTTCTTCCTATATAAAGGATCAAAATGACAATTTTGGTGGTGGACAATCTAGCTACATATGATATGTTGTTAGGAAGAAGTTTTATAAAGAGTTAGGTGATGAAATCTTCATGTAATTATCTCATGCCACTTTTTCATTCAGTGGTATCAAGAATAATTTAGAACTAGAATTAGAGGTTAAACTTATGGTAAGTAAATATTATGATCCAAGGGATGATATTATTTATGAAGATGTAGGTTTGGGTAACTAGATGATGACGTCTAAAGAATAAATAAACATGTTATAATTAGTGGGGAGTGTTCCTAATGATGTTTGGAATCTTTAATTTGATGGGAGTTGTTCATTTTCTAGTGTTAAAGTAGGTATTATTCTTGTTTCACCAAAAAAGGATAGTTTCCCTTTTTCATTCAAGTTACAATTCAAATTTACTAATAAAAATACAAAATATGAGGCCTTGCTTCATGGATTACATACAACTAAATAAATGGGAATATTAAACCTGAAGTCACAAGGGGGTGTCAAGTTTATTGTGAGATATGTTAGAAATCAGTATTAGCTAAAGAATGATCATTTAAGGCATTAAACTAATAGAGTTTGGGATTATATAGAGGCATCCAATACTTTTTTATTTGTGTTTGTTCTAAGAAAAGATAACTCTAAGGCTGATACACTTTCCACTTCAACATCACTCATGATTCCTCCCCCTAAGATTGAACATGATAGATACACCATTAAAATTATGGATATACCATGTATGCCTGATAATTTTGATCTTTGACAAGTTTTCAATAGTGATGAGAAGCTAATTGCCTTCTTAGAAAAGGAAAAAAACTTTTGTAATTTATATTTCAAAGGTAGTATTTATGCTTATAAGGAATCACATGCACAATGAGATTAGGACTAGGACAATGATATCTCTTCTACTAAAGCCACCAAAGGGTTTGATAAACTGATTACTAGTGAGTGTAAATAAGTAACAACTAAAGGAAAATAAAATTCCTAAAGGAACAGTTTCTCTTGAAGACTGATTTGGCAAGCATAAAAAATATTAAAGGGGAAAGTTTAGCCTATAAATTTAGATTCCTTTTGAATATGAACATGTAAACATTGGTATTTATAAAGGTCCTAGGTATGTTAAAATTTAGAAGTGATTTTATAAATAAGAAATAAAAATATTCATTAATCTATTTAAGATATATAAAGATGTGTTTTCTTATAGTTATGATGATCTGAAACCCTTCAGGCCTAAAGAAATAAAATACAACATTCTATTGAAACCAAATACATCACCTTATCGATAGAATTAGAGGCACTAAAATCCAAATATTGATTCAAAAATTCATGTTGAGATACAAAATATTATATATGTATGTATTATCTATGCTATCCATCACTCTCTTAGGTTGCATATATTATGTCGATATTCAAAAGCAATGGTGAAATTCATATCTATGTTGATGTAATAAATCTATACCAATTATATCTTAAGGATAATTATCCTTTGCCTATTATGAATAAGATACATCAAGATGTTATATGATCAGAGATGCTTTCTATGATTGATGAGTTTTCAAGGTATAACCAAGTTGAGGTTTTAGTTGAAGATCATCATAAGATAGTCTTTATAGTGCCTTGTGGAACTTTCACCTATGGGAGAATGCCTTTCATCAATATTGGAGCCATTTTAAAAATGTGTTTGGATTTTTAATTTTTTGAACTTATTAATAATATCATAGTTATCTACTTAGATGACTTCATGGTTTTTTCGAAAAGGTGTGAGGATCACTATGAACATTTAGTTAAGGTTTTTGACAAATGTCAAACTCTTGGCATTTCATTGAATCCTAATAAATCTATGCTTGGCGTAAGTGAATTAAATATTATTGTACATATTATGTTAGGGTAAGGAACTAAAATTTATCTATAAAGGGTTAAATCCATTCAAAACTTTTCTCTCCCTATTATCAAACAAGGTGTTTAGTCCTTTTTCAGTAAAGTAATTTTTCTTATAAGATTCATTATTGATTTTGTTGAGTTTAATAAGCATATTAACAATATGATGAAAGGTAAATACAATTTTAAATGGATTAAGGAAGGGGAATATGCTTTTGATGAAATTAATACTTCTATTATGAAAGCTCCAACTCTAGCTTCCCCCCTTTTCAACAAAGGCTTCATTATCTACTACTATGCATCTAAGCATACTCTCTCAAAAATATTGGTACAAAATAATAATGAATGCATTGAGTCACATATTACTTCATGATCCATAGATTAAAAAACCATGATCTCTAATAATCTCCCATTAATAATCACACTTATGTGGTTGTTAGGGTTGTTAAGTAGTTTAGGTAATACACTCTAAATTCACATACTATTGTCTTGGTACTAGATCCAATAGTCAAATCCATATTAACACAATAATAACTTGGTTTTAAATGAGAAGGATGGATTATGAAAGTATAATAATTTTATTTGAACATAAACATACAAAACTAGTCTAAGGTGATGGTTTATGTCAACCAATTATGGAGAATAAGTCCAATGATATCATTGATAAAACTCAAGAGTAGAATTCATCAAAATAGATACCTATGGTTATTTTTGGTGTCACTAAAAATGAATGGTACTCAAACATATCACACGTTATCACATACAAATAATGTCTTGAAGGTTTAAGTACCAAATAAAAATGAACAATAAATTTAGTAGCTTTGAAGTATGTCACATGGGATAATACTCTTTTTAACATAGGCATTGATGGCATGTTCTTGACGTGCATTGATATAGAAAAAAATAAGAGGTTGTTGAAAGATTTTGATAGAAAAGTATATGGTGGTCAGTTTTCATCACCCATCATAACACACTTTATCCTTAGATATAATTATTATTATCCCAGCCTTTTCAAAGATGCACAAGATTTGGTATTTAGGTGTGAAGCTTTCCAATAATTTGTAGGAAGACCAAAGTTGGTAGTTTTTCCTTTGAAACTAGTATTAATTGAGGAACCTTTTCAATAGTTGGGTATTGATTTCATAGTGTTATAAATACTTGTTCTAGCACTAATCACACCCATGTCCCTACTATGATATATTATTTTACTAAGTGAGTTGAGGCCATTCTAGTTAAGCAAATTACTTTTAAAATAGTGTGCAATTTCATTAAAGAGAATATCTTGGAAAGGAATGGAATTTCTCAAAAAATAGTGGCTACCAATGTATCAAAATTTTATTATTATGAACTTATTATTTTTTTATAGATATGGATTTTCCTTATCTTATTCCTCAAATCACTATCCTTAGGGTAATAGTCAAGTCAAATCAGGGAATAAGAATTTGGTCACTATTATCCACAAGCTTGTATATGAGAACCAACAAAATTGACACAAAAAGTTATATGATGTGCTTTAGTATGATTTCATAACTCCTAAGATGGATATTAGAATGATTTTATTTCATCTAATGTATGGAATTGATGCTACCTTACCTATCTCATTATAATTTCTAGATCTTTAATTTAGCCAAAATAATCAAAGATCATAACTTCAAGAATTCATTGGACAAGAGGATCTTGTACTCAAAAAATATGGAAGAATAAAGGGTAGTAGTATTAAACAAGATTATAGATCATCTAAAAAATATTAAATTACTTTTTGACAAAGGGGCCAGGAAACAAGATTTCTAAATTAATGATTTTTTTCTTCTATGGGATAAAATATGTGAACCAAAAGGTAGTCATGGAAAGTTTTATTTCTATGGAAAGGTCTATTCAAGATTCATTATTTTTATGGTGACAACACATACTATTCATCCTAATTGGATGATACTCACCTCCAAATTCCTTATAGTAGGTAGTATTTAAATATTTTTAAATAGTAGATATTGGTATACACCAGTCACATGTTAGCCTTCAAATTTTGGTTGTGTTTACTTTCCCACTCTTTGTTTTTCATTTTTCATTTATATTTATTTTATTGTATTCCTTATTTTCTAGTCTTTTTCTTATGAAAGTGTTTAACTTAGAGAGTATCTATAGATAAAATGGCATTCAATCCATTTTGCTAACCCAAAAATTCTAGAGTCCATCCTTGCATTCATCAAATCTAGGTCCCTAGTTAGAGCTAACCATAATCCTCAAATTTCATCAGCCTATGAAATTTAGAGGATATCATTATAATTTTATTAAAGATCAAGTTAAAAGCAAAAAATGTTGTACAATGTTGTTGTTTAAGACTTAGTAATTTTCATAAACTATGGAGTCAAGTTTTACAGATTCTAGTGTAGTCATTGAAACCTAATGTTTGTAATGTATATGTTGAAACTTGACAACTATGGTGTAGTTCCCCCACCCCAACTCAACCTTTATTAATGAAGAATGATAACTACATGTGTGGGGTTATCATCCATCACCCATTATCTAATCACTCCCACTTTGTTAATTTTTATCATTCAAACTTTATTTTTGAAGCTCTACATTTTTATTTCTTTGTGACTTAGGAGTTTTTTTTAAATCATTTCTTAGCATTTGGAGGTCATATTTCTTAGTGTTTCTTCTATTTTTTTCATGATAGGTAAACATAGATTTTGGATGTATTTTATAAGGTTTTTATTGTAGGTTGTGTATTTCCTTCACTATTTAACTTTATGTTTATTTATTTTTATTTTTGAGATCTCTTATCATGTATTATCAAACCCTAACATCAAAGTTATCCAACTTCACTATGTGACTCCAACCCCAATATTATAATCATCTAACTACACTACATCCCTCAAACCTTGATGATGAAATTTTTTGACTACACTATATCCTTCAAATCTTGAGGCAAGAATTATTTAACTACATTATATTCCTCATAACCTAACCCCATAGTTCTTAGACTACACTGCAGTTCCTTGATTCTTCCTCCCTTCCCTCTACCTCACCTTTTATTAGAATTATTCATAATATGTTTCTAATCTTATCACTATACTATACCTATTATGAGCAGTATAAGTTTTTAATGCCCAATAAGAAAGGGGAAAATAAAAATTAGGTGATATGAAATACTTGTTTTAAGGAGTTATTCCTCCACTAAACATTGATTTTAATATAAACATGGTCACATAGACTAAATTGGGTCACATAGATATGGACAATTTATAAAATGGATTGAATTAACCATTTAATTATGAATAGACATAAATAATTTATGATAATGGACAGTGTTAGGCTATTATTTTTCTAGTTTCTAGGTAGTGTTTAGAATTGGTTACGACATTGGAAAATCATGATGATAGAGAAAAAGAGAAGTCAATAACCCCCAAAAATAAACTATTTTATGACTTGGGGTTGATGACATTGAAGAAATTTTGAGGATTAAATATCATGAGGCATTTATGGAGATTACCTGAGAGACAATGTGGGAGTTTCATGAGAAGAAAAAGGATAACTATGTTAGGTCTCTAAATAAACATTGGCTTGTTAATCCTAAACCTTCATTAGATAGATTCCATTAAGTAATTTATCACTATGGTTTCAAGTTAGAAATCATTGATATTATCACTCTCCTTAATAGAGTGGTAGGAAATCCTATAATAAATGATTATCAAGAATGGATGTTCCAATACATCTAAATCATACATTCTAATAAGAAATATATTATCTAAACTAAGTTGATTAGTGACTTAATTCACAAGAAAATATGTGAGGTGATCACCACCCATAATTTATACATGATATCATATTTGATTTATTTAGTCACCTAAAGGAGGTTCTTTAATGGATTGACTACCATTATCTAAATATCTACCTCCCTATTTATGAATATTATCCACAATTTACACTGAAGGAAATTGTCAAACATTTCCATAGAGTTTATGATGCATTACTTCAATTTTTCATTAAAATGTTTGAAAAATATCACTAAAATCTACATTTCTTTATTACTACTACTTCAAAAATAGTGAAATGGAATGGATGGTACATATAGTTTCCCATATTTTCCTAAATTAGGATTTGTGGATGTGAGATGGATCCATATATGATTCCAAAGTTTGTTGATGAAAAATGGGCACTCATGGAATTAGTGAATAAAATAATGGATACTCATAGGTTTTTGGTCAAGTATAATTCTGTTTAGGTCCACTTACCAATGACTATCAATAGGTACACTTGTACCTCTTTTCATAAAGCTAAGTTTATTGAGTCAGATATGGCTCAAGTTACTCTTCATCCTTTTTGTAATCATCCCTAAATTGATGCAATGGGAATGATAGAGGCTAATTTTATAGCTACATTAAATAATGTTTCTTAATATGAGGACTTATATATGGATTATGATGATACAAGAGAATTTAGTTTTCTTGACTATTCTTGCTTCACACTTCAAAACGTACTCAAGTTCAACATAGTGTACATTCCTAAGGACATAAACATCAAATCTAATGAGGAGGTTGTATATCCCTTTTATTTTATTGAGAATATTAGGGAAAAACCTTTACATAGGGTTAAATTAAGCAAGCTTGAATAAACATCCTTGGAGGATCAGACCCAAGTAGTATTCAAAAGGACTCTTGCATCACTCTAGAGTAAGGGGGTGGCTATACAAGATGATAAAATTCCCCCACCCCTAAAATATGAAGATATACCACCTCTTGAGTTGATACTATAAAAGGGAAAACATCATACAACATATTATAGCTCTATGGTTCTCCTGGTGATTGTTGAAGAGGAGACAATGAAAATGTAACCTTCACCTCAATTGGAAAATAGGCCCTTAAATTTCAAGATCAAGAAGCCTACTAGTGGAATAAGTAATCTTGGAATGTTAACCATGCTTACCAAAACATCTAAAAAATTGGTTCATTCATAGTGATTAATTAATAATACCGAATTATAGTTTATGCCAGTAGATACTTCCTTCTTAGCTTCCAATGATTCTTCCTTAATAGTGGTATATATTCATCCTTTTGTCATACTACAATATTTTATTTCTTAGTACACATCTAAATAAGTCATTGAATCCTTCCCAAAAGAAGGGAAATCTCATTCAAAGAAAGAATAAAATCCTATTAAAGTGGTCTATCTCCCACTTATCATCCTAGAGAAATATTTAAATACACAAAAGGTAGTGGAGGAAGATGTTATATATTCACACCAAATGGGAATAGATATGGTGTTATGAGGTCCTTTGACATGCCAGCTTAAAAAGGGGTTTTTAATCCCTTCATCTCTTGAAAGGATACTTATGTAAACAAATCTCCCTAAGGCCTTAGTTACCAGGTCTGGCTACATAGGGTAACCCAATTAGCTTGTTGTGACCATACCATGTCAAGGGTATTCAATGTGTATTTTATGCAGATTAATATGCAAAAAAAAAAATAGTTTACAATTTAAGAACCATAAAAATTATTTAAATATGAATAAATAATTGATTCAAAATGAAAATATCTATTGCTTATAATTTTAATAATTCATAAATAATCAATAGATAAGAGCATGTAATAAATATAAACATTAGACTGAGACCATAACTTAGAAACTAAACTAATCCAGAACAATGAACTAATTAAAAATAAGAAAAAGAGAGAATGACATGGGGAAAGAGAAAAATATCCCACTATATAATGTCATCCATTATATTTCTATTGAGTAGATGAATCTTTGTACAACTATTCCTTAGTTGATCTAGACCTAACATAACTCCAACTAAGGACAACATAATATTTTTTGGAATGAAGTAATAAATCCAAATAGGAAAATAATGCACCATATAAATGAGTAGACAAATTATATTAAATGGAAAAGATTTTAGATAAATATGTTTATATTAAGGATAATTTGGGACTAATAAGATTTTTAATGAGATACAAACTTATCTTATAAACAATCTCTATCTAGAAAATTAATCTAGAAATTAGGGAAACATATAAAAGAAAATGACTGGTCCACTACTCTAAGTTCTAATCTAAAGGAGCTAGCCAGGCATAGTCTCCTTTAATCCTAAAAAGAACCACCTAAGCATAATCCTCTTAGTACTAAAAAAACTATCCTTTAATACTTTAAATAGTCTATCTTATATATTCATAGATGCATGTTGAGTTTGAACTCAATCAAATTTTATCGATAATAGGGTAGTTATAAACATTCATGACTAGTTGAGGGAATATGGTTGAATAAGCAACTTAAAATCTTTGATAAATTGAAGGAATTAATAGAATTAGTGTAACCTAAAAATGCATCAATTAAATTTTGAAACTTACATTAGTTAGTTTTACATCACAATTGCCATCTATCCATGCCTCTATACAATTAAGATCATGCCTCTTTAAGACTAAAATTTATCTTTTTAATTTTGTGTTTCATTCCAATGCACATGCCATGCTAATTATTCCCATCTCATTCATGATTTGGTTCACCATCTCAAACATGTTTCCATTTCGTACCACACTATAATTGATTATACAAATCAAATCAAACACGTAATCAATTATTTACCTCTGATAGTTTTGACTGGTAGATGGGCCATCAAATTTGAACTAGTTCTTTGTTGGTTGCATAGCCAACATGACATTTAATTTGGGAAGTCACTGCCATATGGATTATACCTTTTAATCCTTCTCTATGTTAATATTTTTATTTTATGGGTCCCACTTGGATACTTTCAAACCTTCTCACTCTCCCAGGCCTTTTGATGGTTTTGATGACCAAACGAGCTATCATGTTTAGGCTCATGCCTTGTTGGCTATGCATCAACTATGTCCTTAGTCATGATGGAGTCTTACCATGTGTCTTCACTTAAATATTACATTTATTATTTTTGGGATTTATGCACATGTTTACTATTCATTTAGTTATGAGGTGAGAATTCACCAATCATCATTATATCAATTGCTCAATCTCTAACAAAGTATAATGTCTGTATGGACCACCTAAGGGATATAGTGTAGTGATATTTAACCATATGGTGTAATATTATGTAACCTATTTCTCAAGGATTTGAAATCATTTTTGAGCTTTTAAAACCTTCCCTAAGGTTATGGAGTAGCAAGACTTTACCATTTAGTGTCATCTTGCTCACCCGCTCACCCAAAGACTCTATACTCTGTACAAACATCTCCAATATAGAAAAGTAGTGGGATGATTCCACATGAAATAATATCACTAAACTACTATCCTAAATACATTACATTAGTACATAAATCTTTAGGATAATAGAATAGCATAATTGTGCCATGTGGAATCATCTTGCTGGCCCACTAGCCTAGAATGTTACTGACATTATTTCCATGATGGGAAACCTAAAAAAAAATTCTAAGTATTTAAAAGACTTTTTAATAGATTAGGGAGTATTTTGAGTTCAAAACATGTCATTGGACAAACTTTGAAGATAAATTATTAAGTCTCACTGAGTGAAAAAGTGACATGGCAATAGAGTGAAAATGACTAAGTCTTGAAAGATTTCTTGGATAAATTTGAGCCATAGAGAGCAACAAAAAGTTTTGATTATGAATAATAAAATATCTAGCATTTAATTTGAGTACCTTTAGGTACCATATAAATAATCCAAATTAGAAAATTAAAATTAAAATCTAACAGTTACGTTTTTAAAATAAAATGATTAAGGGAGAAACAAAAAAAGACAGAAATTGTGTAATAACCTAGTCATTTTGATTGATCCACAAGATAATTTAGTCCATTTTAAATGGAAAGTGACTAATTAATAGAATGAAACTATATGAATTGTTAGTCATTTATATCAAAGTGATAATTAAAATAGATCAAATTGCTTAGGAAAAGGAGCAATGAATGTATGAAATAGTCAAATAATATGTACAAACCTAAGGTGAAATAGTCTAAAAGAAAGTTGTAAAATGTGTTTTAAAACACAAAACAATAAATAAGATAAAACATAGTAGATTCATGAAACTTTAGACAATAAAAATGAATCTACCTAGAAGTGAATTAGATTAACCACTTATGATGAAGATTTGATTATTCAAAATTAGTTAAAGTGATGAAGCATATTCAAACTTCAAATCTTCACATATAGAAAAATAGATTCCCAAAAATATAGATTTAAATTTTTAACTTTAATGAACTCCTTAAGTATAAGATCATACTCCAAATCAAAAATAGGGTCCTTATTTATAGACTAAAAATGAGACATGTTATACAACCAATAATAAATGGCAACTCCTACTGTGAAATACTCTTAAGTATTTTGAGAATCTAAAATCTCTAATTTCAAAAGAAGAAAAAACATTATTTCTAAGTAATTACCCAAAATAATCTAAGATTCAAAAACACCAAAGTAAATAGTAAAAATTACCATACTAATCTATAATTCATCCAAATTACCATTTGTGTATGATTAAGTTAGTTTTTCATTTTATTTACATTTAGATGCAATAATTCAGATTTGTATAAGGTCAAAACTATTTAAGCGAAAGATTTTTTAGTTTAGATTATGTGGAATTGGTGTGGGCATTTCTCTACTACCATCCATAGGTTTATAGCCCTAAAAAATATACCTCTGGTCTCTTCCAAAGGCCTTTCTTCATTGCCAACTAGGCTGGAAAGCCTATGGTGGAGGCTGCCAAGATCACCCTTTCAAAGAGAATTTTGGATTTTATATTTTAAATCAATTATTTTTGAAGTATATTTTAATTTACATCCATATATGGTTGGGTAATATGCCATAGTTAAAATTAAATGCACAAGTTCATTATGATTTAATACAAACTAAAATTGAAACAATGTTGCAATTTTATTTATATACTTCTTTAAGTGCATTAAATGGATTCAAAAAAGAAAATAGATGTTCTAAATTCACAAGTTCTACTATGAGTCATTAATCTTTAAAATTTAATAAGTGAAACAAGAAAAAATAATAGTTTACACTAATTATTTGAGTAAAATTTCAATTAGGTTCTTTGAGTACCACCCATGTTACTCTTGAAACAACCTTTCATTTAATTCCTTTGATTAACAAGGGAGACCATAGGGTGAAAAAAATTAGGACAAATCCAACAATTAAAACAAATAAAACATAAACTAAGATCAAGGGATGATAAGGAAGGGAAAATAAAACAAAACATAGAAGGACAAAGAAAAGGTATTCACATGAAATGTTTAAGCAAGTAAATGCTCAAACCAATTAGACACATAATTATTTAGGATTTTGATAAGGTAAAATTAAACATATACTTGTTTCTATATTATCCTTTACATTGTAAAACACTATCCCATAAATATTTATCAATGTAATGCAACTCAAGCAAGCTAGGATTATATAATTATGCATCATGTTTACATCTGGATTGTATAAAACACAAGGGATATGGTTTAGAAAATACCTCAACACATAAATTATATTACAATGAGGGATAGGGATGGGCATTCATACATACGAAATTGATTAGAATATCCAACTTGATAGTGGCATGTTTTATCTGGTATCTAATAAAATAGTCACTTACCAGCTACTTCTTGATGCATATAGATGTTTGCATAACACTCTCATTATTTTCCTTGGGATTTAGGAGGCATGTGAATGGTTTAGATAGTTACCATATAAAATACCTTCTAAATTTTTCATCAGTGGTTGAAGTATCTAGAGATTTGGGTTGAATCACCTCACCCTTAGCCTACATCTCCATATTTATTTATTTACATCACTGTATGATTGACTTATCATTTCAACATTAAATACATCTTATACTTAGAGGAACATTTAGGTAATATCAAATACTTTAGAGATGAGGATAAATTTAGGAAAGAGATAATCAATTTTGAATTATTTGGGCTCATTCTCCTTAGATGGACAACCTCTTCCTTCTTAGTTTCCTTGTTCCACTATGTTTCCTGTTGATGGTGCAGGGAAAGTTTCATTACAACCATAGAGATGTTGGTCATATTAGATTAGTATATTAAATGAAGAAATAATAATTGAGGGAAAGAAAGTTCTAGGTGCATAACATATATCTTTCTCATCTAATGGCTCTAATTCCTCTAATTATTCTTCTAGTGGGTCACAAGAGATGTCACATTATTTATTTTTTGTGGATGGCTCTTTATAAATTTGATTTTTAGCCATTAGTATAAATTTTACAACTAACACCTCTTCATATTTGGAGTCATCATCATTACTAATATACCCTTCAAATAATGGATCATGCTTGTAAGATAGGATGTCTTCAATGTGCATGATGAACTTTGTATTAATGATGAAATTAGATACATAGACTCTAGATGGAACATTGGGATATGAAAATTCATAGCTTGGATTATGAATTGCCTCTTGATTGTCTCATTAAACAAATAATACTTAATTAATAAAAATAACTAAATATATTGAATCACTAAAATTATAATAAATACCATGTTAATTATACATATAATTAACTGAGTCATATGCATTAAATAAATAAGCATGACTCTTATTTGTCACTGGAAGGTTTTGTTTGATAAAGGCTTGGGGAAATGCTTCATTTTAAGGTGCATATCAGTTGATGGGCTGATTGGTAGTCATGTTACCTAAAGGATTTTGTGTAGAAATACCCTGAATCATTAGTTATTTCTCTACATCAATAGCCTATTGGTAGACTAATGCTAATGAGGAGAGATAAAAGGGGATAATCTTAATGAAAATGGAAATTAGAAAATCTAAGGCTTCGAAATATAACCTAATTATTCTGCTCTCTATTTTTAGGAAAGGATTGTTATGATTAGTTTACATTTGATGGAATCTATGTTTGAATACGCTAGTTAGATCATTAGGCCCTTTATAGACTATGGAAAATTGGTAGAATAAGAAATAAGGGTCAATGGGAACACTAAAATAGTTAAGGAATAGGCTCTCAAATATGGCCCATGTTTTGATGCACCCTTATAATAGACCAAGGTACCAAGAATAATTAGTTTGATCCAAATAAAAGGGGAATAGGTGATAGAACACAACCTCATGTTGAATCTAATTTTTGACAAGGGATTATCTAACAGATTGGATGTGATCTTCATAATTTGAATTCCCATCATGGATATACTTTGCACAAAACTTTTTGGATTTTTTATGAAAGTCATGAGAAGGTATTCTAACATTCATAGGATAACATCTTCCTTGCCAAGCTAAATCCATTGGAATACTTAGATAAAAAAATTACAGTCCAAGAACCTAGAAAATAACTAAGCTAAGATATAATAGAGAAAAGAAAAGTTTAATATACACCATTCAATCCCTCATAGTTATAATATGTTGTGGTGAATTTTTAGTAGGCAATAGACTGGGAGTAGCATAAAAGAGAGGGAGACAAGATTAAAATCATGGGTAAGTCTAAAATATTTTAATTAGGCCCTACTTATAGTATGACTTTTTTGTGGTGTGTTTTAAGTAGGCAATGGACTAGGAAAAGTATAAAAGAGAGTGAAAAAATTTTAAAATCAAGGATAAATTTGAAATATTTTTATCTAGGCCCTCCTAATGTAAAATGTTATGGGGAATTTCAAGTAGGCAATGAACTAGGAGAAGTATAAAGAAGAGGTGAAAAGTTTTCAATCAAGGGTAAGTCTAAAATATTTCAATCTAGGCCCTCCTTATAGTACCAATCTATTGTGATTTCATTTAAAATTACGACTTAAATAGGAGTTATTAATCCCTTCCTATCTTGAAAGGAGACTTATGTGAATGAATCTACCCAAGGTCTTTATTACTAGGTCTTAGTATGTAGGGTAACCTAGTCGACTCATTATGACCATACCATGTAAAGGGTCTTCGGTGTGTATTTTAGGAAGATCAATATGAATTAAAGATAAGTTTAACAATGCATAAATGAGAAATAAATAAAATCATGCAATCAAAATAAATATTAAACTTAGATTACAACTCAAAAACTAAATTAATCCAAACCAACAAATTGATAGAAAAGGAAAAAGAGAGAAAGGTAGGGAGAAAGAGAAAATGAGTCCACTATTTAATGTCAAATAATTTGGTTATATTGAGTAGATAAATATTTGTATAACCAATCCTTAGTTGATCTAGACTTATCACAAGTCAAAATAAGGACAATGAAAGAGTATGTAGAATGAAGTTGTAGAGCCAAAGATGAAAATAAGGTCATCATATACATGCATATACCAAGTATATTAAATGTTAAAGATTTTAGATAAAGATGTTTCTATTAAGGATAATTTAGGATTCATAAAATGATCAATTAGCTATAGACTCAACTTCTAAATAACCTCAACTTAGAAAACTAATCTAGAAAAAAAGGAAATACATGAAATAAAATGTCTGGTCCACTACTCTAAGTTATAAGCTAAAAGGAGATAGCCAGGCATAGTCTTATATAATCCTAAAAATAATATCCTAAGCATAATCCTCTTATTCCTAACAAATAAAAACCTTTTTTACTTCAGTTATTCAATCTTATATAGGCATGCAGGTTTGAAGAGTTCAAACTCGATTGATTTTTCTTGTTAATGGGGTAATTAAAAACATTCATTGTTGGTTGAGGGAATGTGGTTGAGTAAGAGACTCAAAATATCTACAAAATTGAAGGTGTGACCAAAATTGTCATAACCAAACCATGCCTTAATTTAATTCTAAAACTAGAAGTAGTTAGGATTACATCATGATTACTAGTTTCCCATGTCTTTATGCAATTGAGACCGTGTCTCTTTGAGACTATTTTTTTATTTTTTATTTTAAGTTTAATTCTAATTTGCATGCCATGGTAATTATTACCATATAATTCATGATATGAGTTATCTTATAAACCACTTTTCCATCTAGGACCATGCTTAATTTATTTTTCAAATCAAATCAAACACATAGTTGATTCTTGGCCTCTAACAATTTTGACGGGTATATAGGCCATCAAATTTAAAGTAGTACTTTACTAGTTACATAACCAGTGTGTCATTTGATTTAATAGGATGCCTCCATATAAATTATCATTTTTCTCCTTTGATACATTACTATTTTCATTCTATGGATCCCACTTTGACTCTTGGTAGCCTTCTCACTCTCCTTGGCCTTTTGATGATTTTGATGGCAAAATGGGATGTAAAGTTTAGGCTCATGACTTATTAGATGAACACCTAATGTTTCCTTATTTATGATGGGGTCTTTCCATGTGTCTTATCCTCACTCTTACATTCGTTGGTTTGGGTATTTATGCACATGTTGACTATTCTTTTAGTTGTGAGGTGAGATTTCACCACACATCATAATCTCACTTTCCTAGTCTCTAACAAATTATAAGGTCTATAGCTACGGTGTAGTGAGATTTAACCACATAGTATCATATCATTAACCCACTTTCTTGGGGTTTTTACATCATTTTTGGGCTTTCATAGACCACCCTAGGCCTGTAGAGTAGTAGGATTTCACCACATGACATAATCCCACTCACCCACTTGCTTGAAGGATCTATGATCTATACAAACATCTATAAGATAATGGAGCAATGGGATGATGAAACTTGGAATAATCTCACTAACCTAATATCATGTAAGCATTAAATTGGTATGAAAATATCCAATATAGTAGAATAGGAAGATTATGCAATGTGGCATAATCCTATTGGCCCACTATCCCAAAATGTTGCCGATGTCATTTCCATGTTGAGAAACCTTGAATAAAATTGCTTTTCCTTAAAATATTTTTGAATAGGAATGATACCATCAAGATATCAATACATGGTACAGGGAAACATTTTAAGATAAATGGCTAAGTCTTGCTAATCATAAAAGTGACACATGGCTCTAGGTAGAAGTGTGAAATTGAGTAAGTCTTGAAAGACTTCTTAGATTGATTTTTGTCATTGGGAGATGCATAAAGTTTCCACATTGAATAATAAGATATCTATTATTTAATTTGAGTACCTGATGGATAATAGAAATAAGTGTGGTTAGAAACATTGAATTAAAATCCAATGGTTAAGTTTTCAAAAAATCATTAAGGCAAAAACCCAAAAATGATTTAAGTATAATGTATAAATTGTGTAATAACTTAGTCATTTTGATCAATCCATAAGCCAATTTAGTCCATTTAAATGTAAAGTAACTAACTATCATAATGTAACTATATAAATGCTTAGTCATTTAGATGGAAATGATAATCAAAATGGATCAAACTACTTAGGAAAAGGATCAATGAAACTATAAAATAATCAGATAATTTGGACAAACCTAAGGTGAAATAATCCAAAAAGAATCTATAAAATGTGTTTTAAAACACAAAAAAAAAATGGAATAAGACTTAGCATATTCATGCAAATATAGACATTAAAAATGAAGCAACCTAGATGCAAATTAGATTAAGCACTTATGATGAACATTTTATTATTCAAGTTTAGTAAAAGTGATGAAGTATATTTGGATTTAAAATCTTCGTATCTATCTAAAAAAACTCCCAGGAAGGTAGATTTAAATCATTAACCATAATGAACTCCTTTAAGTATAGGATCATACTCTAAAGTAAAAAGAGGGTTCCTATTTTCAAACTAAAAATATGGTGTGTTGTGTAAGTAATGACAAGTGGGACCTATAATGGATAAGGATCTTATGATTATAGATTAAGAACAAACATAACCATCATATTTTTAAGAGCCACTAATACCAGAGTACAATAATCACTAAATGAATTGATTAAAAATAATAAAAAAATAGTTCCATCACTAGAGATCAGCTTTAGTATTCTCATTTCACCAACTCCTTGACCATCAAAGAATCCCAAGAAGGTATCCCATGTAATTAGAAATGAACAAGGGGAGAGGTATGCCAATGTTTCTACTACTACTCTAGAAAAATATGAGGATGAATTCATGGTTATGGATTAACAAGTTAAAGGATACACTTGGGTAGGGATTCTCATGAGGGGTTGAAGTAAGATTTTCAAACAACTATTAGTTGTTTGATTAAGAAATTTGATCAAGATCAGACAAATAAATATTAGCTAAAATAAGTAGTAGATAATATTACATTAATGTACCATAAATTAATCAATTTAGTTTAGCTTCAACTCTTATAGTATACCCCAGATGACAAGACGTTAAGAATAACTAAAAAGATATGAAATATGGAGATATCCACATAAGAGTGGTCAAAAAATATTCTTGAATAGGGAAATAAGTCAATAACATTATCTATTGAATTATGCTTCAATTGAATAACAAATCCAATATGCTCAAAATGAGGACACTTAAATAAAAATGATCAACAAACTAAGATAGTTGTTGCCTACATTTAAAACTCTTGCCAAAGAAAATGAGGATATTTTGATCAATAAAGGGATTTTGATAAAAGCAAATCAAGGAGATCAAGTATAATTATAAGGATTAACAAAATTAAGTATCAAGATAATAGATTAATCCCTAAAAAAATTCAAGGAATCGTGATCTTTAACAACTAATCATACATGTGATATCCTTGAAATAATTGAGAAGCTTTCATGTTCACTCATCAAACAAGGTGGAAAGGTGGTTCATATTAGTGATATACAAGAATAATTCAAGTGGTTGATATATAAAAAGATGGATTCATCTTCTTCATTCAATTTTAATTCAAGTCAAAATTTCATTCATTATAATATTCTTTTGATAAGTTAGATAAAAAATTTAAAGCATTTAAAATAATTCCTTAACATATGATCAATTTATAATTAAATGCCAAAATCTTGTATCAACATTATGAAGGCCCAAATCCTTTTAATATTGAGATAATATTGGAACATTTAAATAATATGAATAGGAAATGCAAAATGAGGTTTTAAAATTTGAGGATTATGAAGAAGAGAAGGTGTTAGGGGAGATACCCTATTTTTAAATTTAGGGATGCATTTTTGTATAACCTTTTTCACAAGTAAAGAGATATGTTTTGGTTCAAATGTTTATTAGTTTTAAATTTAGTTTGAATAATCAAATTCACACCTTAAAATGTGCAACTATTTTTATTTTTAGAGTTTATTTCTAGATTCTTAGGAGATGAATGTCCTATAAATAGGAGTCTTATATGCCTCTCTAGGGGCTATAAATTTTTTAATAATTTTAAAAGGAAATAAATTTTGAAAGTAAGAAAGGATGGAAATAAGTTTATATTTTTAATAGATAAATATAAACTAAATTGTTGTATGACTTTGTGCTTGTCCTTGGTTTTGAATGAACGTTCTTATGTTCATTTATTCATGTTATTGATCTCATTAGTCTCTTCCTGATAAAAGATATTAGCTGATAGTAAAATTATTTGAGTTATGAATGTGATATCAGGTGAAATATAAATTTTCTCAGCTTTTCATGTTCTTTCTTCTTATTCTAAGTTTAATTATTTCTATTCCCCCTTATCTATATTCTCTATCATGTTTCTTTCTTCATACATGAAAAACACCCAAAATAATTTAGTATGTATATTTGTGAATATATTAGGTTTTTGTTTTTATTTTATTTTGAATAAATGTAGATTAATCTACAAATATAAGAGGGAATCTATCCAATTATAATACTCTTGACTTTGGCATACATGTTGAAGTGTTGGATACTTTTTACAACCAACATGAATTAAACTTGTTGTTAGTTTACTTTGTAATGTGTTGATATATATAGATTTTTGTTACCTAAAAGGGTATATACATAACCCTAAATTTATGATATTGTAAATTAATAATATTTTAAATTAATATCTCTATTTGGATGATTAAAATTGATATGAAAACAATCCAAATTGGGTTTTGAGCACTATTTAGTAAGAAAATGTTCATTGATCAACTAGATATTTTTATATGAGGATTTTGTCTCTTCTCAAGCATATAAATGTTGTTGGGGTTTATTTGGTGATATTAACTACAATTATAGTCAAGTTTCATAGGAAATAAAGGTGATTATACCATCCATTATTATTGATCCATTGGGTGTTGGTATTTGTATGCAAGGATTTATGAAGATTGTTAACCTATGAAGTGCATGTAGTAATATGTGGTTTCATATTATGTTGTTCATTATACTAATTTATATATATGGACTTTGGAGGAATGAAATCCTTATTAGTGATTTTTTTTAGATACTAAAATTTGAATTATATAGTACCTTAGTCTTGTACACTTGGAAAATACTTATCATGGTTTTATCTTTCATTTATAAACCTTCTCATTGTTGAAAGACTCATGTTCACTATATATTTATGTTTAATTTATTATCTCTTAGTCCAACCATTATTATTATTATTACCTAGGACTTCTATACTAAGTAAAAATATATGACCTAATTATTATCCTTCACTATAAATTTTGGACATATACCTTTTTTATATCATTCCAAACACTTACAACCTAGTTGGACACATATGTCAATAAAATCATACATTTTCCTAAAAATCCTTCAATTCCCACAAGTCATCCAATTTTAAAAATAATCATATCCAAAAGGTCAAACTAAGTTCTTTAATGGGGATTAGTATATAGACAATATAAACCTTCATTCATACCTCACCTGGAAATCACATAAAAATCACAAGGCAATATACTAAGAATCACTCAATCAAACACTCAAGTGATAAAATCTACCATATCTTTCCCTATTTATATATCATTCATAGGAGCAATGTTTCTACATGTTTTAAGTATTAAAAGATCATCCCATGAGCCATATTTTCTAAGATCCAAAATAGGTCATTGCATGCCTTTACTTATCACACATTAAACCCTTGTGTACACACAAGGCAACCCATAGGGGATAATTACATCGGTCTAATGCCTTATTTAGAGTATTATATATGTAGGTAGTGCCCATTACCAAAGGGGTATTTGGGGTCATTTTGACATTATGAGACATTAACCAATTTTTCCCATAGTAACTCCAAGGGTCAAGAGTTAGGATTTGATCATTTTATAAAGAGGGAAAACCCATGCACATGATCTAAATATATCAAAAGAAAGGTAATAAAAAACCTAGAAGGATCCAGCTAGTCACATCCAAATCTAGTTAATATTATATATGGGATAGCTGTGGTAGAGTTAGATACCTATGTCAATGCAACTATACAAATTTGATGTAATAATTTAAGGCCATATAATGGATGTTTATAGAATTTGATGATTGTTCTAGGATAACATCTAGTTTGGTTATAGCCTATTTATACTTAGACTTGAATATGAATGGTAAACCTGATAAGTATATATTTTAATATCTATCATTAGTTGTACTTTATTATTTTTAGTAATCTCAATTTTATAAATTTAGACAATTATTTATTTGAGTATTATATTGATTGGATTAATTATTAGATTAGTTCACCACCCATGTGTAAAAGCTAATATAATACTCTTAACCCTAGATAACTCTATTATCTAAATTTAAGGTTAAATATTTTATAAATTTGACCTTTGTGTCTTTCTATGACAATCATATTTTTAACTAGGGTATTCAACCTCATGAGCTTTTTCATTGCTATATTTTCTAGATTTATTCTATTATCTATATGTAACTAGGTTATGTTTCTATTAAAAATTTGAGGTTTCTTATTTTTCAAACTTAGATGGCTCAAACCAATCAAGTATAAAATACCTAGACTAATACAAGTGCTAATGATGAAAATGAATAAAATGTTGAAGACAATATCATAGAAGAATATTATGATAATGCAAATAATTAATCTAATGAAAATGATGAACATGAATACATATATCAAGATGAAGTGCAAGATATTGATCTATTTTGAACACATAACCATTAAAACCCTAAATATCTTAATGAGATCATAAAAACCATTTTTGAAACTAAAAAATCAAAATGCATGGATGAACAACTAGGTACATCTATTAATCATTCTATTAGATTTATGGGACATTCCCATATTCATATTTACTTCCCCTTGAGCACATCATCACTTCATATGTCTAATGGGGACATGAGTTATGCATTAATGCCATTATTTCCTAAAACAAGTACTATTATTTCTACATCCTGAATAGGAAAATTAACACTTTAACCCAATTATAGGTTTCAATTCCTATATCAACTCAAACCATGGGTACACATCTTTTGGTGGCTTCTCAAACTTACACTTAGTAGTAAAAATTTACAAGATCTTGTCCAAACTATAAAAAAGTTTACAAGATAAGGTTAATAATATTGAGCAAAATTATATGAATTCACCTTATGACATTAATTCACAATCAGTGTTACATAACCCTCTTTCACCTAAGATATATTTATGCCCCTTTCCAATTAGTTTTGTTTCACCTATGTTCAAATTTTATGTTTAAAAAGGTGATCCTAAATGACATCTCCAATATTTTTATGTGACATTCCTTGATTATTCCTCCAATGATAAAATTTTGACCAAACTATTTCCCAGTAGCTGAAAGAAGTATAATCTAAGGTGGTTCTACGATTTACCAATTTGATCAATATAAGAATTCAAACCTCTTGTAGATAATTTTTTGGAACACTTCTCTATCAACACTACATAAAAGGTATCTTATGCCCGAATTGTCAATATCAAACAAGGAACTAATGAACCTATCAATGAATATGGTTTGAGGTATAAGATAGTGTTGGCCAAAATTACACATCAAATTGAAGATAAAGAACTTCAAGACATCTTCAATAAAAATTTTCTTGACCCATTACATAAGTCAATTATTTTCAAAAATTTAAAAATATTTTTCTTACTTATGCCATATTGTTTGAGATCTTGAAATGAAACTTATTTCATTAAACAACTTAAGTATGTATCAAACACACTGAATACATCCAATACCAAGTTTCATATCAAAGCAAGCTCCAAGGTAAAACCTACAAACCCTAAAAATAAAACAATTACAATTGTTAATGTATTGTCATAACATCCTAATTATACTATACTATATAGTGAACTAAGGAGACAATTTACATGATTACCTAAGCATCTAAATTCACTACTTAAGAGTCTTGTAGATTATCATCTTATATATCTCCCTCCTCCCATAGAGTTTGATATGAGTAGACCTATACCTAATGGATATAAAGTAAATTATTATTGTGACTATCACCATGGCCTTGGGAATTCTACTAAATAATGTTATACCTTGAAGCTTAAGATACAAGACCTTATTGGTAACCAACAACTTACATTTGATGATCTTATAAAGGATTTAAGGTCACAACCTGGTGACCATTAGAACTAAAATATGTTTAGTAATCCAATACATGATCATTCTCAAAAGAATAAATAAGTTCAAAGGGAATATAATGCACATCCTCCTCCACCACATTATGGGCACCCATTAGATGGGATTATTAGTACTTATAAACAATATATACCTATTATGGTTTAGATAACCTCCATTAATTTTGATGGTAGGGAGATTTTGGATGATGACTTAGATATTCATTCAATATTTTTTCCATCATATCTTGATCACTAACCTATTCATAGTGTTATGATTTATAATGGTGCCAATGAGATTTTTTTCACGATGACATTACTTCCACATTTGGGATATACACATGATGATTTTCACCCTTAAACTAAAATAGTTAGAGCATTATATGGGACCTCACAACACATTCTTGGTGAGATTTACTTTCTTCTATAAGTTTTCCCAACACATGTGGTCATTGCCTTATTAGTTATACCATACATAAATTCTTAGATATGTTATTAGGATGACCTTGGATACATAACCTCCATGTACTACCTATTGCAATGCATGGGTGTATTAAATACCTTCATATCAATAGGGTAGTCATAGTTCATAGAATTTTATACAAATATCCATTTGAAAAATATAATTTTATTATAAGATAATTAATTATCAAACCACTAAGGTTAATCATCCATTAAAGGGTAAGCAACATACAATCTAATTTCCTAGGTGGCTCATACTTGAGAGACCATTACATCATAAATTCAATGGAATTCACAAAATCATCATCTACTATTATGTAACATACTTAGATATACAAAGAAACTAAACACATTCTTATTATGTCTACTTCTAATAAACTATAGAACACAAAATGATGGTGTAATGAACCCTGCTCCTACTATTACCTCTTTGATACCAGAGTCATATGATACATATGTAGAGAATCACATAGCTACAATGTTATATATTACCCCTATACATGTTCATCAAAAATACCATAAATTTTATATACCATATTATGATCTCATAGCTACCGATGAACATCACTTTGATGGGATAATGGGGTAGCTTTTTTCTTTCCACATATTATGAAAATAGAAAAACATTCAAAAATATAAAAAATATTTAGCATGTTATTATTTGCACTATTTATTATACATATGTTGTTTGATCCATGATATTATATGGTATATAATTTCTCTCTCTCTCTCTCTCTCTCTCTCTCTCTCTCTCTCTCTCTCTCTCTCTCTCTCTCTCTCTCTCACACACACACACACACACACACACACACACACACACACACACACACACACACACACACACACACACACACACACACACACACACACACACACATTATGTATATTTGAGTGTGATATAAATGCACATATAATTATATATGCACATACAAATGTTGGTGCTTCCCTCTACTCATGCAATAAGTATGTTGGGGGCATCTATTCCTTTGATCATGATAACTTTCCATTGTCATGTTTGAGATTATATACTTACACATGTTTATATCCATGATTATAAATTTTACACTACACTTGATATGACATGTAATCAACATTTTTTGCAAACACATATTTTTAATAACTAGTATGTTATGTTCATTTTGGTTACCTATATTACATGATTTCATTAATCCAATTATTTGAGTGTGTTCTTTGTTTTCTATTATCTTACATTTTAATTCATGATTTAGAATTTGAATATGATCCATTAATTATGGTCCCCTTTCCTTTGTTTGCCTATGTTGACATTTAAATATGTCATTGTTTATTATATGGACATTTGAATATGTCATTCTATGTTTTGTGTACATTTGACTAAGTCATGTCCCTTTAATTGTGTAGCATTTGAATATTCCCCTTGTGTGAGGACTCCTTGGACTATTTTATTTTGATTTACTTCTAAGTTCTCTTGTGTGTGTGATTGATTAATTAATGAGCTTGTATTATCACTCTCTAGACATTGCCATGATCTATATATGCATCTTAGGAATTTATGTGATCACATACTATATGATTAATTTCTAAATCTACCTAGACATGTTATTACTATATGATACATTATACATACAAAAATTATACAATTATCTTTTCTTTTGATGTAAGGTGACTTCCAAATTCTATATTCCCTCACCTAGAAAATAGGGGTCATATCAATGGTGGCATGTTATAGACGCATGAATTACACATTTTCAAATTTTATAATTATAGTGGGGGAATGATATATAAATATGTTCTCAATATTTTCACCAATTCTCAAATTATCTATATTTAGTGGTCGAATATCATAGAAAATTATACTCCACACTTGCACTAATTTTAAAATTTGATAGATTTAAATGTTATATAATCTAGATACACATTTGTGGTAGCATTATAAAAATTGGTACCTTTAATAACCATAATTTTTATATCCATAAACAAAAATAATAATGGAAAAAAATTCACCTAAAATTTAGAACAAAAACACGTAATGAGTTGCATAACTATGTTACATCCAACATAATAACTAGACCAAGTGCATAGCCCATCAATAACTTCTTTAGGAAGAATTTTAACCACTTAGTATCCATATATAAGTGGGTTATTTTTGTCTTAATCACTCACCCATATCTTTTCATTGTGTTATGTCCTTCCTAATGGATTCATTACTGACTTAAGCCCTTACCTAGGTACTTGTGTAGGCTATAAAATAGCCTGTACAACAAATTTTATCCAATGATGGTATAATAAGATCAGATTCAATAAAAGAATCATCATACTAATCTTAATTAAGTATGTAAAAAATCATAATCAATAAACAAAATTTAAGGAAAAAGGACTATTTACAAAAGCAATGCAACATTTTAACACCTTTTCATTATATAGGCAAATTTAAGTACTAGGGTTGACACAACTACTATAAGAAGCATGAAAAATTTGTGGTATGTTTAAATAACCATAATTAAGCTCTATTTAGGAACATATTACCATTTATAATTAGGGTGCAAGTTCAAGACAAACTTTCTTAAGGATTCTATAATGACTTAGGTTAGATTTACAATTCCCTTATTATTGATAGAAATGCCTCGTGAGTTAACCAACTTGATACATATTAATAGTCTCAAGGACTAAATACATTTATTTTAAGTATTATGTAATATTTTAATTAAATATTTATCCATAACTTAAATCCATGATCTTAGCTTAAGAATTTATTATATTGTTTACTTAAACTTTAATTCCAAGATAGATTATTATTTTAACAATATAATTCCATAGCTTATTTTACCACTCAAAGATAATAACCCATTATTAAAATATTCAATGGTATATTCCAAACATAGATAAATTTTTATTCCAACATAAATTGCTTAGGTAGCAATAGACATGTTTTGTATAAATTAGGCATGCCGGATATTATTGACAATTTAACTTCATCATAACATAATACTAACTTAATCTTAATGATGATTAATTATAATGAATTAATTTAGGATCTTCACATACAGTCCATGACATGTAATATTACTTATTAATTAAAATAAAATATTATCTTCTACGAGACCTTTTAGAAGACATGTACCAATTAGTTACTTAAGTAATTATCCCATATTTTTATTTAACACACATTTCAATGAGTTATTTCAAATCTTCACATAAATACTAAATTGAATATGATCCATTAATATACCAATTAAATTACAAGGATTTTAGTTAACTAAACTGTAAAGTCTAAATGAAGTCTCAACACTTTCATTAGTTAATCTATGTAACAATTAGGTATATATATACCTAATTATATATATGTTTCATTATATTATATATATATATATATATATATATATATATATATATATATATATATATATATATATATATATATATATATATATATATATATATATATATATATATATATATATATATATATATATAGAGTGATTGAAAAATTCATTTAATATAACTTTCAACTTCACCCAAATTACTGCATTACAATAATATCACAAGTAGACATATTCAAGTATAATTTTACTTAGCTTATACAAGCTTAAGATTATAAAAAAATCATACACAATAACTTTAACATACTAAAATTATATTTCAGCTTCATATACCCTATGAAAGAAAAGAATCATGTTATACTCCATCCATCTTTTACAACTAAGTTCTAACATTATTATTTACATATCCAAACAACCAAGCAATTTCCTCAATCACCATACCAATGATTTACAAGTAAAATAAATGAATACATTTACTTATCATGAGTCAACATAAAACCATTGTTATATAACAACTCAATATTCTACAATATTCAATTCAACTTCTCAATCTACTTAATCTAATTAAGTGTTTAGCTACCAATACAGAATAAGGAACTCATAACTATGTTCATATGTCAATGTATTTATCAACAAATTTAAATTCATATTAAACTAGCAATACCAAATTACTCAAATAATAAAATGAATAACTATGACTATGTCATCAATCAAGCATATGTAGAAATGTTACATCACTTTGTATTTAATGAAACTATGATGAATAACATGAATAACATCCATAAGAATTACATAAAAACTAAAATTCATTTTAAGATAAATACCAAAACTCAAATTAAAAATAAATGAATCTAATAATTGAATGCAATCCAATGAAGCTAATCCCACCTTGCTAGTCTGAATGAGTCCAACCATAAGTGGCCCTAGACCACCCCAACTATCAGTTGGATACAATTCAAGACAAAATATAACCAATGATTAAAGGATGAAGAAATAAACCAATATCAACAAAATTTAAATAAACAAAAAATAGAAAGAAAATGAAACATTTAAACCAATCTACCAAGAACCATTAACTTGGTACCTGACTATAATTGCAACTCTCTTTTCAAGCTTCTCAATTTATGGGCCATATTTTATTATAGAATAGAATATGGCTTGTAAATATATTAATATATGTGGAATTAATCTTCACATACTAATTTAATAGACATTTACGAGTTAAAATAAAACTCATAAAAATAACAATAATCTTAGCCAATTAAGAAATAATCAATTGAAAGTTATGTAAAGCTATAGGTCACATTATGGACCAAAATTGACTTTAATAGACATGGTAAAAATTTAAAAATTAATTGTAATGATTTACAAAACTAGAATAAATAAAATAATCAATATATCAATGACTCCAAAAATAAGTCAATGCAATCATGAACTGATAATAGTTTACATTATCATTTATATAATTAATCCATTAATTAAACATTATTTCATAAATCTGGGTCAACTATTAATGACCAAATAATTCAACATAAGCTAAAACATCATGATGACAAATAAAATAATAATATATTATTCCCCAAAATACTCTATAATGATTTCAAACCCCTATGGGGACTCAATATGGTCCTTAACCCAATTTTTTCCTATGGTTCAAAATAACCATCAAGCTTTTTATTAACTTTATTCATTAAACCCAACTATATCCTAGTTAAGGTTTCAAAATAAACAACAACCAAATAAAAAAAACCTAGTTCACATATAACCCAATTATAGTTTTAGGGATTCAAAATTAACTAATAGATCAAACAAAAACATATCCATTATATTAAATAATCAAACAATCATATTAAGGTCATAATGCATTCCATAATACCATAATCAGCTCAATTAAGGGTTTCAGCTAAATACAATCATGTATAGTCAATAAAAACTCAAATGTAGGTTTATAAAATACAAAAAAATATATTAACACACATATTATTTATACTAACCATAGCCTAAAATGGCTCCATAGTAGCTTTTATATGCAATTAAAAATGTATCATGTCTATAAATCAATCTTAGCTTAGAGAAGATAGATCATACCATACACTTCCGATCAAGGATAAATTTTTTAAGCATGATGGATACTTCTTAATGATGTCATGGAGGTGTCTAGGTGAGTGGATGAAGTGTCTTGATAGTCTTAGTGTCAATGACAAAGTGTGTAGTGTGCTTGTCCTTGTATGCTTGAAATAGGCTTGGTTGATCTTTAGTTTTAGCATGATTAGGGATGGGTCTGAAGTATCAATAATGTGTGAGGGGTCATATAAGAGGTTAAGGATTATTTGAGATCTTGTTTAAGTGCATGTTATTCATTTGGTTATTCATTATGTTCATTTTGTCATAGTTGGTTTTGTGATAGAAAAATCTGAGTAGGCATATTGATGATGTTATATTTCACGTGTGAAGGTTTTAGGAGTAGTTTGGTATATGGTTGGATTCATTTATGAAAATTAAACATGTGGTCCAAGTTTTAGGTCATGATGTTGAGTGGAAGTTTTTCTATTAAGGTGAAAAGTTGGCTTCCTAGATAGAAGTTCACTAAGTTCCCATACTTAGCAAATTTTACAAAGGGAGATCTCACGGTGCACGTTTAATAGCATTACATATCTACAAAATAAAATTAATAATAATAGATAAGGATATAGTGGTGAGATTTATTCTTTTTATATATATAATGGTGAGTTTTAAACCTATCAAATAGACATCAATGCTAATCAGATGTTCATACATGCATATCTACGATGTGGGACTAGTCAAAGAGTCAACAAAGCACACATGACTTCCAAGTGGCACAAGTGCTTATACTAACATCAAAGTTTTTATAAGGAAATTTAGGGTGCCAAGTGTTGTAATCATAGGATTTATAATCAATATCTAATGGTAAGCATTGATGGTTAAAGTCTAGGCTACTCTCGAAGAGATCAATAGAGCACATTTGTTCCAAATTATCAAGAAGTAGTGAGATGATGACAAGTGTTGGATGTTTAATAGTAAGTAAAGGTAGATACTAGGATAATTTCAAGGAAGATCAATGATTTATATTTTTTCAAGCTATGAGTGGGTATGATATGATGACAAAGTGTTTGATGTTTAATCGTGATCGTTGGCATTTAAATTAATAAAGGGAAAACCAATCTACAGTGTTTGATCCTTAAATTTTGATCTAGGATGAATTCAAAAGAGATGTGAAAGGAAAAGTTGTAAAGGATTACAAGGGTCATCCAAAAAGAATGGTTATAAGGTTTGACTATATATATATAATTGTAGATATTAATCTCTAAAGTTGACTATGTGTTTGACAATATTTTGTAAGTAGCTTGAGAAGGATATGTGAGCTATTATGATAGTATTTGGATATTTCAATGGGAATGAGATATTGAATAGTGTTTTAGACTCCATGAGGATAATTTATATGTATTTTATAGGTTTAACCAATCCATATTTAGTATGAATAAATTCCTAAAAGTTGACTATTTGTTTGTTCATGGTGTTCTTGTATACAAGGCTAATGTTTGAGTAGATTGAACATATGTAGATGTTTTTACTGATGAATATAATAATTTGAGGATGTATAATAGGTTATGTGAATTTCTCCCATTTATTCTTAAGTGTTTTTGTTTTTCTTATTTTACTCGATGGAGTGCTAAATCAGTGAATAAGTCTCTATGACACCTATAAGGGCTACTAATGCCTAATTGAAAGGTGTAGCTACTTAAGGGTGACCCATAGATGATTGGTTGACCTATGAAGATGTAATTGAGATCTATAGATGTCTTAAAGGTTAATATAAGAATTATGGCTAACCAAGATAATGATATTCATAAAGACACTATAAAAGGTGAAACCAAAGGTGATGGTTTCTAGACTTGAGAGAAGAGGGGTGTGTGAGTGTTGTAGAGTGAAGGAAAGAAGAAAGGGTGTGTGCCCATTTGATGGGTTGTATATGAGATCACGTTTATGAATGTTTGTATAACTTAAAGGTCATATTTTTTTATGTTAGAATAGTTCTCTTGTAGGTTTGAAGATTGAGGATGACTGAAAAAGTCTAGAGTGATCCAAAAGGATGTTTAGGATTCCTTAATTTTGAGCGAGGGAGAAATGATGTCTGTGTAAGCTTGGTAGTTGATTTAATAGTTAGATCAAAGTGTGGATTATGTGTATGACTATTTAGTTATGTTTTTTGGGTTATGATAGAGTTGTTGTTGAGAAGTTTAGAGTGATCCAAAAGGTGATTTTATACATTTGTGGTTGTGTGAAGAAGTGATGGGGGTTGATATACATTATATCTTGATCAGATTGGTACACAATTAGTATACATGAGATGTTTATATCATAGGTTTTGGGAGGGTGATCAACATATAAGTCATAAGAACTTGACCATAGTAGGGGTAGGTTCTCCTTATGGAATAGGTGTTTCACTAAATTTAGGTCAGAAGGACTTGACCATACTGGGGGTAGGTGCTCCTTCTGGAATAGGTGTTTCACTAAATTTTGGTTAGAAGGACTTAACCATCTTAGGGGAAGGTTCTCCTCATAGAATAGGTGTTTCACTAAAGTATCATAATTTCATATTTATTATAGGACAATTAGTCCATGTGTTTATATGCTTGAGAGTTAGTTTTATTCCCCAAGAGGGTTTCCCACATAGATCTTGTGTTGTGTGTGTAATATTGCATTATCTATTTATTCATTGCTATAAACATCTTGAATGATTCATGAATGGTTGTATTGAATTCTTAAGTGTTTGAAGGGTTTGGAAATTGAATTATATTATTTTACACCACTAATTCACCCCCCCTTAGTTGTTTTTACCTCTAAAATTGGTATCAGAGTAGGTCTTTTATTAAAGTCTTGACACCTTGAAGGAGATCCATGGTGCAATATGGGTAGCCATCAAATTCAAGGAGGTTTTTCCACTAAGAAATAACTGATGTTAAATGGGTCCAATTATGATTTTTGGAGTATGAGGATGAGGACCTAAATCATGTCCCTAGGTTTTGACACTTGTCAATTTGTTGTGGATGGTTATTCTACACCTACTATTCCTCCATCTACTATTGTAGATGAGAAGTTTTTTTAGAACAATAACTAGGAAATGAATGTTATCACTTGTAATCTTTTAGAGATTGAATACACCAAGGTAATCCATTGCATATTTTCTAAGGAAATGTTGGATAAATTAAAGACTATTTATGTAGGATATTGAAAGGTTAAGTTGGCAATGTTGTAGACTCACCGAAGATAATTTGAGTGTCCTAAGATAAAGGAAGAAGATTATGTGGCATCCTTTCTTCATGGATTTTATGAGATTGTGAACATAATTAGAGATATTGGAGAGAATATTAAAGAATTTACTATAGTTTAAAAGGTATTAAGGTCTCTCTCTCTCAATTTTGATTCAAAAGTTTTTGCTATAGAAAAAAGTCATGATCTTACTCAGTTAAAGATGGATGAATTAAATTGCATATTTACTACCTATGAGATGAGAGTAAATGATGATATACCACCAAATAAGGAAGAAAAATTCAAGATAGAAATTAATCCAAAGAACAAGTACCAAGGTAAGAAATTCAAAGAGGATGACATATTTGATATTGATGGATGTGAACTAATTACTTTATTTACAAGGAAATTGAAGAAAGGGTTAGGCAAGTATAAGGGTAAACTACGATTCAAATGCTTCAATTATGGAGAGGTAAGACATTTTAATAATAAATTACCTCATAAGCATAATAATAATGATGATGAAGAGTAAGATGATGGCCAAGATGAAGATAAGAAGACAGACAAGTTTGATAAAAGGAAGAGATGATTCAAAAAGTATGACAACAAGAAGAAGTCCTTCAAGAACAAGAAGAGTATCTACACCAATAAAGATTGCAGCTCATCATATGAGAGTGAACATAGTGACTCAAAGTATGATCATGAAGATGATGGTCATGTTGAAGATAAAGACCTATTTATGGTTGAGGAAAGAAGTTGCTCATATCAAAAAGAGTCTACCTGGAGTGATTCAAATGATGACAAATATAAGGCAGACTATGAGACTAAATTGATGAATGTTCTTGAAGAACTAAAGATTGAGAAGAATATTAATAAGAAGATGAAGTCTTAAATCACGTACTAGGAAGATCAATTAAATTTGTTTGAGGCAAGAATGAATGAAGACACCAAGGAACATGAAGATATTGTCAAGAATCCTAGTTGTCAATTAGAAATACTTTTTGCAAGCCTAAAATCTAAAGAAGATGAATTTTCACAATATGTAATTGAAAATGAGTAATTAAAAGATGAGTTAGAGAAGTCTAAAAGTAAGGTGAAATCATTTTTCAAGTTTGATCAAAGCTCTAATGATCTAGATAATAACATCAAGAGTTAAAAGTTTGATAGTGATAGATCTACATTAGATTTTAATAAAGAGCCCAAAGTTATTTCTCAAGTTGACATGAAGGTTAATGAGAGAAAGGTGGTTAAACCCTTGAAGGTAATAAATTAGTCAAGAAATTATGGTGTAAATTGATTCAAGATAAATCATATTAGACAACCAAATGCCATGAGGTATGCAAGTTTCAATAGTTATTATTACACATGTAATAAATTTGGTCATAGGGATAGAGAGTGTATAATACATATTATAAATGAGTTTACATGTAACTATGATGGGGCTCATTAGTCAAAATGTGTGAATAAATTTGAGTTCTTCAACTATCTTGATGAGGGACATTTATCTAAGCATTATCCAAATAAGGTAAAGCAAGGTGGGTCTTATTCACAAGGAGTAGTTTGTTTCAATTGTCAAAATAATGGACATACTACAAGATTTTTTATAATTAGGAAAGGAATAATAAGATTCTTATAAAAGATGTAGTGTGCTTCAAATATCAACAGAAATGTCATATTGCTAGATTCTTCAAGAAAAGGCTTATAAGACAAAATACGTTTAATCAGGCTCCTAGAGTGTAATAAATAAGGCATGTTAACTCATGGAAACAAAAGGTGATAATCATGAGTCATGATGAGTCTAAATGTATAAGTAATATATTTAATATGGTGGATAATGCTACACAATTTGAAGAGTGCCAAGGGCTCGCATTGTCTGCTCATGTTGTAAATGAAGAGACTAAGCTCAAGGAAAAGATCAAGGTGTTGGTTGAGACTAGTTTTGAGGTGTGTATGGATTAAATTAAACATATTGATATTGATAATAAAATTTCATGCAAATAAATTTAGTTTTTAATACCTAATGATGAGGTTCAAAACTGTAAGGATGATTCTTCAGTTGAAAAAGTATGTCATGAATTTTTGTTGTCCCCATATGTTGTTGATCCAATATTAAAAGAAAAGGAGAATATTGTAGTGGATGAGAATATTTCTTCTCTTAAGACTAATAATAATAATAATAAAATATTAGTATCATATGACCAAAGAGGATAAATAATATGAGGAGTTATAGGTAACTCCTCATTTCACATTGTTATAACACATTGTGAGTTAGGGTGTCTCTATCTAAACTTCAAGGAAACACTTGACAAGAAAGAAGAAGCATGGTAGAGAAGATTTTATATTTGGTTGATATTGTAAGATAATAAAGGTCATGAGAAGATGTGCTTGGTTAAGGGGGAGAAACAAGTTCATAACCCTGCTTCAGATGTTGTGGTGAATTGTGTGTTCCAAGAGTATTCAGGGACTTTGGTCTCTATCATTTTTTAATGGATGGAGTAGTTGATAAAAGGTAGATAATTAAGAGTATAATTAATTTCGTGTATAATAATAATAATTATTTTTATTTCATTAAAAGTGGTTTTAGATGTTTTTTTGGTCAAATAAAGTGTTTTACAATAATTTATTTGAGATGACCATTTTGATCAGTGGTCTCTACCTAAAAGGATCTTGAAGTGCAAATTTAATGTTTTCAAGGTCTAAGAAGGAAAAATTTGGTTGTTTTAAATTATATAAGGTATTTATAGGTGGAAGATATGTTGTGGTGGTGTTAAAATGATGTCATGGTATGTTTTTACCATTTTGGCTTGATGTTTGTTGTGTATGCTTAATCTGCAAGGTTAGATTGAAAGTTTATAAGTGGAAAATGAGGTTTTGTGAGTTGTAAAGATGATATTTTTATATAAAAAGGTTTTTTGACCTTATTATATCATGATCCAGGTCATTTTATGGTTTGAATATATGTTGAAGTCAAATTAGAGATTTTTGAGTGCTCTCAGTTTTCTTAGTTTTGGCTTAAGGGCAAGCAGGCCTAAAATGGGTTATAGGATGTATGGTTTCCCAAAAGTATGAAGGATCAAATATTGTTCCAAAATTGTGTAATTTTTGTTTATAGGTGTTAAAGAAGTTTTAGAGGTGGGCATTGACCATAAGGAGGTTTGTTGACCTTATTTTTTTAAATTCTAGAGTTTTGGGCTATGCTATAAAAGTGGTTTGCCTTATGATTTAAGGTATAAGGAATATTAATAGGTTGAATGGAAAAAATGGGTGGTAAAATAAATATTCATAAATATTTTAAGGTTTTTTTAAAAAAATATATTCAAGTTTTTGTCAAAATGGAGGCCTAATTAACTAGTAGATTTGTGCAAGAAGTATGTTTTAGAGGGGGATCTAGGTGATGAAAATTGGTGTGATTAAGAGGGAATATTATAATGAGTTATATATGAAGTTTTGTGTCATGAATGTGTATCTACTAGAAGTTGTGATCTCTACAAGTGATAAGTAGGGATACAATAAGACTAGATAGGCCTAGTTTAGTGTCTTTATGTGTTTTTTCTTCATTGGTTGTAGTGCTTGGTTGAAGAGAGTGTTCGAATGTATCAAGAGGAAGTTTTCAAGGTAAGGGGGATTTTGTATCATATTTATAATGTGGTATTTTCATTTTGGTGGTATTTTTAGGTCCTCAGGATCAAATTTTTCCCACTTTGGCATTGTGTTAAAGGGGGAGAAGGTTCCTATTATGAGTATAATTGATGAGAGAAAAGGAAGGTGAGTTATATGATGGGTGTTGACATAAATGAAAAAGGGGGAGATTGTTGGATAGTTTTTAGTGATGTCATGGAGGTGTCTAGGTGAGTGGATAAAGTGTCTTGATAGTCTAAGTGTCAATGATAAAGTGTGAAATGTGCTTGTCCTAGTATGATTGAAGTAGGCTTGGTTGATATTTAGTTTTGGCATGATTAAGGATGGGTATAAAGTATTAAGAATGTGTGAGGGGTTATATCAAAGGTCATGGATGATTGGAGAGGTTTTTGATGTGCATGGTATTCATTCAGTTCTTCATTATGTTCATCTTGGTGTAGTTGGTTCTATAACAAAAAAAATTGACTAGGCATATTGATGATGTTGTATTTCACACATATGAAGGTTACATGAGTAGATTGATATATGGATGGATTACCTTATGAAATTTAATCATGTGGTCCAAGTTTTAGGTCATGAGGTTGAGTTGAGAAAATGTTATTAAGGTGCAAATTTGGCTTCTTAGATAAAAGTTCACTAAGTTCCCATAGCCAATTTTGCAAAGGGAGATCCAACAATGCACATTTAATCACATCAAATATCTATGGTGAAAAATTAATCTAACTAACTAGGTTCTAATGGTGAGAATTATTCTTTTTATAGATCTAATGATGAGAGTTAAACCTATCAGATAGAGATTAATAGTGAACATATGTTCATATATGCAAATCTATGTTGTGGGACAAGTCAAAGAGTCAACAAAGCACACATGACTACCAAGTGGCACAAGTGCATAGACTGATAGAAAAATGTTTAAAAGACACATGAGGGTGACAAGTGTCTTAATCATGGGAGTTATGATCAAGATCTAACAGTGAGCATTGTTGGTTAAAGTCCAAGTTACTCTCAAAGAGATCAATAGAGTTTGTTTGTTCTAAATTTTTAGGAAGTAGCGAGATGATGACAAGTGCTCAATGTTTAATAGCAAAAAAGGTAAAGACCAAGTTAATTTAAAATAAGATTGATGATACATATTTTTTAAATATATGAGATGGCATGAGATGATGATAAATTATTCGATGTTTAACCATGACTACTGACATTTAAATTAATAAAGGGAAAAACTAGTCTACAATGTTTGAGCCATAACTTTTGATCTAGGATGAATTCAAAAGTGATGTAAAAGGAAAATTTGTAAAGGAATCCAAGTTACATTAAAAAAAATTAGTTATAAGGTTTGATTATTTGTAAAATTTCATATATTAATATCCAAATTTGACTGTGTGTTTGACCATGTTTTATAAGTGACTCGAGAAAGATATTTGAGATGTTTTGATGGTATTTGTATGTTTCAAGGGGGACTATTTTATTATTTTCAGAATATTAGAGTTATATTCCTAAATAATAAAGGGGATAAGAAATATAAATCACTAAATGAATATGAAATAATTAACCTATTTATTTGTGTAAATCTATTGTATTTTTGTCTTTTCTAAATATAGTAAGAAATGAAAGAGATTAGAACTTAGCTTATTCTATCTGATCTAGACTAAGACAAGATCTGATAATGGTGAAGAAGGACTATGAAATAGTTAAAAAGAGGCCTCTAGACTTCATTTATTGATTGAATAAGAGCATAAAAATAGGACACCCTATTGTCTAGCACTATAGTCCTATTCTATCACTATTGCCTTGAGGCTAAAAGCTTTTTAGGTTATATTTAAAATGCTTGTGTTGCCCTATCAATGAAATTTCAAGGTCTAGGACCTTATGGAGGTCATTGTGTGCCTATTTTAATCTTACAAAATCCTTAATATCTCTTGGTGCTTGAATTTGAATGCAAACTTGAGAAAGTGAGAGAAGGGGTTAGTGTGTAAAGGATATGGTGGATGCACTTCACACCCTGTGTGTGGGTATGTTACCTACATAACAATACTTTGAAGAGGGATCAAGTTAGTGTAGTTCTCCCATTGAATTACTTGGTGTAATTTGTATATTATCAATGCAACTAGAATGTAAAATTAGATGATCTTTATGTAGATAGGGACTGGTGCAATGACTTGAGTAATCTTGAAACAATGTTGGAAGGTTGTGTGAAAAGAATGAGGAAGAGTGCTAAAGTGTACTTGCTTTTATTCTTGTGTATATCTTGTAAATGAGTGCCAACCCTTCTAAATGTAATTTGAATGGCCTTTTATAGGTTAATTAATGATCATGGGTTAAATGAATTCATATTAGGTTGATAAGGAAAAAGATAAGGATCCAAAAGAATCTAACCATTAGGATCAAAAATAGACTTGAACAATAATGACAAAAATAAGACACCCTAAGTTTCAGCTCTCATATCCAAGTTGGGCACTATTGTCCTAAGGGGATGAGACCTGGAGTGATGGATTTGGGCCCAAAAGGGTTACATGGGTATAAAAAATCTAAGTTTAGAAGGCTATAGATGATTAAGAATAAGTAAAATAATATCCTAGAAGGGTTGTGAGAGTAAGAAGGAGGACCTATATATTGGGTGTCACTAGCCATGCCTAAGTCATCCAATTTTGAATTTTATATGAATACATTTTCCCCCTTTATTCTAGTGATACAACAAAGTGAAATACTAGGATAAAGAAAAAATAGAAAGCATAGCTAAACTTACCTATAAGGGAGATGCTCATGAAGCTATGTGATGTTAGATGTGTGTAGAGAGAATATGCTGTGAAGTGTGAATCTGAAAATGAAAACATAAAGTAGATTAGTTCTTACTAGATATGCTATATCTAAAATAAGAATGTACAAGAGCTAAGAAAAATCAAGAGAATGGAAAAAATACACCTCATCAGGTACGTGAACCAATACAAAACCTATAGTGATGCTAGAATGTGTTAGATGATACTAAGTGTGTGTTGAATCAAGAGTAATATCATGAATAGAGCTAAGTTCTCAATTCCCCAAAAAGTGGTTCAAGAATGCAAAGGGGTAGCCCTTTGGCTCCATTTTCATCAACTATGTGAAGTTAATGAATCATGTATGTAGTAATCATTATCTAGACTATGTGTCCAATCCCTCTAAATAGGTGGATCAAGAATACAAAGCTTAGCTAGACCTTTAGTGTTGGTGTATGCCTTTTTTCCTAAGGGTTTTGGCTACATGGTTGCATATTGCTTGTTTAGGGGCTATAGTGTCTTGTTGGTTATTTTTAAATTTTAATAGCACATTCACTGGAATGGGTTATATCTTTCCTCCTCCAAAATATTTATGTACCTATTCCCTTTCATATTCTTGATGCAATATTATGTGGATCATCAGTGTCTCATTCCTCTTATTCATTTCTTACAGTTGCATGCATGTGTGTATTTAGTATTGTCTTGTAAAATAAGCATCTCACATAGCATATTGAATCAATGCATTCACTTAGATTAGTATTCTTAGAACTCATTTTGATATGGTATGAGATTCGATCTAGATCTAAAGATTATTAGGTTTGTTTGTAAGTTTTTCCATTTTATTTGAGAAAGTGAAAGAGAGAGGTTAGGCATTGAATTTGTCTCCTTGTTTACGTCATATCTAGGCTTAGCTTAGCTATTTTTTTGAGATCTAATTTTATTATAGAATCTTGGCATCATAATATTTTTTTGTAATTTAGATTTAACTTGATGCTTTATTTGATTTGCCACTAGCAATTGTTTTGTTGAATTGTAGAAATTAGAGATTTGGTTTGTGAGCAATTTCTCTTTCTTTAAAATATATATTTTCTTAAAGGTGATTTTTGGAATATGATATAGATAGTTTCATCTTGAGTCATTAAATACATTTCAATTGAGTTTTGAGGGATTGATAAAGTCAATATAAACTTTTGTTTCATCATATTTGGAGTTCTGAAGCATTTTTTATGAGGGTTCAAAGTTTGGAGAAGGTTACTAAGTCTAGGAGGTACCAACATTTTTAGACCAATTTCAACCAAATATGACCCTACCATTACATTTAAAATGCCCAAATCTATATAGATCAACTTTTGTTTCATCAAATTTTGATATTTAAGGCACATTTGGCAAGGGGTTAAAGTTGGAGGAAGCCAAATCACTGTAGTGATAGCCATTTGACCATCAAATTTAATCCAGTGAATTTTATAGAATATTCTCTATATATTCTACCAACTTTGATACCAGATTTAGTAGTTTTTCCAAATTTAGCTAGGTTTTACATTTGGCTGGAGGTTCATTAGATTTGACAAAAAAAATTAGTAGACCTCGAGATTTTTTAGCATTGCTAATTTTGGTGACATCATGCCAAATTTAGTAGAGGTTTATTTTTTCAAATCTACCCCCCTCACAGATGAGTAGTCTACCCTATATTAGTCAACTTTGAAAGACCATAAATTGATCATACGAACTTATTATTTTGAGCAATTTTTTTTTTATTTGGGGTATAATTTTGTGCTCTACACATTGGTATTTTTTTTGGTGTTTGGTTTTTCTATAAATTTCAAATTTTTATAGATATTTTTGAGTAATCCTCATTTTTTACCCTTTTGAGGCTTCATTTAGGCACATACAACAACATTTTTTAGTGCAATTTTTTTTAAAGTGCATGATTTTTCTTGTAATTTTTAGTGTTATGATCTATTTATATGAAAAAATTGTACACCAAAAAATTGTACATTATTTTCTATGGCCTTTATGGGCATCTGTATTCACTAAGATCAAATCCACTTCATTGATAAGTGGAACTTATAAAATTTACTAACTTATAAAGTACCAAAATTTAGGGGGGGGGTACTTGACATAGTTTTATGGGGGTCATCTTGTGGTTGTTATTTTGTTGTGCAATTTTCTCTTTATCCACATCTTTGATTTTATACAAGAATAAAAAACACATTAACTATTAATTTTGCAATATATCTTAGGTATGTTAATGCACTCACACCTTTCAACTACCAAGAATGGAAAATTAATATTACAATGGCTCTTATAATTAAAAGGTTGTTTCACATAACTATGGGGGTAGAACTTGAGCCAATAGCTAAAGCAAATAAGATAAAATAGTTTAATAAATGTGATGAAGATTTTGGTTTATTATGTCTTTCAATATCATCTAATCTCTTATTTCACATAGATTTAGACAAATATCCTAAAGAATCATGGGACATTCTAGAAAAATTGTTTGGGAAAATCAACACTATGAGAGGTCATGAGCTTGAGATTGAGATAATTAGTTTGATTTCTAGTAAATTGGATTCATTAGAAGAATTATTCACAAATATTAAGTCACTTATATTTTAGTTAAAAGAGTGTGAAACTAATAATAAATATGAGTAGTTAGTTCTCTCTATACTTGCAAAAGTAGGACCTAATTACTTTGTATTTGTCTCTACCTTTTATGCGACCAAGAGAGCCATGGAAACCAACTTGTCAATGTCATCCTTAGATGAATTTATTTCAGATTTAACTAAAGAACAAGACAAATTAATCTATATGGAAACCCTCAAGTCATCCAAACCTTTAACCCTTATTATTAGAAATGGGAAACTTAGAGCCTCTAACAATAAGGATAAGAAACAAAAGAGTAAGGATCCTAGGAAGAAAAAAAATAAAAAACCACCACTAAAAATATCACTAAAACCTCATCCTCTAAAGGGAAACCTAAGAGAGAAAATTTCAAGTGCTCATATTGTAATAAGTTTGGGCATGATGAGCATAAGTATATGAAGAAATAGATTGACCACCTTACACATCTCATAAAGAAAAATAATGCAAGGGTCCTTGAGTCTATCAAACAGTCATCATTAGCCAAAGAATCTTTTAAGGAAAAAGAAAAAGTGAAGGAGAAGCCTAAAGGAAAAGCTTTAGTTATAGTGGCTTCAATATTTAATTAATCTTTTGTTATCAATTTTGGTGCTTCACACCATATGGGTTCATCAAAGGTTGAGTTTCTTGACTTAGAATCCTATAGCATGTCATCTGTCACTTTGGCTGATGACACTATAGTAGAGGTTTTAGGAAGAGGGACTATTGAATTCAAAGGTAGAACATTCAAAAATGTATTAAGTGTACCTTCACTATCAAATAATATTGTTTCATTGTATCATATTAACCACATAGTGTAGGGCATGAGATTCAAGTTTAGGCTATATTTAGTTGAGATTAGAGAGCTACACAGTAACTCTATAGTTTCATTGGGGAGGGCTAATCGCCATTATATGTTATACAACTTCTCCTAGTTTTCTTTAGATGTTCCTCCTATCGCATTGCTTACCCATTCAGATGGAGTTAGCAAACTATGACATGAGTGGTTCAACCACCTTAACTATCACTATCTTGATAATTGGAGTCAGTAGGATATGGTAATAGGGTTACCTAAAGTTAAATTCTCTAATGGACTATATGAGGGTTGTGTTCTTGGAAAACATCCTGAAGAAAAATTTGACAAAGGCAAAGTGAGGAGAGCTATAGTACTTCTTGATTTTATTCATAGTGATGTCATGGGGTAGTTTCCCTATGCTTCTTTTACTAAGGCTAGATATGTCCTCACCTTCATTAATGATTTTTTTAGATACACATGGGTCTACTTTTTTAGACAAAAGTCTAATGTTTTTGATAATTTTTGAGAATTCAAGGCTTTAACTGAGAAGCAATCTAGAAAGTACATCAAAATTCTATGATTAGACAATGGGGGAGTACAACATAGTTTTGAGCAATTTTATGCCACTGAGGGTATTGATCTTTATCAGATAGTACCATACACTCCTTAACATAATGATGTAGTAGAGAACAAGAATCAGTCATTGAAGGAGATGGCTAAATATATGATTCAATCTAGACATTGGCTCCATAGTTCTAGGTAGAAGACATCAATTGTGCATGTTACATTTAGAACTAGGTTCCTCATAAATATTTACATGGCATCACTCCTTATGAATCTTTTCATAATAAGAAACTAGAGGTACATTATTTTAGGTTCTTTGGATCACTAGTGATAGCTCACATTCCCAAAAGGAAATGTAAAGAAATGGAGGTTTAATAAAAACCTTGCATCTTTATGGGGTATCTAAATGGGCTCAAGATTTATAGACTTCTCCACCCTATGAATCATTAGTTGTTCATTGAGAGGAGTGTTAAGTTTCAATAAAGTCCCACTAACTCTTTACTTGGCACGTCCCCCTCTACATCAGTTCCACTCAGTTTAGATGAGTCGTTTGAGGACTCAGATCATTCACAATAGGTTCCTAAGGTAGAGGCCACTTTTTATTCTATTTTTGATAGCAATGAGAGTGATAGGGAGTCATCCTCATCCAATTTTATTCATGATTAGTAGGATGAGGATTCAACATCTATCTCACCCATTTTAGGCCCTCTTTGGGCTAGGCAAACACTTGAGAGTGTAGGCACTTGGGAAGGGAATATAGATGATTAATGATATACTCGGGCAGAATTTCAGAGTAGATCACATGCCATTTTTTCTTCCATGTTAGATCCATATGATTTTAGAGAGACTTCAATAAAACCTTAGTTGGATAGACCCATGAATGAGGAATATGATTCCTTGATTAGCAATCACACTTGGGATTTAGCTTCTCTTCATAAGAGAAGAAAGATGGTTCAATGTCATTAGATATATCAGACCAAGTATGTTGTAGATGGGTCTATTGACAAGTACAAGTCTAGATTGGTAGCCAAGGGATTTTCATAGCTAGTCAGCATTGACTACTTAGAGACCTTTGCACCCATGGATAAGATGACTTTGATTAGACTCACACTTTCTATATCCACAACACATAGATGGAGTGTACATCAGATGGATGTGAAGAGTTCATTTCTTCATAGAGACCTTGAAGAGGAGATCTACATAGAATAGTAACCTAGTTTTGTTCAAGATTCTTCTTTAGTGTGTAAACTTAGGAAATCCATTTATGGCCTTAAATAGGCCCCTTAGGCTTGGTATTCCAAAATGGATTCCTTCCTTCTCAATTTAGGTTTCAATATATGCCACTCAGATCCCAATGTGTAATTTTTTTAGTAGGATGATTCATTGTTGATACTAGTTTTATATGTTGATGACCTTTTTATCATATGGAGTTCTTCTTTGACTATAACACTAGTGAAGAAAACTCTTCAGGATAAATTCACAATGACTAACTTGGGATTACTACACTACTTCCTTGGCATTGAGACCACTCAAATAGATTTAATAATTCCACTTTCATAGCCCAAGTAATCTCTTGATTTATTAGCATGGTTTCATATGATTGACTATACGCCATCTCTGACTTTATTCCTATCTGGAGTCAAGCTTGAGGCATATTGCTCCACTACATTGGTCAATGCTACCTTGTATCATCAACTTATTGGTAGACTTATTTACTTGACTCACACTAGACCAGACATCTTTTAGGTTGTTGGCATTATTTTAAGATTCATTCAAGAACCCCATGAGCTATACTGGAAAGTAGCTAAGAGGATCTTGCACTACATTTAGTGTTCACATAGGTATGGGATACACTATAGGGCTGGTTTAAATTTTGACTTGGTAAGTTACCCAAACTCAAATTGAGATAGTGACACTAAGAGTCATAAGTCTACTTTAGGCTATAATTTCTCATTGTGTTTTAGCCCCATCAAGTTGTTGAGCAAGAAGTGGAATGTTATTTCTCTATCTTCTATAGATGCAAAGTGTAGGGGAGTTATTAACACAATTATTAAGGATATTTGGATTTAAGGGATTATTTTTGAGTTTGGTATTTAGATTAGGTAACCTACGATCATATTTTGTGACAACCAGAGCACCATTCAAATTTGTAGGAATATGGTCCTTCATCAAAGGACCAAACACATTGAGATTCACATGCACTCCATTCAAGAGATAATTCATAAATAAGTCATTAACTTAGTATTTTTCCAATCTTTAGAGCAAGTTTCTGATATCTTCACCAAACCTTTCACTGAGATCAAGTTCATTCATCTACAAGCTCTTTTTGGGGTGCAGTCCAATTCACTAGCTTCATCATCTTTAGGGGGGCCTTCTAGCCTCTTCTCTTCTTTTTTATCTCTCTTTTAGGGCGGGGGAGTCTTTCCCACTGGGTTTTCTCATTTTCTCTACTTTATGAGAGATTACACTGTACATGGGTACCTCATTAGGCCTTGTTGTTGGGATCCATTTTTTTTGAATTTTTGGTATCATCACCTACATAAGCTATGCTTATGTGAGGGTGTTGGTGTATTCCTTTTTTCCTATGGGTTTTAGCTACATGGTTACATATTTCTTGCTTAGGGGCTTTAGTGTCATGTTGGTTATTTGGAAATTTTAATACCACATTCATTAGAATGGGTTATATCTTTCCTCCTCCAACCTATATATGTACCTATTCGTTTTCAATTATTAATGAAATATTATGTGGATTAGTGGTGTATCATTCCTCTTGTTCATTTCTTGTAGTTTCATGTATGTGTGTGCTCAAGGGTTTAGGGTCGAATTTACCTATATATAGAATATCTTTTCATCATTATTTCAATATGTAATCAATATTTATTATTTTATCACACTTATTTACAATCTAATATTCCACCATTATACTTAAGGAGTCTTAGCTTAGGGTTTCTACTTAGAGAATTTATTCTTGTGGATAAGTCTTGGATGCTTTGGAATTTCTTAGTGATCATTAAAAACCACAAAAACATATTGTAAATCCCCTTTGGCTAAGGGAGAGATTGAGTCTCAATGGGTTCATCATTTAAGTAAGTATTCTCTAACTTTTCTCCTATCTTTAGTAGATAAACATAGAATAAGTACTAGCTTCAAAGAATATTACTCTTCATATTATATGTATTAGGGTCTTACTAATGCTTAGCTTAATTGAGATTATCATATACATGTTTTTATTGTTTACTAACCCTTCATGTTATGCCATAAGCTTTGGTGAGCACTATATTATATTTATTTTACTTCTTATTAGTTTAGGTGAAATATCAAAACACAGGACCCCTTTAGGGTTATTTCATGATTGTGCTTTTTAAAAGTCTTTAGAACCCTCTATATCATTATGTATTATGGTAAGAGATCCCCATATTGGTCATGTTCCTAATTTGTTAAAGATATAAACCACTAAGAGCGGGGGGGGTGTGAATCAGTGGTGGAAAACCATCCAATTCAATTTCCAAACCCTTGAAACACTTAATAATTCAATACAACCATTCATGAATCATTTAAGATGTTTATAACAATGAAAAAATAGATAATGCAAGATTACACACACAACACAAGATCTATGTGGGAAACCCTCTTAGGGATTAAAACCCACTCTCAAGCCTATAAACACATGGAATATTTGTCATATAAGAAGTATAAAAAGATGATCCTTTATTAAAACACCTATTCCATAAGGATTACCTACCCTTAGAATGGTCAAGTCCTTCTAACTTGAATTTAGTGAAATACCTATTCCACAAGGATCATTTGACCCTAGGATGGTCAAGTTTTTCTGACCTAGATGTTGAGAACCATCCCAAAACCTATGATATGAACAACTATTAAACACTAATTACCTATTAATATGATGGAGATACAATTTATATTATCCACTCTACTTCTTAACATAGCCACAAACATCTAAAATCACCTTTTGGTTCACTCTACACTTCTCAACAATAATTCTATCACAACCTAAAAAAATGACCAAATGGTCATACACATAGTCCAAACTCTGATCTACCTCTCAAATCAACCACCAAGATTACATAGACACTATCTATCCTTTTCTCATACTCAAGGCATCCAAAACATCTTTTTGGATCACTCTAGACTTCTTCGCTCATGCTCAATCTTCAAACCTACAAGAACACTATTTTGACATAAAAAATATGACCTATAAGTCATACAGATATTCATCAACTTGATATGCTCTAAAACTCATAAAATGGTCACACACCCTTTCTTCTTTCCTTCACTCTACAACACTCACATACCCCTCTTCTCTCAAGTCTAGAAACCATCACCTTTGGTTTCACCTTTTATAGTGTCTTCATGAATATCATGCTCTTGGTTAGCCATAATCATTATCTTAACCTTTAATACATCTTTAAATCTTAATTAAATCTCACAAGTTGTCCATGACATCCATGGGTCACCCTTAAGTATCTACACCTTTCAATTATGCCTTAGTAACCATTATAGGTATCATGGAGACCTATTCACCCATTTAACACTGTATGGAGTAAAAAAAGAAACATAAGACCACTTCAAAATGCATAGGTCCACTCCACATGTCCTTTTAGACATCATCAAATGATTAAAATCATAATTACACACATCTATGTATGCTTAACCTACTCAAACATTAGCCTTGTACATAAAAACACCATGAATGAGCAACCAAACAACTTCTAAGCATTTTTTCATACTAAATATGGATTAGTTAAACCTAAAAAGTACATACAGATGATCCTGATGGAGTATACAACACTCTATAATAACTAAGTCCCTATATTCATATAAAATGGAAAATTAGATGACTTAGGCATGTGTAATGACACCCAATCCATAGGTCCTCCTTGCTCTAACAACGCTTCTAGGCTATTCTTTTACTGATTCCCAGTCATCTATAACCTTTTAGACTTAGATGTTTTAAACCCAAGTAACCCTTTTAGGCCTAGATCCATCCCCTCATTTCTCATATCCTTAGGACACTAGCACCCAACTTGGATAGGAGTGTTGAATCTTAGAGTGTCTTATTCTCAGTGTTATTATCCAAGTTTATTTTTGGTCCTAATGGTCAGATTATTTCAAATCCTTATCTTTTTCCTTGTTAGCCTAATATGAATTAATTTAACCCATGATCATTAATTACCTTATAAAATTACATTTAAAGTCCATTTAGAAGGGTTGGCACTCATTTACAAGAAATATACATGAACACAAGCAAGTACAATCTAGCGCTCTTCCTCATTCTTTACACATAGCCTTCCAATATTTTTTAAAGCCTACTCAACTCATTACACCAGTCCCTAGTTAGTTAAAGCTCATATAATATCACATTATAGTTATATTGATCATATATAAATTTCACCAAACATTTCAATGGGAGAACTACGTTATATTGATCCATCTTCAGAGTATTAGTATGTAGGCAATGTGCCCACAAATAGGGTGTGAAGTTCATCTAATGTATCCTTTACACACTAACCCCTTCTCTCTATTTCTTAAGTTTTCATTCAAGTATAATCACCATAATATCCTAAGGGTTTTGGAATATTAAAATAAGCATATATCTAGCTCTACAACCCTAAAATTTTAGTGACAAGGTAACATAGGCTTATGAACAAAACCTAAAAAGCTTTCAACCTTAAGACAATAGCACTAGAATAGGAATACAACATTGGATAGTAGGGTGTCCTATTTTTTATGCTACTATCTAATCAATAAATTAAGTACAAAGTCTCATTTCTAACTATTTTTCAGTCATGTTCCTCTAGTATCAGACCTTGTCTCAGTCTAGATCAGTCGAAATAAGCCAAGTTCTAATCTCTCTTATTTCCTACTATATTTTGAAAAGGAAAAATAACAATCTATTTACACAAAGTACTAGGTTAATTATTGCATATTCATTTACTGATTTACATTTCTTAGACCCTTTATTATTTAGGAATATAACTCCAATATTCTAAAAATAATAAAACATTTAGTGAACTTGACTTACTTCAATTTTTTGCATAAAAGCCCTAAAAACCCTAGGGATAATTATTTATAATTTTTTAAAATATTTTTACTAAATTTAAAAATAAAAAAATTATAAATTAATTGAAATATTTTCAATAAATTCACCCAAACCCTAGTTTGTACATACTAGGTCCTATTTGTATATAAACACTTTCAAACCACTAAGAAAAATATATTGCTAATTTTAGAAATATTTTATAATTTTTCCTAAATTTTTTAAGCAAAATTATATAATTTTTTTCTAAATTTTTCAAATTATTACACTAATTTTGAAAATATTCATTTAAAACCCTAGTTATATATACTAGCACTTACTTGCTTTTGAGGTATCAGCTTACATGTTTGGCACCCCAGTATCCTTTTTATGCAAATTCTAATTCACTATTTTATAAAATTTACATTTATTATATTTATTAATTTCCATTTCTAGCACATTACTTATTAAAACATATTGTAAAACATTTAAACACATTTCAAATTATTTTCCTACTTTACCAATGGCTCAATATACTAGTTTTGATGAAACTGATAAAAGAGAACGTCAAGAACTCTTAACCAAACATCCAAATATGCAAGATGACATGTTAGAATTTTACAAGAAGAATAAAAAAATGTAATGAATGGGTAATCTTCATAAACCATAGAGTATTCAGTTTTAAATAACACTACAAGGGAAACTATGTCTCAACCACCCCTTATAGCAGCCCAACCTTCTTTTATGCCATCAGTTGTAGCTAGTACATTCCTAAATATTGATGTGGTATCCCTTGTGTAAGAGATATGATCTCTTCAATCCAAGGTGAAACATATTGAGCAAGGTACCACTATACTTACATAGGCTTTGGATGCTTTTTCTCTTTTGCATATACAATTGGCACGTCACATTACTTCTACACCCTTGCCACAAGAATTTGTTCAATCCAATCTTATTATTTATGATGGAAAGGGTGATCCAAAGATACATTTAAGATATTTCCATAAAAAATGTTTGGATTATGCACCCAATTATTGAATACTTATCAAAAAATTTCCATGGAGCCTAAAATATTATGCCTTGCAATGGTTTTATAGTCTACCAAATCAATCAGTCATGACATTTAATCCTTTAGTAGACAAGTTCCTAGCACATAGCAGTATCAAAATTTGTGATAAAGTTTCATATGCATATATTTCATAGTATAAATAAAGGTTAAATGAGCCTCTCATGGATTATGTTCTTAGATGCAAGACTATTCTAGCTAAGTTAACTAGTCCCATGGCTGATCAAGAGCTACTTTTCATTCACTGAATCATGTCATACACTCAAAGGAAGAGAAGTCAAGCTAATTTCAATGGGCAAACTTAAGTATTCAAGTATCCTAGAAACAACTAATAAGATTAATATCAAAGTCCCATAAAAGGTCAAAATCAATGATAAAAAGAATTAGAATCAACCAACAGTTAATGCAACTTTTGAGCCCATTCAATGTGTGGTTTTATCAACACCTCCTCATCATGCATTTACCAATCTACTAGTTTCTCCATCTAGGGTTTTAAAATAGTTATTTGAATGTAATATCATCACTCTCCCTCCTATATTAGAATTAGATCCAATAAAGCCTCTTCCATGAGGATATGATCAACATGCATTTTGTGAACTTCATAGGGCACCAGGTCATAAAACTAATAGATGCATCAATTTGTGACATAAGATACAAGATTTGATTGATGATAATATACTTAATCTAAGAAATTTAGTTGAACCTTAAAAGGCAAAAATAGCATAGGAGAAATATTTGAAAAAAAATATATCCATTTCCACAACATTTTAAACAAGAGCAAGGGGACACATGAGGTGTTCACCATACATACTAGACACCTTTAGCTAAGTCACATCCTTTGAGTGGTATGATAGGGTTGTATGAGTCTAGAGTTCTAGCTAGGCATTCAATATATTTTTTAAATCATGAGATTATGGAGGATAATATAAGATATAATGCATTATTTATCAGAGCACATATTAATAATTAGCTTATTCATAGTTTACTCATCGACAATGATTTCAGTCTTAACATGTGCACTTTCACAATTATACAACATTTGGGTTATTTAGATTAGGATATCACTCTGATAGACATAGTTATTATTGGTTTTAGTGGGCATTTACTAATTTCAATGGGTGAGATAGTACTTTCATTATAGGTTGTCTGACATATGTGACCACACTATTCACTATAGTTCATAGTGTAGGAGTCTTTGACATATTACTTGGTTGACCATGGATTCAAAAAATTAGGGTAGTGATTTATATGATTCATAGATGCATGAAATTTATTCATGCTAATTATTTTATTATAACTAGTAAAGTTCTTTATGAGTCACCACTCCCCACTTCAGAGCCATATACCAACATATAATTACCAATTCTAGTTCTTCCATCTATTTAAGTTTCCACTCTCATTTTAGTTTAGCATCTAGTTCAAAGTAAGACATAGTTGTAGCATACATCGATATTAGAGAGTGTTCATACACCCCCATATTTTTAATACTCTAGATAGCTTCTAGCTATAGTGTTTACTCCTCAAGCCATTACATTGTAGTCTCATAGAACTACACAAAGAGCACCTGTTCACATAGTTTCTTGTCCTACTTTTAGATGGGTCCCTAAGAGCCCTATAGTTACCTCCACTTCTCATTCATAGGGGGACCCCACATTTAGTTTCCACTTTATATATTTTAAATCAATTACAACATACATAGATTTTAGTTGTAAAATCTCAAACACTCCATCATGCCTCATGTTCATGCACGATCCCATTATTTGATGTAAGACACCATGACAGGGGGTCTCATCTGAGACTCATTAGTTAGTATCATTTATTTCTTGCATTTATTTTACATAAACTCTCTTGCTTAATTATACATAGTTCAAATATTTTCAAAATACAAAAACAATATAAAACTTCAAAATATAAAAACATTCTAAAAAATTCAAAAAACACCAAAAACACTTTTGATTATATGCATCATCCATGTTTACATTACTACTATCATGCTAAGACTTACATTTGTTGTTTCATGCTATTTTATGTCAATTTATCTACACTACCATAATTCACTTAATTTCTTTTGAGTGTGGGTAGTGACGTCCAACTCTTTGATTGCTTCACTTTACCGATCGAGGGGGAATTTATACTTCTACATTTAAGACACACATTGATATACATACCCACTGGTGTCATCTTATACATGACCACACCATCTAGGTTATGTTATTCCTATATTACACACTCTGAGTTATCATAGTACTTTATATTCCTTACTAGATTACACAAATTACTACATCAACATTTCACTAGTACTTTTCACTTGTGTATTTCTTAGCATATACCTAGTCTTATACTACACATGTTTTTCATACTTTCACATTTGTTTTGATTAGTTTGATTTGTTTTTATCTTCCATTTCTTACTCTTTATTTCATTCCTTACTTAGCATAGTTTTTATGATTACATTTCTAGTTCCATCTTGTCTCCTGATTGTGCCTTAGGACATTTGCCAATGTCCTTTGCTTCTATTTATGTGTGTGACTTAGGACATCTACCATGTCCTTTGCTTGTAATCTTTCTTGTGATTGCATCCCTTTTTCCAACTTTGCTTGTTTACTTATATTCATATGTGGCATTTGAACATGCCTTATACGCTTATCTTTAAATTTAAGTGACATGTATCCATGTCCCTTGTTTGCATGGCCCCTTGGCCACCCTTGTATGATTATTTCTTCATATGTTTGGTTGCTTGTTTATTCCTCACTATGTTTAATGTCATGATTCTAATCATGCATTTATCTTGCTTCTTGAATGCCATGATGGACATCATGCTCCATCCCTCCATGCTTACTAATAACCAATAACTAATATCTAACATTACTAGTCCAGTTTAGTATCATGCACATGCTCTTACATTTTTATATCTATCTATGCATACCCCTATTTATATAACAATCTATCAATTCAAATATTTCTATATCTTAAAATATATTTTCAAATATTTAATGTTATATCTTGCATCTATATAGCTTAGCACACTTATAAGACTCCTTTTCTTTTGAAAGCAGTCATGGTAGGTTCATATTTCCTACCCTTAAAAGAGGGGGCATAAAATAGGGGTTTTTAATAGAGATTAAACTCCTAATAGTCAAAATAGCAACATTCAAAACACTTAATACCAAATCCAGAGTTTAAACTGGTCAATCCAAAGGAGAAAAAGTGATAGTTTAGATCAACAATTAGTTTTCACACCAAATAATAGTTTTATAAATGGATAGTAACACAAAACATATGGGTGTCCACATTTTGGAACTCCTATCTTATTTAGGGACAATTTTCTCTCTTTTATATCAGTCAAATTCAGTAATTTTAGTATAGTTTTCTTAGATACAATGGATTATCATGCATGACATGATGGTTCTCACTTTTAATTTAGATTAGGTAGTTATCATAACTTCTAGATCATAATCCATATTCTATAAATTAATGATTTGGGGTAATGTGCATATCATATTAATCTTTTCTTTTTGAGTTTAGTTTATTCTAGGCATTCTTAGCAATTACATGCCTGACTCCATTTGCATGTGGTTGGCATCACATTTAAGAAAAAAAAATTAATAAAATTTTAGATTTTTGAGTACCCAAGTTCCTAATTTGGCTTTCACATAAGCATTTTTCATTAATTTCAAAGAGGCTTTCATATAAGGTTATCCTCCATCTTTCAAAATGGATAAGAATGGCATAGTTTCCAATAGTTATTCAAGTTATCCATGTCAAATTATAAAATTTCCAAAGCATCCATGGGATCTAGGATCCATCTCATATGACATATATTATATATTGATATCACTTCTTAGCTTCACTCATGGGGAAACAATGGAGCCAAATATCACAATGATCTCTCAAAATACTAATTTGAGTGAATGCACTGATTCAATATGTTATGTGGGATGTGTATTATATAAAACAATACTAGTGTTGAACCAGTCAACCTAGCATAATTTTAAATAATTATTCACTAGGTCATGAACTAGGTCATCTAAAATCCAAACTAGTTACTAATTAGGAATAACTCAAAACTATATAGGGTTGACCTAGTCAACCTAGTACAACTAACTAAAAAAAGGGACTTAAGATGAGGAAAAGAGGGATGGAAAGTGGAAAAGATAAGATGAGTGTGTAAAAGAGGATTAATATCTTAGGGAATGGTTTTAGGAACTAGTTGGATTATTAATAATGTGGTAATAAGGGACAATAATCTTGAGATTCCCACCCCTTTCCCAGTGTACCCCTTAAAACATGCACTTAGAGATATTGAGTCTCAACAAGTTACTAGAAGATGTAAAGCATTAGTATTTGATAAAAGTTGAAAAAATTATGTGTATACATATACCCCATTCTAATATCATCATGTGTCACTAAGGTGCAAGAGGGGATGGTGATTTGAGAAATAACATAAAAACACATAACACTGATGATAAAAAAATTGTAGTATTTTAAATAATAAAATAACTAAAAGTAAATGACAAAAAAGGGAAATAATTAAAAAATAAATGTGATGTGTACCTTGACTTACCTTTAACACTAGATTGTTGTCTGTTGTGCTTTTATTTTTTATTTTCTAGGGTGTAGAGACTTCTTTTGACAAACCTAAGAATACAAAACTAAAGAGTAAAAACAAACAAACACAAGAAAGCCAAGATAACTAGTGCTATATGGATGGGACATACTTATAAATTTGGCAAGTTGGTGTGACATATGCTATTTTAGACCAAGTGGAAATAACTATGATGTGTACCTTGAATTACCTTTATTGCTAGATGGTTGTCTATTGTGATGTTAGTTTTGAATGTGTAGGGCACACAAAATGCTTTCAACAAACCCAAAAATTAAAAACTAAAGAAAAAAAATAAATAGATATAGTAAATCCAAGATAATTAGTACTATGTAAATGGGATGTACTTAGAAATTTGGAAATCTAGGGTGATAGGTGCTATTTTAGATAAAATGACCAAATAAAAACAAGAGTAAATTGGGCAACCAAAAATCCAAGTCTACTAAAGATCAAAAAACTCAAACAAGTAAAATTTAAGTAAGAAAGGCAAACTCACCAATTCAAACCAAGGATACATGTCAAAAAGGATGGTGATCAAATATCAATTCCAAAAGTAGTAACAAAATGGTAAACAACATTTATGAGTGAGTAGTAACAATTGTTATCTCACTCAAAAATGGGAAAAGGGTATGAATATAAAAGGGACAAAAAACATTGGTGAGTGAGAAGTAACAAGCCAACCTCACTCAACAATGGAAAAAGGGTACAAAATAAGGTGCCCATAATATAAGGGTAGTATAAAAATAACAAATGGTAAAATAAAGAAATTTTTATCTATAAAGGTAGAGCCATGGTATAAATAAAGTAATCCATAGTTACTCAAACAATGGAAAAGGGGTAAAAAATAAGGTTCCCATAATAGAAGGGTAGTATAAAAATTAAAAATGGTAAAAGAAATAAATTTTTGTCTATAGAGGTAGAGCCATGGTATAAATAAAGTAATCCATAGTTACTCAAACACGTTGTTTTTCTCTAAGGATAGATAAAATTAAAACAAAGTATTGCTAACATGTTTTTAAGAGCTAAAGAAAAAGGGAATATTAAAAGAAGGTAAAATAGATTTATAATCATAATTTGATTATCAAGGGGGAAATGAAATGGGTGGAAAGGATAATGAAGTAAAAACTAAGGTAGAGGAACTCTTTTATCAAAGTTAAGACACTCAAATTAGGTTTGTTAAAATAAGAGGACTATCAACCTTAAGGACTCTGAAGAACTTCTCTTAGCTACATAAGTCTTAGGTAAAAAAAATTAAGTATATATATCATCCCATGAAGGCTATATGCATGAAAATTAAAATGTACCGACATTCCCATAACTTATTCCCCATTCCTCAGGAACCCTTACAGAACAATCAATATACTATGAAGATTGGACACTTTCATGAGAAAGTAGGTATTAGCGTAGACTTTTTTGAATTCTCCTATTTAAATATACTAGATTACCACACATCAATGAAACTTGGCTCTATGTGAGGCCAATTTTGGTTTTTAGCTTCAATCATAGATATGATATATGCTTGTAAACATGTCTTTTAGTGTGATTTTGAATTTTTAATTATGTATGTTGCCTTTTGTATATCATTTCATTTTATTTCAAATGATTTGGATTTTAACTTTATTGATGTATTTTTCTATTCCTCCTCCATACAAATTTAATAAACCAAAAATGGGTATTAAAGATGACTTTCATTTGAATACTTAGGACTTGGTTGCTAAGAGGGATAACTTCAAAGAGAATGGGGTCTAAAAGTCTTGTAAATTTAGGTGAAATAAAAGTGTTATATTAACTTTGACCTTGTTTTTATCTAATGTGGAGTGAAAGGAAAGGAAATCAAGAGGGATGACACATGGAATAATTTAAATTTATTAAAATTTCCAAAAAAATATGATAAAGGGTGAAAAAGGGATACAATGACATTAAAATGTGATTCTTTATCATAATAATGAGGGAAGTGGATGAAAACATGCTAACATAGATTGTTGTGAAAATTCCATCTATCAAAAGAAGCAAAAGCTAAAGTTGAGAATAAGGATAAAAAATGTGTAATCATTGTTAAACATAATCTAGAAAAAGAGTTAATAAGATGGTGGTTTTATGAGGAGGGCCAAGTCCTATCTATGGTCTTACACTACAACTCAAAAAATAAAAACCCATGAGGGTGAAAATACGTATTGGAAAAATAAATGAGACAAGCAAAAGATGGTATTTTGTGAGGAAGACTAGGTCCTAGCCATAGTTTTATAATGCAACTCACAAAAGAGAAATACAAGGGGTGAAAAAAAGTGTGTAAAAAAAGCATGAAATAAAGAATACAATGGTACATCATGAGGAATACTAGGTCCTATCTGTAGTTTTACAATACAAATCTTGAGAGAAAGGGGAAACCAAAAGACCAAAAAGGAAGGACTAAAGGTTTGTAATAAGAGAGAACTAATACAAAGGGAGAGACCTATGTAAGTAGCATGAAAAAAGTGTTAGATATATGTGGATAGAAAGCAAGAAAATAAGGAAATGTTTAGGAAAAGTACTTAAGAAAATTGTGCATTGGTGGGATCTTTGAAAACATGGCCTTCATTGGTTTGAATGTAGTAGGTACATAGACCAAGAATATCTTTGACTAAATATGGGCCCTATAATTTTTGGGCATATTTACCTTATTTATCATGGAAGTAGTCTAATTTAAGGACAAGATCACCAACATTAAATGTGTGTATTTAAACATGTTTATTATGTTTTTTGGTGATACGAGCCTTGTATTGGTGATTATGTTTTAAGGTAGAAAGATGGTGTTCATTAAGGAGATCAAGGGCATGAAAGTGAGAATTATGTAATTATTTATCAAGAATGATACCATGAAGATATATATATATATATATAGAGAGAGAGAGAGAGAGAGAGTTAATCTTAAATTCTAAAGGAAGGACTGATTTAGAACCATAGATGAGAGAGAATGACATTACCCCAGTGGCAGTATGTATAGTAGTCTGATAGCTAAAAAAGAAAGGTAAACATGAAGGTGCCAATTCATGAAAGTTTCATTAATTATATTTTGGAGGATTTTTTTAATAATTTTATTAGTATCCTCAGCTTTACCATTACATTGTAGATGATAAGGCATGGAAAATTTGTGATTGATCTTGAATATAACACAAAGTTTTTTAACATCTTCATTTTTGAAAGTACCACCATTATCATAAATGATTATATGGGGGACAACAAAGTGGAAAATGATTTGGTTAAGAATAAATTTTGAAATGGTAGGAATGGTGACATTAATAAGGGGCATAAATTTGACCCATTTGGTAAAATATTAGGTAGTTATGATGATAAAAACATGCCCATCTTGGGAGTGAGGTAATTTTCCAATGAGATCTAATCCCCACATGGAGAATGACCAAGGAGATTTGATAGTTTGAAGCTTAGTTAGAGGTGAATGGACTAAATTATCATGAATTTGTAAAAGAGTACCCTTTTTAGTGAATTTAATTTCAACTTTTCAAGATTAGGCCAAAATTAACCCATACATAGGCATTTTCAGGCTGTAACATGTCCACTATAATGGCCACAACAAATAACCCCATGTTCTTATTCAAGAAAATGAGGGAACTTAAATTTCATAACAAAAAAAAGCAAGATACCTTCAACATTGCGATAATAAAGGATGTTTGTTGAAATACATACTTAAAATCTTATTTAACAATGTGTCTTTTTATGAGAGTCTAAGTTAGGAGGATAATTTTGGCATTCCAAAAGTTAAATGATGTATTTATAACATGGGCTTTGTCAAATGGTAATAGCCTCGATGTGGTAGATAAGTGAATCTAGTGGTTGAGTTGAAGATGGAGATTTTATTATTTATATAAGAAATATGGGATTGGAAAGAAATGGGTGTGGATTAAAGAGAGATGTTATGGATTAAAGAGAGATGTTGAAACATAATTAATAATGGAATTTTTATCTCAAGAGATAGGCTCAATGGTGAAAGAGATGAAATATTCAGAAAGAGTGGTTGTAATTTAGTGATAGGTAGTGATATTTTTTATTTTCCATTGGTAGTCACCATTGACTTGGTAGAAAATAAGCTGAGAGTCACATAAGGAATGTAGGTATTAAATATATAAATCAAGATCAACTCTCATGCCTAAGATGAGAGATTCATATTTAGACATATTGTTGGTGATATCAAAGGTTAAATAAAAAGTTAAAAGTATGATTTTTCCAAGAGGAATTTAAAGAATACAACCTACCCCAACTCCTTGAAGGCATTTAACACCATTAAAATGAACGGTCTAAGTATCTTCATGTAAGTCGACATTAATTTTAGGAAGTTATTTGATAAATAATTTAGGTTTAGTAGTATTGGAGGGAATAGAGGATTCATCAAGATTATTTTCTTCAAGATTAGTGGTAAAGTTATGAAAATAATCTTTAAGAGAAATATCTTGATTAAGACCTTCAATGTAAGGCATATTATCATCTAGAAGTTTATCTTGAAGGGGAGAACTAGCTAACATAGGAACTATGACAAGTTGATCAACTATGACTTGCCCTTTGATAGATTTTTGAGTTACAATGTAGAGATAAAATTCCATAAGGAGGACCATTTTTTGCCAATTCTATCTCAAGGAGGAAAGGCTTTGGAAAATAAGTGATGAATGGGGTTAGAATGAATGATGACATAAGTATTTTGGTAAAGCATGTAGTGCCAAAGATTTTTAACTGTGAAGTAGATGGTGAGGCAATCACATTTAATTTTGGTTTAATGTGCTTCATAATAAATGAGGCTTTAACTAATGTAGTATATGCCATACTCTCTTCCAGTATCATCTTATTGGGTAAGCATTTCCTTGACTGATATAGGTGTCGAATAAGTATATAGAATCAAGGGTCGATCATTGAAAGGAGGATGAAATGTAGGTGTGTGAAACAATGACTCTTTCATGTTATCAAAGGATTTTTGACAAGGGTTTGTCCATTATAAGGCATTAACTTTCTTAAGAAGAAAATTGATAGAGTGGATAAAATAAGCCATTCAGAGGATGAATCATCTAATTACCCCAAGTTTGCCTAAGTATGAATATCAAGAATGGAATGAGGAATGGGAATATTGATGATAGATCTAATCTTAGTGGGGTCAACATCAATGCCATGGAGAGAGACTAAGAATCCTAAAAATTTTATTGATGTGACACCAAAGACACATTTGTAAGGATTGAGTCTAACTTGTTATTTAATAAGGTAGTCAAAATTGATAGCAAGATCTAAGTCAAAAATGATAGCAAGATCTAATAGATTAGTCTTACAACTATTGGATTTAGAAATGAGTTCATCCACATAGGTTTCAATAATTTTATGGATAAGATCATGGAAGATGTGAGTCATTTCTTATTGATAAGTGGCTCTAGATTTTTTGAGACCAAATAGAATTTTGACATAACAATAGGTTCCCAATTCCATGGTCAAAGTGGTATTATGTTGGTCCTTAGGGGAAATGTGAATCTAATTATAGCCCAAGAATCCATCCATAAGAGATAACATTTTGTGACCAGCTATGGAATCAATGATGGAATCTATCAAATGTAAAGGGAATTTTTCCATAGTAAAAGTGAGGTTAAGATTATGGAAATCAATACAAATGTGAATGGCCATAATGACATTTTCCCAAATGGGAACAATGTTAGAAACCCATTTGAAATAGTTCATTGGTTTAATAAATTTTGCATCAAGTAATTTGATGATTTACTTATTACATAAAGTGGAAACCTCAGGTGGAAAGTTCCTTTCATTTTTAGGTATAAGTTTAGCATCAATATAAGTAATAATGTTATGTACCACAATGATAGGGTTAATACTAGGCATGTCCTTATAGGACCAGGTAAAAACCTCATGATACTTATCAAAGGATAAGCTAAAATTATCATGTTAAACATGTAAGAGTTCATGAGATACTATAATTTGTCAAGGAAAATATGGAGTACCATATTCAATACGAGTGGTTTCTTTGACAAGCATGACATTGCCATCTTGAATGTGGTAGGGTGAATTAGGTAAGAAAAAAATAGGATTAACTTTGGGATCAATGCTAGTGATGAATTTGTTGAAATAAGGGGTTTTAGTTTTAAAATTCTTGAGTTTATGATGTTATTGAGGGAGTTGAGGTTCTCAAACATGAAGTATTTTAAGAATAAATTCATCACTAGGCAAGATAGGAAGAGGATCATGATACTCAACATTTACTTCAAGATCTAAAATTTAATTACCATGGTGATCATACTTAGAATGTATCTAATGAACATTAATTGCCTTAGCATCGAGTGTAATCTTAGGAGTAAGAGAGGTAGATGGATCAAAAGGGATTAGAGTGTCATTAGTTTCTGTGATGAGAGAAGTATTAGAGGTAATGATAGGAACTAAAGGTGGTAAAGTAGATTCAATAGCTTTTAGAGGTTGGGAAGGTATAATTTTCTCTACCACCTAAGGAGTATCAATAAGTAGAGAATCGACAGGAGACACATAACCTTCAAAATTGAAATAAATTATCATAGAAATGGTATGAACATTCCATTTAAATGCATGGATTTGAGATAAGGTTTTTTGATAATGTTCGGCATCCAATTCTTGATATTGAGCTTGGGTCATTATGTAATTAACATAATATGCTAGATAAATTGTACATACTTGAGAGTCATGAGGAGTTTCAGAAGGTGAAATCCCAATATTACTGAATGTACATTGAGACATGATGAGAGAATCTTGAAATAATTTGGTCACTCTAAAATCATTATAAATGAAGGAATCTTTAGGAAAATAAGGCTCTTAAACATTGCATGGAGGGGTAAAGATGGTAATATCATCAATAAGAGGAATATTACAGTCCCTAAGTAATATAGATGGAGGAAGAAACTATAAAATGTATAGAGGTAGCTTGGTAATATTGCAAGTATATTAAAAATCATTAGGTTCATCATCATCAGAATCCATAAGAGTGACTTGTAGAATATGATTCATGTTGATGAACTTGGGTAAAGGAGAACTGTTGATCTTAAGAATGGTAGGAATATGATACTAAGATTTGGAATTAGGAAGTTGAATACCTCATGGGTTGGGATCAGATTCATGCTTGTATCATTTCCCATTATGTAAGAATTTAATCCATTGGCTACTGAAAGAATTAATATCCCTCATTCTATGAGTCCAAGGGAAACCAAGGAGTATATTATAAAATAAAGGTAAATCAAGGACCATAAGCTTAGTTTAAATGGTCTTAGGTCTGATGGTTAATGGAAGACAAATACAACCAAGTGGATTTTGATTAGTTTTATCATATCCATGATAGGTAATACATGTTTGATTAAGATGATCTTTGTTATAACAAAGTTTTTGGATAAGCCATAAAGATGTCACATTAATACCATAGCCTTCATCAACTAAAAATTTATGGATAAGGGTAGTATTAATGGATATTTTAATGAAAATTGGTAGATCATTAGCACAAAAAATCATTTCATCATTAATCATGTCCTCTTCAAGAAATTCAGTAGAAGGCTTAAAAGAAGGACACATAGTTTTAATGGTATTTACACTGGTAAGTTAAGAATCAAAATAAGGTGGTTCTTCATCTATATAGGATGGATATTCAATTTATTGTAATTTTTGCATGAAGAACTTGTGATTATAGGGTGAAGTATGAACTAACTCCATAAGTGTAATCTTACAAGGCATAGAGTTAAGTTATTTGAGAAAGTTCTAATGAGATTAGAAGAACCATCATGAGGTTTAAGAGGTAAATTAGGTTTTTAAGGTATATATGTGGTTGGAGATTTGGAAGGAGGAAGTGGTTCCTCATGTACTTCTAAAGCTAGATTACTAATGGTAGTATCCTTGAGAAGTTGTTCTTCTAAAGATGGATTCTTGTGTTTGGTAACATGATCTTTGTGAGCTAGCTTGTGATGATAATTGACCTTTGAAGTGTTATAATATTGAAAATTTTTATAATATTGGTCATAATCAGTATTAATGACACAAACATCCTTAGTCTTTAGTTGATTTTTGGTTGTAGAAAAATATTGTTGGTTATTTGAGGTAGAAGCTTTATAAGCTTGTCATTTTTGATAAGTAGTGGTGTACTCTTGACAATAGAGTTTGATCATGGATTCATTATTAAATTAATAACCAAGCATATAAGAGACAAAAATTTAGTGAGACATCTACAAGATTCATGGGAATGACCATTGTTGGCATGGAACCAACAAAAATGATTAGGGTCATATCATTTAGGATTATTTTTAATATAGGGGAAAGGTTTATAGGGCGGTAAGATTTGTTTCATTTATTACATATAAAATGTTGTGTGAGAACATGAAGGGATGTCAGCTTTGGAAAATCCTAGTTTGGTTTATGGAGTATTACTAGTGATAACATTGGTAGATGTTTGAAAATATATTTTTAAAAGTTTAGGATTAGGTTTGAATTTCATCATGACAAAGTCTTGATGTTTAACTTGGTCAAGAGCTTCATTAAGTGTTTGGGGAGTAAATGTTCAAACCTTATATTAAAGAGGAGTCAAAGCATTGATAAAGAGTTTGAACAAGTTATCATCAGTCATGTTATGGTTAGCTTTATGGGCTAATGATTTCCATCATTTGGTAAAGTCATGAGTTGATTTAATGGGAGATTTATTAGCATTGATGAAGTAGCTAAGACAATTTTTGGGAAGGTCATTGTGTTGAAACTCTTTAACTTAGGGATTAAACAAATCTTCAAATTACCAAATAAAATGTTGGGGTAATTGGTTATACCATTATAATACATCACCAATAAAGGTTTTGACTAAGAGAGTAATAGTGGTGAAGGTATTAGTTTGGATTCATTCTTTGTAAAGGTTTCTAAAGGCTTTAAGAAATGAGGCAAGGTCTTTAGTCCCACCATACTTGATAGTTGGAGATATGTTACTAATATCAATGGACAAAATGAAGGGAGCTAAAGGCTCATGTTGAATAGTTTAAATCATCTTATTTTAGATTAAGGTAAAATCAGGTTTTAAAGGGACCCCAAAACCCAAGTACAAAGAAAGAAAGATAAAGCCTCAACGACCACAAGCAGAACCTAAAAACTACTATAGAGAAGTAGCAAAAATAGGTTTTATATGGACCTGAAACCACTAAAGAGACCACCGGTCAAAACACAGATTTAACAAAGATCTGGCTGCACCATAGACAGAAGATTACAAAAAGAAACCAGAGAACAGGACCAATGAACATAACCAACAAGAAGAACCAGACTATTTTTCTAGTTCCAAAATCATTTTCATTATTTCTTTACCTGTCACAATAGTAGTATCCTGAGTAGTAATTGCCACCAACTTGGCTCCCTCTTGTGTAGCCTTCTTTCTAGAGCTTTGTCTCATCCTTTGCTAGGCCCCTCCAGGGATTTGGTCTCCTCGTTTACTCTTTTTCCAATATTGATAGCTGCAGCACAAATATTGGACGTTACTTCCTCCATTTTCATTCTATTCTCCTTAATGAGTTCCTGAAGGTTATTCTCGTAATCTTTGAGCTTGACAGGGATATCTCTTATCTATTTTTCCATGATGTTAATTTTGTTCCATGCAGCTTTCTGGTTATCTTCCATAATTTCCACTTTCCTTTTGAGATCCTTAATCTCCTTACACATCCAAGAATCAAATTGGAGAGAAGCCTTTGCTTTTCAATTAACCCAACTCATAGGTGTGTACATACCATCATTCTACCCCTTCTCTCTCCATTCCTCAATATTATTATTGGGACTGTTCCCACCTTCTTCAAAGTGATCCTCTCGGCCCCTTTGATACTGTTCTTTGGTTCCAGTTTGAATATCCATGTCCATTTCTTGATTGTCATCCTAAATTGTATTTTCCTTTTCATTTTTTGAAATAGGGTCCTCAACTGGGCCAGCCTGGACAATATCTTCCTCTGACATATTTTGATTTTCCTCAGTTTCTTCTTTACTATTTTTAGATTCCTCCTCTTTGCTGACTCCTTCTTTCTCATTCTTCTCTTGACATTCTTTGTCCTCATTTGAATTTGTATTCCAGCTTTTAGTTCCTTCTTCTTCCACCAAATTTTCCTCCTTGGGGTTATCAATTCTCTCCTACTCTGTATCTTCTTCTACATTCTAATTATTGGCACTAGGGAACTTGATTTTGTCTTTCCCTTTTACGATTTCACTCTTTCTGCTCCCAGACTCCTGATTTTTCCCCTGGTTAGGGTTCTTAACCATAGTTTTATTCTTGCAGTAGCCTTCGATTAATAGAATTAGGCCTTCATGTAGGATAGGACATGTTTCCTTCTTCCTGTGAGCAAATAAACTTTGGACCAAAGAATAGCATAAGTAAAAGGGAAAAGACAGTCTTACCTTGTGCCTGAAATGATTAAGGAAGACAAAGTGGAATTTATGCACTCTCTTGCTCCTTCCATCCAAGATGAAATACTCCCTTATACATCATAAGACATCCCTCCATATCCCCTTAATCTGTTCCAATTCATAGAAATCTCCATTCTTGACTAGCTTCTGCTCTTCCACATCCATCTTGGGGAACTTACAAAAGGCCTCATTTGAAATGCTTATCTGCTTGGAGAATTTAAGTCCATCCATAGGCAACCCTGTAACCTCTGCTATAAAATCCTCGGTAAGGTTCACAGTGATACCATGCACTGTGACCCTTTCATCAATCCAATTTTTGAAGAAGGCTGTAGTGATATGCGGTTTTGACCCATGGAGCTTTTCCATATAATTCACGACTTTTCCTTTTTGGAAGATTCTCCAGACATCTTCTTTCTCTCTCCATTCTTCATAGTTTTTGGGCTCCTGCTTCCTTGGTTCTCCTTTCCTTTCATGAGCCATACTCATTTCCTTGGAAGCCCAGTCGCTATAAACTTTACAATGATCCCACCTGCTACCAGTTTGATTTGAGACTCAGCTATGTTTGGGCATGTTCAGGATCCTCAAGAGCCTTCCACTTTCAAGAGCCTTCCTCTTTAATGATTAAAGACCTTTCCCTGTGAAACACTTCTCTAACTCATTATGTTACTATAACAATCTAATTGTTCCCTCCTTTGCTTGTGTTGTATCATGAAGAATGAGTGCCCTCAGTTCCACCTTCTTTTCTAATGTTTCCTACCACCTCATTTTTTGACCTATCTAGACTACGTTGTTTGCTAACCAATCTGCAACTCCATTGGCTTCACGATAGGTGTGGGTTATAGTCACTTTATCAAAAAAATTTGTTAAGGTTTTCATCTCCATTACCATAGCCTCTATAGTCCAAGACACAGTATTTTTATTGTTAAGAATATTTATGATGTTCATTGAGTCCCCTTCTAGCCACAATTTGGGATATCTCGAATCCACAACTATTTTGATGGTCTGAAGGGCGGCAGTAGCTTCGGCAATGTGACAACTTTATTTAACAATAAGGATTGCAACAACATCAATAACCTTTCCCGTATGGTTTCTCAAGACACCACCACAACCTGCATTCCCTAGATTCCCTTTAGCAGCTCCATCAAAGTTTCCTTTAATCCACCCTTAAGGGGGAGCATTCCATGTAACTCCTAATTTAGGACTATCAGGTTTACCTTTAGAATTTTTTGTACTTAAGGGATTATCCACTTGGAAGGTTGACCTTGGATTCTTTTGTGATAAAAAATTCTCCTTAATAGCTCTAATGATGTTCTATCCTACCACCCATCCAGGGAGCTCTTTATTTCTAAAGATTTGGTTATTTCTTTCCTTCCATATTCCCCACCAAATATGGGGAAGAGTAAGTTTCCATAAAAAAATTGCTTCAAAATTCTTGGAGGGGCAGTACCAGCTTTTGAGAGATAATTCCACATTTTTATGATGGATCCGTGCAATGCCCCACATATTGAAAATTTCTTTCCAGACTAGCTATGTATAAGAGCAGTTTACAAACAAATGATCTCTATCTTCAAGACCCTTCTTACAAAGGATACACCTGTTCACAATATGTATTCCTCTTTTGTATTTAAATCATCTTGTTATTCATTGTGTTGGAAAATAACATTGCCAAAGGCATCTCTAATAGGTGGATGAATGTAAATGAGATTAGCTTAAGGATGGATAGCTAGAGTTTTATTAGCCATATTAATCAAATGATGTTGAAATTGCATCATTTGATTAGTGTTAGAGTTTAGCATTATGTTAATTTTTTGGATAACTTGGGAAATAATCAAAGTTGTATTAGGTGGTGGGTTGGTGTTGGTAGGAGGATTCCCTAAATTATTATTAGGGGGAGGGTTATTATAAGAAGGATTATTAGTGGGATTATTGATTAAATTTGTGTCAATTGCTCCCAAATTAGTTTGAAGGTTTTGAAAATGAGAAGTATCTTGGTTGGCATAGAAGGGATCAGACCCATAAACATCATCTTGAGATGTGATTTGCACCATATTTTAGGTCATGGATGAAGGAGGGGAAGAGGTGCCCCAAGAGTGATGGTGATCTTGGGAGGAAAAGAAAGGGATAAATGAATATCCCATATAATATCTAAATGGATTCAAGTTATCCAAAAATATTTTGATAGGAGACTTCATGATTATTGGAGATAAATGAACAAAATTCTAAGAATGATAAATAAAGAACTAAATCAACAAATAGGGAAGGCAAAAAATAGTACAAAATTGATTTGGTTGACCTAGTACAGAGAATAGGGTTTGAAAGTTGATGAAACAAGAATACAGGGTAGACTAGGTTAACCCAATTCTTTATCCTAGACATGAATTAAGTATAAAAAGATACAAAGTCAACTAGTTTGACCTAACTATGTACTTAAAGGGTAGACCTATGTCAATAGGGTTGACTGTGTACTAAAACATAAATAATTTTGTAAGTACTTATGAAATTAATAAATAAAATGAAACACAATCAATTAGATTAATGAGGCTGATCCAATTGAGGCACATAGACAAAAACTTACACCAATGTTGGCTTATGGAAGTTTTTAAAATACAACATACAATTGAGTAAATAACAAACAATCAACTTGGAAAGTAAAAGATAACTAAGTGGTCAACTTGAATGTTTGTAGATTATTAGAATATAATTTTAGATGTGATAGGAATTTAGCTATAAAGAACTAAAAATAAATCTAAGGATGGTTTTAAGATGTTTAGGCTAGAAGGGATCTATATTGATAATGGTATAGAATTGGTATTTCATCCTACCTACTCACTTCACACACCACAATGATAAGGGTGTCAAGTGCTTATCCAAAATATACCATTAACCATGTGTTTATAATTGGCTAGAAAACCAAGTTGGCTTCCCCCTTGATGATGAAATCCAAGTAGGTTGGCCTTGGGTAGACAATTATTAAAATGATTTTTAATATTTTGTGATTTAGTAGTGTGTGCATAAAATAAAAAATAGTGAAAATAGATGGTATATTGAAAACCATCTAATTAGACTATGCCATTTATTATAAACATGAAAGTAATAAGAAATAAAAGTGTGAGCTAATTACTAGTATACAAGTGTTAATTCTAACAATAAAACACAATACAATGTTGATTTAGTCGATAATGTATGTAGAAAATACATAATAGGGTAGATAGTATCCCCTCTATAATATGAAAGAAAATATATGAAAATGAACTATGTCAGTAGGGTCAACCTAGCTTTCTAGATAGAATATAGAATACAAAACTACTTCGATAGGGTCTACCTAGTTGAATATACAAGGGTAGTTTTAATGGCTACACATTATGAAAAATATGACTATAAGGAAAGAGAGAGAAGGATAGAAAGGAATATTGGTGGGTTATAAGATGTAGAGAAGTGAGATTGATGTTGAAGAACCTTTATTAACACTTATAAATTCTGTTAACTATGTCAACTAGGTTGACCAAGCTTTACAAAAACCTATTCCTAAAATCCTAAAAAATGTACTATGTCAATAGGGTTAACCTAGTATACTAAACTATATGTTTGAAATTATAAAATATATATTGTGTTGATTGGGTCAACCCATTAGCCTAAACCTAGTACAAATCCTACACAGATAAAATAAAATCATTTTGATGTGACTGTGTGCTAAACCTGTGCACAAAAGTTACAATTGTATTGATATAATCAAACTAATGTCACAAATATATGATAATAAAAAAATGATAAAATAAGAGAAATAAGATAAATAAATGTTGCAAGGGTTATATTAATGTTAGGTTCACCAAAATGTATGGAATAAAAAATGCATCATGTCTATAAATCAATCCTAGCTCAGAGAACGTAGATCATACCATACACTTTTGATTAGGGACACTTTTGTTAAGTAGGAAAATGACCAATATGGGGATCCACTAGACCTAAATAGGGGATATCTTACCAGAATACACCATGCTAGAGGGAGTTCCAAATTCTCTCGATAATCACAATCATGTAATAACCCTAAGGGGGTCCTAAATTTTGATAGTTTACCTAAACTAATAACAAGTAAAGTAAATCTAATCTAGTGCTCACCAAAGCTTATGGCACAACATGAGGGGTTAGTAAATAATCAAAACATGTATAAGAGAATATCAATTAAGCTAAGTATGATTAAGACCTTGATATATAGAATATGAAGAGTAATATTATTTTAAGCCAATACTTATGCTATTTCTATCTACTAAAAAGAGGAAGAAAGTTAGAGAATACTTACCTAAATGATGAACCCATTGAGACTCAATATATCCCTTAGACAAAGTGGCTTTGAAATACTCTATTATGGTTTGTAAGTATCACTAAGAAAGGATAAAACATATAATAATTATCCACAAGACTAGATTCTCCAAGTGGAAACCCTAAGCTAGGACTCCTCACGTAGAATGATGGAAGAGTAGATTATAAAGAAGTGAGAGAGAATAATAAATTTTGATTGAATATTAAAATAATGATGAAATAATCTTGTATATATAGGTGGATTTAACCCTAATCCCTTACAAAAATATCAACCAATAGGGTAGACCTAGCATAGTTTTAGATAATTATTCACTAGGTCATGAGCTAGGTCAACCAAAAACCAAACTAGTTCCTAATTGAGAATCACCCAAAGCTATACATGGTCAACTCAATCAACCTAGTATAACCAATTGATAAAAGGGACTTAAGGTGAGGAAAAGAGGGATAGAAAGTGGAAAAGACTAGAGGAGTGTGCAAAAGAGGAGTAATATCTTAGGGAATGGTTCTAGGAACTGGTTAGATTGGTAATAATGTGTCAATAAGGGACAATAATCCTATGAAACATCAAGGCTCTACCCACTACTTTGATTGAATAATAAATTTTGATTGAATATTAAATTTTGATTGAATATTAAAATAATGATGAAATAATCTTGTATATATAGGTGGATTTAACCCTAATCCCTTACAAAAATATCAACCAATAGGGTAGACCTAGCATAGTTTTAGATAATTATTCACTAGGTCATGAGCTAGGTCAACCAAAAACCAAACTAGTTCCTAATTGAGAATCACCCAAAGCTATACATGGTCAACTCAATCAACCTAGTATAACCAATTGATAAAAGGGACTTAAGGTGAGGAAAAGAGGGATAGAAAGTGGAAAAGACTAGAGGAGTGTGCAAAAGAGGAGTAATATCTTAGGGAATGGTTTTAGGAACTGGTTAGATTGGTAATAATGTGTCAATAAGGGACAATAATCCTATGAAACATCAAGGCTCTACCCACTACTTTCTCCATTACCTTGATCAAGTCTTGATGGGTTATTACAAGATGTAAAGCATTAATATTTGATAAAAGTTGAAAATATGAAGCCTAAAATGGATCCATAATGGCTTTCAACCAAACCATAAACACAATGACATTACATAGTCACTTTAACCAGAACCAAATATTCAAATAATAGGAGTTTGTAGTGAAAGAAGAACTCATTCGATAAAATATACTTCTAATGATTTAAACACAACCACACTAAAAGTAATATCCAACTAGAACATTAAATGTGTTTAACTAATCCATGTCTGAGTCATTTATGGCCACCATGTGCAAAAACAAGATGACAAAGAAGCCCACTTTATGTCCTTAGTTAGGTTTATACCTAGAAGTAAAATGACATAGCAATAAGGAAAACATTTATGGATAAATCCCTAACTCTTTTTCCATTCAAATTACATTTTAAAAATCAACATATATTTTCAAATACATTAATTAATTGTTTGATGGAAGTCAAAAATGTTTATCTTCTCGTCCATCCTCCAAGTTCTATGCCAAAAACCAACACTCAAAATATTGTATGCATTCAAACAAACCAGTTGAATAATTAATACAGAAACAAACCATAAATAACTCTCCACAAATCTTGCATGACCATCATGATAAATGCATCAAACTATAGTTCTAGCCCCCAAAAATCCTCATGTGGAACTACCTTACATTCCCATTGGCCTCCATGCCAAAAATTTTGGCATATTTTCCCCAAGGCTTAAAGTTATTCAAGACTAAGTCTAAAGAAAACTTAATGAAACCTAAAAACCTAACAAAGCATATCAACCCCCTCATGCATGGTAATTCAAGCCAGTGTTATAACCCTTAAGTTGTTAGGTCTAAAAAGATTAAAAAAAAAAAAAAGAACTAATTACCATTTCACCCATGTGGGTTGAATATCCTCTTAAAATGCCCCCAAACCAAATCTTGGTTTAAACAAACATGCCAATTGAATAAACAAATCAAGGTCCATTCATCAACTTTAAAACCTTAATGTATAATCCTAAACAAAGCATAGTTAAGACACATATAATAAATTATGAAATCAAATATGGTTGTTTTTAAAATGTGAAGACAACAAACTTAAGACAAATGAGAAATCATGTAAAATGTTGAAGATCAAAACAATTATTAACACACTATAAATTATGTGACCAAAAAAGACTATTATAAGTGATAAGAATGGAGTCCATAAAAACATAAAACACCAAAATGATGGAAAAAAACAAAATTAATAAGAAGATAATAAATTCTAAGTAACTATGACTCAAACAATGACAATCAATGAGACCATTTTTCAAATCATAACATCAAATAAAAAGATGTTTACATGAACTCAAAAACTAACTCAAATTAACTAAGAATGAAATCAATGATAAAATGATAAAACACAAAAATTTAAATAGTAAAACCATAACAAAAAAATCATTAATAATGACAATCTCATTTTTACATTAGAATTCACTATTTAATATATCCATATTATTTTTCTATGTTTCCCTACTACTTAGATCTGAACACAACCTAGCTAAAGTGCCTATCCCTATAGTTAACAAATAGACTATCAACAAAATCTTGACATATAAGTATAATAAATGCAATTATAATATTTAAATAATACATCAAATAGAATAATGAATCAATACACATTAATAAATAATATCAAATGTTTTAATGATAATGTAATCCATAATTATCTCATTAATTATAATGAACATGTATTAATGTAGATCACAAAACTATAACACAATAATAATAATAAAAATATGTCTTAAATAATTCATAACTTGAATATATCTACAAAAATGAATTAAATGTAGGTCAATTAGGGTCTTGACATCCTCCCCCCACTTGGAAAAAAATCCATCTTGGCAATCAAAACAACCAAGGATAATGCTACCTAAAAAGACTCTCATCTTCCCAAGTGACACTTCTTTCTGATAGAGGATCTCATTGAACCAATAGTTGGTAAGTCTCATGATTCCTCAATTTAATGTTGTGATGGTCTAAAATCTTCACTAGATCTAATTGCATATTTTCCTCTTCTAAAACTTGATGATGAGTCTATTCCAAAACATGAGATGGATCAAGAATATACTTTTTTAATAAAGCAATATGAAACACATTGTGAATCTGAGATAAGGAAGATGGAAGGACTAGCTAGTAGGAAACAAAACTAATTTTATTAAAAATTTCAAAGGGTCCTACATATTGAGGTAATAATTTAGAAGAATTTCTAAATTTAATTGCTATTTTCTTTGGTCTCACATGCAAAAAAATATTATCTCCCACTTGATCAAGGAATCTTAGAAGGGTGGTTAGATCATATGTTATCTTCAAAATGAAAAGAAATCAAAATAAGAAAAACACACTAACATGCATAAAACTATCTTTCCTATATCAAAGTGGGGATCATGGTGAATAATTTTTTTTTATCAAAGCACAACTAAAATTAAGGAAAGCATACCTTTCTTGCCTTCCTTGAATGCTCCAAGAGATTTATTCATTTGGCTTGCTCATCTTGTGCTCAAAATATCTTTGGAAAATGGAGTTGTGTGGATCCTTCTCCCCTTGGCATCATGGTTTGGCTCATGATTTCTTGATGTAACTTCATGGATTGGCTTGTGATTTTGTCATTATAACACTATTATCATGCAATCTTGCCCTACAACTTGCATAATAACATTACTCTATACAAACTCCCCAGATAAAGATGTCTAATCTTGTATTTATAGATTTAGAAACTAACCTCAATCCAAGGTGAGTTAAGGTGTAGTTGGGGCTTGGAATGGGTTCAAACCTTACCCTTTTGACATAATTAACCCTATTAGAGTTAAAAGGTTTCCAAACCTCATGATTAGCAATGAATAGGCATGGGTGGGATATTTTGGATTTTGGAAAACTCATAAAAGGTAATGATTAATTCCTAGGATATTATTTTATTTTTGAAATTACTTTTTGATAATTAGTTTAATTACTCATGGTTAATTAAATTTAGGCATTTGATATGATTTTGCATATTAATTAATTCTATTTAGGCTTTTCAAAATTTAGAAGATTTTTGAATTAATTGATGTATGCATTTGATCCCATTTAATTATTTTATGAGCCAAATCATATTTTATGAAGCCAACATGAGACATTTAGAGATTATTAGGTTAGATGTACAAATGTTTGTAAGATTTGATCCAAAGTCTGATATGAAGCCATTGGTGGCTAGTTTTAGATGTCTATAGTTTTCCCCTATTTGGGAAGGTGTTGCAAGTTGTAAGCACAATAATGTCTTCTAAAAGAATAAAAATGTTTTATGTGATTATGAAATAAATGGAAATGGATTAACTATAGGGTGACCCCTCAAGGGATTGGTTGGAAAAAAGGTTGTCAAATGGTCCTTTGAAAAAAGGAAACGAGTGAATCAAATAGATAGAAACACAATGATTTACCTAAACATAGGAAAAATAACTAATAATGTAAGTGGGATGGTGTGCAATGATTTTCCCAAAGGTGGTAATCATTAGACCTTGATAGTTTAAAATATGATATGAATATGCAAGTGGGATGGTATATAATCATTTGACCATAAACAGTTATAATCATTAGTATCTTGATTATAACAAACAAGGCCTTGCTAGGTAGAATAAAGTGAATGTTTTTTCCAAAGGTGATTATAATCATTAAACCTAAAATTGGTGGAAACACAATGGTTTTCCCAAAGGTAACTATAATCACTAGAATTCACTCACTGTCCAGCTCAAACACAGAGGGGTTCCTAATGAAAGTGGATATAGATAAAGCATATGATAGGGTGGATTGGCTATTCCTTTCAAATAGCCTTATTGCCTTTGGCTTTGAACAAAGAGTGGTTGAAATTATCAAACAGCTGATATCTACAACTTCTATAGATGTGTTGGTAAATGGAAGTTCATCTCATTTTTTCAATCCGTCTAGGGGATTAAGATAGGGGGATCCGATCTCCCCTATTCTATTCATTATCATGGCTGATAGTATGGGGCGATACCTAGGGGACTTAGTTTGTAAAGGATCATTTAAAGGTCTGAAACCCTCTTTGCATCCTTTAATTTACTCCCACGGTCAATTTGTGGATGATACTATTTTCATGGGACAGTCTGAAGTTTCAGAAGCTAGAATTCTAAAGGAAGCTATAAATCTGTATTCCTCCACCTCAGGATAGTTGATTAACTAGAACAAAAGTGTTATATTATTTACAAATACCCTAGTTTACAGACATAACAAAATAGCAAGGATCCTTGAATGCTCCATAGGTGCTTTTCCCTCTACTTACCTTGGTCTCCCTTTAGGGTCGAAAGCTCTTGAAGCTTTCTGGGAAGGTCTTATTAACAAATTCAATAAGAAATTAGCGGGATGGAAAGGCAGTCTTCTAAGCCAAGGTGGAAAGCTTATACTACTCAAAGCAAGTCTTCAAAGCATACCTACGTATGCTTTAAGTCTTTTCAGAATCCCTACTAAATTTGCAGAAGCTATTGAAAAAATTCAGAGAAACTTTCTTTGGTTAGGTACTGAGGAGAAAAGGAGAATGCCTCTTATAGCATGGGATAACATATGTAAACCTGTCAGGGAAGGTGGAATTGGTATAAGGAAAATTAGAAGTATGAACACATCCCTCTTAGCTAAACAAGGGTGGAGGGTTTATCAGGAAAATAAAGAATGGAGTAAAATATGGAAGCACAAGTACTTATTCAAGGCTAAGTCACTCCCTAAATTCTTTTCTACTCCAGACATCTCTCATCCTTTTGCCATATGGGGGGCAGTCCAGGGAACAAAACATATCCTAGAAGAAGGAAGTTCATGGAAAGTTGGCAATGGTAAAAAGGTGAAGTTTTGGGAAGATATTTGGTTAAAAGGAAAACCTTTACAAGAAGAAATCCAAGATAAAGATGTTATACAAAGATGCAAGCAAAGAGTGGGAATTATGGTTAATCATTACTGGCAGAACAACTCTTGGGTTAACCTAATTGACTATGATCAAGATCTCAAGGAAATTCAGTTATCCCTAAATGCTATATCTCTATATCCTAACCTTGAAGATAAAATTGTTTGGCATAAAGAGCCAAGCGGACAATTTAAAGTCTCTTCCATTTTCACCTCTAAGGGAAATGGCAGCAATCCATTTTGGACGAGAGCCTGGATTAAGGGGCTCATCCCTAAAATTAAATTCTTTTTTTGGACCCTTCTCCAAAACAAAATATTGACTTTGGATAATTTACAGAAACATGGAATTAATATTGTCAACAGGTGTATTCTATGTAAAAAAGACCTTGAAGATAGAGATCATCTGTTCGTGAATTGTTCCTTCACTCAGCTAGTTTGGAAGGAGATTCTCAATTTGTGGGGTATTACATGGATTCACCACAAAAATGTGGAATCATCTTTCAAAAGCTGGTACTACCCCTCAAAGAATCCTGAAGTTATTTTTTTATGGAAACTTACTCTTCCCCATATTTGGTGGGGAATATGGAAGGAAAGAAATAACTAAATCTTTAGAAATAAAGAACTTCCTGGATGGGTGGTAGGGCAGAACATCATAAAAGCTTTAAAGGAGAATTTCTTATCACAAAAGAATCCAATCTCAACTCTTCAAGTGGATAATCCCTTGAGGATGGATAATTCTATTGGTAAACCTAATAATCCCAGAGTAGGAGTTACTTGGAATGTTCCCCCTCAAGGATGGATTAAAGGAAACTTTGATGGTGCGGCCAAAGGGAACCCGGGGAATGCAGGTTGTGGTGGAGTGTTGAGAAACCATATGGGAAAGGTAATTGATGTTGTAGCTATCCCTATTGGAAAATTGAATTGTCACATTGCCGAAGCTACTGCTGCCCTTCAGACTCTCAAAATTGTTGTGGATTCAAGATATCCCAAATTGTGGCTTGAAGGGGACTCCTTGAATATTATAAATATTCTTAACAATATAAATACTATGTCTTGGACCATAGAGAATAAGGTAATGGAGATGAAAAATTTAATTAAAAAATTTGAATAAGTGATCATAACCCACACCTATCGTGAAGCCAATGTTGTTGTAGATTGGCTAGCTAATTGTGTAGTCCAGACTGGTCAAACAGTGAGGTGGCATGAAACATTAGAAAAGAATGTGGATTTGAGGGCGCTCATTCTTCATGATGCAACCCATGCAAAGGAAGGAAAGATCGAAGTGTATAAGAACAACAATCATTAAAGAGTAAGGCCCTCAAGAGAGAGAAGAGGATCCTGAATAAGCACAATCAAAGCCAATTTTCCTATCAACTCGACAATAGATGGGATAATTGCAATGACCTTAGGAATTGGGTTTCTAAGAAAATGAATATGGTAAGCGAAAGGAAGGGAGAACCTTGGAAATAGGAACCCAAGAGCTATGATGAATGGAAAGAAAAACATGAAGTCTGGAGAATCTTGCAGAAAGGAAAAGTTACGAGCTACTTGGAAAGACTTCATGGATCGAAACTGCATATCACTACGACTTTTTTCAAAAATTGGAAGGATGAAAGGGTCACCCTGCATGGTGTCACAGTGAACTTAACAGAGGATTTTATAGCTGAGGTTACTGGGCTGCCTACCGATGGACTCAAATTCTCCAAACAGACAAGCATTTCGAATGAGGCCTTCTGTAGGTTCCCCAAAATGGAAGTGGAAGAGTAGAATTTGGTCAAGAACAGGGATTTCTTTGAATTGGATCAGATTAAAGGGATATGGAGGGATGTCTTAAGCTGCATAAGGGAGTACTTCATTCTGGATAGAAGAAGTAAGCATGTGCACAAATTCCACTTTGTCTTCCTTAACCATTTCAGGCACAAGGTTAGTTTGTCTTTTCCCTTTTATCTACGTTTCTCCTTGGTCCAAAGTTTATATGCTCATAGGAAAAAGGAAATGCGCCCTATCCGTCATGAAGGCCTTATTCTATTAATCGAAGGCTACTGTAAGAATAATGCTATGGTTAAGCACCCTAAACAGGGGAAAAACAAGGAGTCAGGGAACAAAAAGAGTGAATGTGTTACTGAGAAAGGCAAAATCAAGCTCCCTAGTACTAAAAAGCAGATTGTAGAAGAAGATATGGAGCAGGAGAGTATTGATAAACCCAGTGAGGAAAACTTGGAGGAAGAAGAAGGAACTGAATGTCGGGCTACAAATTCTAATGAGGATGAAGAATGTCCTGAGAAGAATGAAAAAGATGATGTCAATACAGAGGAGGATTCTGCAAATAGAACTGAAGACACTAAGGAAAACTAGAAAGAGGCAGAGTCTGATTTTGTCCAGGATGACCCTGTTGAGGACCCAGCATCAAAGAACAAAAAGGAAACTACAGGGCAGGATGATAATCAAGATATGGATATGGAAATTCAAAATGGAATTAAAGAGTGGGAACATAAGGGTCGAGAAGATATCACTGAAGAAGACAGGAACAATCTTAATAAAATTTTTGAGGAATGGAGGGGGAAAAAACTAAATGATGAAACACATACTCCAATAAATTGGGTTAATTGCAAAGCAGAGGCATCTTCTCAATTTGATTCTTCGATGTGTAGGGAGGTTATGAACCTCAAAAGGAAAGTGGAAACAATGGAAGATACCTTGAAAGAGGTATGGAACAAAATCAACAATATGGATAATTAGATAGGAGAGATCCTAGCCAAGCTCAAAGCCTATGAGAAAAACCTCTAAGAACTAATTAAGGACAATAGAATGAAAATGGAGGAAGCTACGTCTAATATTTGTGCTGCTGCTGTCAATATTGGTAAAAGAGCCAGTGAGGAGACTAAAGCTTTGGATGGACCCAACAAAAGAAGGAGACAAAGTACTAGAAAGAAGGTAACACAAAAAGGAGCAATGCTGGTGGAAACCACTACCCAGGATACTGTTTTGAAAGAAAAAGAAACAATGAAAATGATATTGGAACTGGATGAATAATCTGGTTCCTCTTGCTGGTAAAGAATCTGGTCTAGTTCTTTGTTTTCTTATTGTCTTCCTTTGTCTAAGGTGTTGACATATCTCTGTTTATTTGGGTTGTGATCGATTGTCTTTCCGGTGGTTTCAGGTCCATTTAAAACCTATTTTTGCTACTTCCTTGTAGTAGTTTTTAGACTTTGTCTATGTTTTGGTTGCTCTATCTTTTTTCCTTGTACTAGGGTTTTGGGGCCCCTTCAAAACCTGCTTTTACCATAATCTAAAACTATAATCACTAGAATTAAAATTGGGATAGTGTGAAATTATTTGCCCAAAGGTGGTTATAATCATTAGACCCTAATAGTGGCAAACAAGTTGTGAAATATGATGATTGCAAATGTGATGATGGAAAATTGATATAGAGGAGAAATATGAATTAGGAAAATTTATAGTAGGGAAATGCTCATCCAAAATAACGAGGAGGACAATTCTTTCATTTTTTAATTACTTTGTTAGGGATATGATTTGGATCAGGTCAAGAATTGTTGTTGATGTCTATGCCAAGGAGATATCATCGTTGCATTGCCATGTAGACTTTTTGAAGCTAGTTTTTGATATAAAACTTGATGGTAGGAATAATGATATAACACCATAAGGACTTGGATAAAATATGTATAAGGATTAAATCTTGATAATACTCAAAATAAAATAATGCACCAATGATAAAAACCATGATGGCAATGTTGATGTATGGATATGGATTGATTCAAGAATAATGCATGAGGAATCACCTATTGAATGCCCATAGACTGAATCAATGAAATAGTACTAAAAGCAAACAAATAGGCACATAAATAAAAATAAAAAATAAGAAATAAAAAAACAAACAATAATAAATAAATAATTAATGCTGAGTCAAAATATTTACACAAAAAACATGCCACAAACAAATTAAAAACCATTACCCATAGAAAATATGACACAACTTAACAAACAAATAAGATAGGAGAATTGAAGAAAAGGAAGGGGGTCACAGAGTTGTCTCTAGATGCATTAGGGAAGTGGAATCTAGCTACATAGTAATATGGATGTAAGATCCAACAAAAACTTTAGGCCAAATGTAGTTCTCCCAAGAAATGGGATAGAAGATAATTATGAAAAGGAAGCATGATGGATGTGCTAAAATAATATGGTAATGAGCTCACAAAATGGTGAGAGCATGGGATCAAAAGTACAAAAAGGATGGGGAAACTAAATGACAAGTGATTTTTTGTGACTTATTGAGGGTTCTCAGAATCCTTAAGGAAAAGAAGTGGTAAATGTTTTCAGTTTTTATAAATAGTTTTCAAATATTTTTTGGATTTTTAGAGCATATAAACTCAAGAAAGAGTGATGAGATACTAAACAATCTAAGCTCACAAAATGGAAAGAGTGTTCAAATTAAAATATTACTCATAAAATGGTGAGAGCATGGTTAAGGAGGATTGAGATGACCTAAAAAATTATTGAGCACTACCCATATACTCCCAACATGGCCTCAAGTCATAGTATTTCCACCTTACAATAGATGAATATAACTAGTGTAGTAGCTAATCCTAACAAAATAAGCATACTTGTCATAATGACATAATACAACATAAGAATGGAAGTTGGTATGTCAAGACATAATAAATAATTGTTTCCCCTACTTTTCCTATATTTATTTATAACTAGAAAAAAATAGCATAGATAAATGATACTAATTTTCCCATAGGCATTTATAATTAGTAGCAAGACTGGTGAGACACTAGTTTTCCCAAAGGTGGTTATAATCAGGGTTACACAAACACAACATGATATAGAAATAAAAAATAAATGAAGGATGTAACTACCAAAACTTCTATCATAATACTCCAAAATATGGCCTTTGTCTAAAATTCTTGAAATAACTATTGAAATTGATCTGATTCTTCATGCTAAAAGTGGAACCATTATTAGATGAACCAAGGTCAAATGGGATAGGTAGGTAGGATCAAAACAATCTTTGGCTGGTAGAACAAAATGATATAATGGAAAAGTGATAGAATGGTATGGTACAAAGAATAATATTTATAATATGGTACAAATTAAAATGGTACTTAAAGATAGTACACCAAGTCACTCAAGAAAAGTACCACTTGAGGTGTATAATGTTCATTGGATCATCAAGTTCATCCCCATCTAGTGTGATGAGCCTATATGATCCTATACCATAGTATACAACAATGATGAAAGGATCAAATAATTTGGGTTTAAACTTGACTTTATGCTTCTTCTCGACCATGGTATTATTTTGGTTCTCTTTGAGGACAAGATCATCAAGTTTAAATTGTCTATGTTTCATACACCGATTGTATTGGCCATGGAGTCGATTCTAATAAGCTTGAAGATTATTGACTATGGAAAATAGTTTCTCATCAAGTAACTCTAAATCTTGTAGGTGAGCTATTAAATAGTATTCAACATCTAGGACATGCTTCATAGAGATCCATAATGAAGGTAAATCAACCTTAATAGGAAAAATGACCTCAATACCATAAATAAATGAGTATGGAGTGGCTCTTGTTGGAGTGTGGTGATTGGTATGATATTCCAAGAGGGTGTGGAATATCTGAAGATTCCAATCAAGATTAGTATCATTGATAATATTTTTGAGGATGTTGATAATGGTTTTTTTCAATGCTTCTACTTGGCCATTGCCTTGAGGGTAATATGTAATGGAAAAGTGTTGAGTAATATTTTAATAAAAAGATAGAAATTTAATATCCTAATTTTTGAATGATCTTCCATAATTAGATATAATGTTAGAGGGGATTCCATAACAACAAATGAGATGGTTAAATATGAATTTGGAAATTTGCTTTCCATTCATGTAAGTGAGGGGTATATCTTTAACCCGATTAGTGAAATATTATATGGTGGTAAGGATATTTTTATGGCTATTAGATGAGGTGGGGTTCACCTTCCCAATGAGATCAAGGCCCCATGTAGAAAATGGCCATGGTGTGAACATTATTTTGATATTTTTGGCTAGGGTATGAATTAGATTAGCATATTATTGACATTTATTACATCTTTTCACATATGCATTGGCACCTACATCCATCATTGGTTAATAGTACCAAGTATGCAAGATATTTTTAGACTATAATACCTTACTTGTGTGGGATCCACATACCCTCTTGTGAACTTCCTATAATGCTAATGTAGATTTTTCTAAAGGTAAACAATGAAATAGAGGTCTATCCAAACTATGATAATTTAGGGTTGGTTTGAGTAAGGTATAACATTATAAATTATAGATGATGGATTTGGATTATTTTTAGGATAAGTATGGTGGCATAATTTTGTCATTGAGGTAGGTGTAAAGGTCTAAATACCAAGTAGAGCTAGGACCAACAATATCATAGATCATTATGTTGGTTGATGCTTAATGAGATGGCACTATCATATTTTCAATGAAAAATTGGTATTCTTTGGCTGTCTATATGTCAAATCAAAGATCCAATGGTAGCCATGGCATCTTCTATTTTGTTACTTACCCGTGGTATATGCTCAAACTAGATATTGATAATCTGCTACTTGAGAGTGTTGACCGTGGTCTTATAGGGAACCAAATTGTCATATTTAATCTAAAAGTAGTCTATAAATTGACTGATGATTAATTATGAATTACCATAAACCTTTAGATGATGTATGTTCCATTGTACTACTTGTTGAAGCCCTACTACAAGTGCTTTATATTTATTTATTGGTACAAGGAAAGCTAATTTTGAATTATTTAGGGATTAAATCCCCCTATGGTGTGATAAACAAAAGGCATGTCCTTGATCCATGTACTATGAATGACCCATAAAAATATAGATTCTAGTGATGCTCCTCAAGAGGTGTGTCAATGATGGTCATGATGGATTCATCAAGAAATTAGAATGTTAGTAACTATGTGTGTGTAAGGGGTGCTTTAACAAGATGATCTACAATAACTTGCCCTTGATGGATTTCTAGCTCACATAATATATCTCAAACTCACTAAGAAGCATGATCGATTTATCCATGTGGCCTTGTAAATTTGTTTTAGATAGTAGATACTTGATCGGATATCTTTTGTAATGACCATGGTCTTATTGTTTAACATGTAATGTCATAGTTTTTGAGCTATGAATACCATAGCTAAACAAGATTTTTCAATGGGTGTATAATTATGCTAATATGAGACTAGTGTATGACTTAGAGAGTACATGAAATGCTCTTTTATATTATCATCATGTTGAGTCAAAAGTGTCCCAAGGCTTTATTTGTCATTTATAGGTATAGAAGGAATGGTTTCCTTAGCATAGGAGATAATAAAACTGGTGGATTTGATAGATAATCCTTTAACTATTGAAAATATTTTTAATAATCATCATCCCAAAGAAATGTAACACCCTTATTCAAAAAATGTGTAAAAGGATGACACTTGTCATCCAATTGAGATATGAAGTGTCTATTAGACAAAAATTTACACTATAAATTGTGGAGCTACTTTAAATTGATCAATTGTGGCATGTTTGTTATGGCTCATACTTTGGTTGGATCAACTTTAATGCCCCTGAAAGATACAATAAACCCAAGAAATTTTCCATAAGTAACTCCAAAAACACATTTCTTAGGGTTTATCTTGAATTTATATTTTCATAATCACTCACATATCCTCCTCAATACTGCTAGATGATTGGCCCTATTATTTGATTTGCCTACTATGTTGTCAATGTAGTATTCAACAATGCCAAGCATCATATCATGAAATATCATAGTCATGGCTATTTGATAGGTGGCCCTTGCATTATTAAGAACAAATGGAATAACTTGATAATATAATTTTCCCCATAAAGTGGTGAATGTTTTTTTATGTTAGTCTTCTAGTGTGATTTGAATCTAATTGTAACTTGAGACTCTGTCCATCAGTGAAAGCATCTCACAACCCACTATGAAGTCAAAAATCATGTCAATGTTTTGAAATGAAAATTCATCCTTTGGGAAAAAAATTTAATGTCCATAAAATCAATGTACATTCTAATTCCTTCTAGCTTCTTACTAATGGGTACAATATTGGAAACCCATTTAGAGTAGTTGATTGGCCTAATACATCTCTCTTTCAAGAGTTTATATAACTCTTTCTTGACTAATACAAAAATACAAAGATGTGATTTTCATATCTTTTGCTTCTCTATTTTACCATCATGATGTACCACAAGGTGGTGAACAACTAAGATAGGGTCCAAACTAGGCATGCCAGAATATGCCCATGCAAATATATCTATAAAATCCCTCAAAAGGGTTATAAGGAATTCATGTTCCTCCTTAGTGATGGATGTGCCTAATTTGATCCATTTTGGGTCATTTATAGTCCTGATGTTTACTTCTAAAGTATCTTCCATTATAAGGGTCAAATCATCTTCAAGAATAGTGGGTAGAGATTTGAATTATTTGGCTATATCAAAGTCCTCTATTAGGATTGGTTCTTCAAGTTCTCCTAGACATGATGAATCAAAATCTGCCAAGGGTAGGGATGGCCATATAAAAAATGTGGTTATAAACTCTTGGATTATGTAATCAAATTCCTTATATTCTTCAAGACTAAACTTGAACCCATAGGTAAGTTCATCATCAATGATTTCTTGAATGATTCACTGAAAATCCTATTCTCCTTTAAGACTAAATTTGGACCTATAAACAAGTGCATCATTGGTGGTCTCCTGGTCTGTATTTGAATAAGTTTGAACAACCCCATATAATGTCACTTAAAATAGGTTTTTACTACTATATTGGCCTTTATATTTACTCTTTGCATGGTCCAAAAGCACCTCAGAGGTTTTCACTTTAGGACATCAATGTTCTATTTATTTGTTTTTGGGTAAGAGTGTTCACCCACTCTCCAAAATAGGCTTCAAGATCCAATTTGATTGAGAACCTTTTTTGTGGTCCTCTAATAAAACATTGTCCATTAGGACTAGAAAATCATAAAAGACCTCATCATTTTAGAACTCATCAATCGACACATTGGATTCTTATTGACCCTAGTCTATCAATTGGGGATAATATAATGGTAGTGCATTATGATAAATGAATAGTTGAAGGGTATAAATGACATTATTATCAAATATATTGGTATGGGATAGGTCATATAATTAGTTATGATCAGAGTCTACTTCACTATTAGCATCATCATCACTAATCATTGGTGAAGAAACTTGAATAAGATATGTGGGTTCACCCGTAGGCCATTCAAATCAAATTATAAAGGTTCCTTTGTACTTAGTCATATAGATTGGCTCAAGTGTTCCTTATTGATTTGGCCCAAGGATCCCTCCATCATAGTCTTGGTTTTCCATGATTTGATTAGGAATGGGATACTTAATTTTTTTTAATAATTGGCCAATTTGTCATTATATAACAATGATTCATCTCCTTTGAGAAGATCTTACTCTTGGCCAAATACTGGTATGAAAGTAACAGGTGGTGGATTATTCTGATAGCATTTGTCTTTTCTTTGTCATTGCATGAGTGGTTTGGCTTTTGGTCTTCTAAAGGGCTTGGGGTTCTATGGAAGCTTTTCAATGTGAAAGGTGTCATGGGTCAAGTATTCTCCTAGGCCATTATTTGAGATAGTATAATGATTAGACATATCAAGAGGCAATAGGTGGGAAAGTGAATCAAGGGTATCAAGGTCAATGAAATTAGCCTCTGGTGAATCAATAAGTATTTTCTTCCCTTGTACTCTTTGTTAACTCGATTTATGCTAAAATGGTAGTTTTAGCTCTTAAACTTGGCCTCTAAATTATTTCAATGTTCATATTGATGAAAATATCTTGGAATAGTCAACTCCATTCCTAAATGGGAGAACTTGATACATTGGTGCAATGTCAATGGGATTGCACGAATCTTATGTATCCAAGGTCTACCCAAAAGCATGTTATATGATAAGTCAAGATCTAACACATGGTAAAGTGCATCATGGGTAAAGGTCCCAATAATAATTAGAAAGTTGATTGTCCTTGTGATTCTCATTCTTCATTATTGTATACTTTGATGGTGATTATTTCTACTTAGAGATATATTGTTGTGTACCCAATAAGATTGATGAGCTTAAGAGACATAATATTCAAGCTTGATCCATTGTCTATGAGGATGCATTTCAATTTGTGCCACGTTATATAAATCTTGATGTATAAAAGATTATTATGAAGTGGTCCAAGGGATAACATATCACTTTGATTAAAGGTCACTTGTTGTCCTAGAGCTAGGTGTCTAACCAAATCTTGAAATTTTTCAGGAAATATGTCATTGGGTACTTTGAATTGGCCAAATAATTTAGTTAAGATGTTTTTGTGGATAGTAAATGTATGTAATAAATATAAAATTGAGATTTATATTGGCCTATTTTGTAATTATTCCACAATGTCAAACATGTTTTTTGGGACAATAGGAAATTATTTGTTTTGAGGTAGAATGGTTGGTTGGATAATGGGTGAAGTGGAATATGGTTGTGGGCCTGGTATGGTAATTATTTGATTACTGAGCTATGATTACATAATTAGAAGTAGGTACAAGCCTAATGTTTCTAGAAAATGATGGTGGAGGGAGACTTGATAGGATAAGTTTTCATTATCAATGTACTTGTGTGTGGTCACAAGCTAATGACAAGTTATTAGTATAAGATCCAAACATGAGAATCCCTACTTGCTAGTTTTCCTATGTATAGTCTTAGGTTAAGGAAAGATTACTGAAATGGGTTAGATGATTGGATATGATTAGCAATGATCTTGTCTAATTGGTATTTGGTCTTATATTAATGGAATGGTGTTAATGTTACCTCTTTTAATATGGCCTACAACTGATTTATACTCATGTGCAATTACATGGTAGGTCTATTGGTTATTTGCACCATTCCAACCTTAGTGATATCTATTACTTTGACATTGTTTGTTTTATTGAGTCTATTGATTTGGCCTTAGTTGTTGATACTATTGTGATTGTTGTTTCACTTGTCACTATTGTTATTTTTGGTTGTTATGTTGAGGAAAAGGATTCTAATAAATTCCAAGGTTCTAATTAGATGTAGAATCTCCATGATCTAATGAAATCTCTTCATTTTCAATCATATTATCAATAACATGTTTAAGTTACACACATCACTACAAATTATGGATGTTAACCTAATGATATTTGTAGAATTAATTTGAAAAGTACTAATCTAGATAGGTAACACCCTTGGGAAGCTCCTTCAAAATAGGGCATCTAATCAAATTAGCTATGGAAAGTTTATGAAACATGGTCTCAATAGGCTCTCCAAGGTTACTAAAAAACATGATGTGTAGGCATAGTTATTCTTAGAGGAGGGCTTTGCAAAGACATAGGTTGTTACATTTACTATGTTGGTCTACGTTGATGTGTTTGTTATGCTTGCTAAGTCTACTAAAGAGGTTGTTGGTTAAGAGGTATGTGAATATGTAACATAGGATATAAAAATGGTTGTTTTACCATCTGAACATGTCTTGAATCTATTACTCCATTACCAAAAACATTTTTTTGCAATTGAATTATTTGGGTCTGTCAGAATTATTGGCTTGGGTTTGTTGTGATGTTTGCACTTGGAAAAGACTTTGATTCTAACTATTATTCTGATTTTGATTCTATTTTTGATTTAATGAGGCTAGTTTAATGATCCCTTTATTAATAATGTATATCTCAATCAACAATCATTTTTTTAATGATCTTAAATGTATGTGCACACTGCAACTCTAAATTGTAAGTAATCTCACTGTGTATATTTTTTGTAAATGTAGTGGCTAGTTGCTTGTCTAGTAGACTATGGGTAAATCAGCTTGAAAGGGATCTCCATAACTATATATAACTTTTGAATCTTTTACCAAATTTATATTTTTCCTATGCTAAGTATACTAAAGAAATATTGTGCTCAATATTGTAAGAGAAGTGATGCATGAACTTGTTCGAGAGATAATCAAAATTAGATACTGAGTTCTTGGGTAACTTCAAGAACCATTATAATGCTTGTCCTTTTAGGATGGAAACAACAATAATAGGTAAATTTAATTATAAGCCATTGGTTGGCATGTGATAAATAATTCTATCAAAAAGGCCTTGGGGTCACCTTTTCCCTTATATTTATCAAACCTTGGTGTCTCATACCTTGGAGGAAATGGTATCTATAGGTACTCCATGTTGAAAGGGTAAGAACATACATCATCTAGCTTGAAATTTTTGGTATGTTTCCCTAATTAAATGAATGTAATTGCTTGTTTCATTTTTTTTAGTTCTTGTGCAAGGAAACTAGTGAGGTTAATGGCCTATTGAGTTGGAGGTTGTGTAGTCATAAGTGGACTATTTTGACCAAGGTATGATGGAGGCATTTATTGTGGAATGTTGGATTGGCTATGGAATGGACTAAGAATATGTATATGTGGATTTGGGTGTAATTTTATAAATTACACTTATGGTTATGCAATATTCTAGTTAGGGTTGGGTATGTATGCCTTATGTATGCTTTATGTACTTCTACTTGGTGAGGTGGAACATTAGTTACCCCTTATTGAGGTGGAAATTTGTTTTACCTCTACTACATGGGTATTTTTTATGATGCCTATTATTATGGAATATTACTCATCACCTATTGGGGGTGAAGTAACATTCATCAAATTTTGTTGTGGCATGGCATTGGTCATTTATTGACTACTTAATAAATATAGTTGGGTGCTTGAATAAGCAACTAGCTGAGGATTAGAGCTAGTTATCTGAGGTTAAGAAGTAGACACTCTTACCCCCTAAGTTTGTGGACCACTCATGGTGTTATTTAAAGGCACATTATATAGTTGATTATTTTTTTGTGTGCTAACACCACTTTGGTTTAAATTGGACACTACTTCCACATTTCCCATTATATTTTGCTCACTATTCTACATAGAAGTAGAAGATATTGCCACTATGGTTGGGGTATTGAAAATGTTTTCTCTTGAAGTGTTTTGTGTAATTAGGTCAAAACCCTAATTTTCTTGACCTATCAACTCAAACAAGATTCCTATTAAAGGGAGTGACTGAACAAGAGATACATTTGACATGGCCATATGATTAAAGTTACGTGTTAAGTTTTGATATGTCTAGTATGCTATCTATATTTTAATGAATTGGTCCTCCATGAGGCCTCTTTGTGTGACAAGCATACATGAATCTTGATATGACATTGGTATAATGGAAGTAGGGTTTCTAGAAGAGGTCTGTTTGTTATTCTAATTAGACATGTTATAAGGCCCTCTTGGTAGATTTGACAAGTTATCATGCCCTTCCTCTAAAACTCTATTATGATCATGATTTGATGGCATGGTGACATAAAAAGGTTATTTTTAGACATATTATAAAAATTAAGGTATGCTATCCAAATATTAGGCCATCTATTCTTGGTCTTGATCCATGTATATAGGTGTGCTAATCAAATAATTATCCAAAGGTTCTTAAATTTGTTACCTCATTTAAGTGATGTATGGTGGATAAGAATCTATCTCCCAAGCAACATCATCTCTATAAGGGTCTTGAACAAAGTCCTCTTTTGTGAAAATAGTTCCATATCCTAGATTATACAAGGCTCCACTATGTGTATAGAGGATGCATGATCAAATCAAATTGAAAATATTTACTGACAAGATGGGTTAGAGTTCTAAAAACTCTAAAAATATGTCTTAAAAGATAAAAAGGATCAACCTATGTCAAAATTGATCTAGATGTGGAGCTATATCTCACAAATGTCAATGCCTAGATTGGTAAAAATAGTATGTCAAATGTCTAACATTAAATGCTACACACAAACAAGGTCAAGTAAAATGAACTAAAAATAAGATGTCAAAATCTAGGTCTAAGGATGTTCTAAATAGGTCTAAACTAGGAAGGGAAAGTTATGTAGTCTTTTAGCAAAATGAGGCATCAAAATCTATGCTCAAAATAAGGCATATGCTAGGAATTTTGGCCAAACTTGGCATCAAAATCTAGACTTGAAACAAAAGAGTGATTTTTAATCTAATAAACTTATAACACTTTGGCATAAACAAGGAACTTGATTCTAGATATAAACATGATCAAACTAGTATTAGGAACTAAAAAAAAGGAATTTAAAGATGAATTTATTTTCATAATTGAAGGAAAAAACATTATAGTTTTTAAGTTTTGGGTCAAAAATTAACCTAAGTTATGCAACCCAAAAGAGAAAGACCTGTGTATCAGCTCTGTGAAATGAGGCCTAAATAGAAATCAATCAATGTTTGGATCTGAAATTGTGAAATTTAATCAAAGACTCAAATTAGAAAAACTTAGGATTTATTGAAAAACAAGATAGCCAAATTTTAATGATGTAATGCAACTAAAACAAAGATCCAATAAGGCACATGTGATTAGTTTAAATAATAATAATTTGGACATTAGATAAGACAAGTCTATTAAAATAATTTGTGCGGCATAAAGACATTATCATTCTCAAAATATGTAATAATGTTTTGTTTCAAATAATTCTAAGGCACAAGACTTGAAATGATTTGGGAAGAATAATGTTACCCATCTCAATCAAGTTCCATACTCAATGTTTTTGACACAAAATTTTTCTAAGTTAAAGCAAGGTGTCAATCAGATGGCATAATGCCTCCTTAAATAATGGGCTAATGTAGACAAACTCATTCAAGATGTGATATAAATAAAAAAATTAGATAAAACACACCAAATAATAAAATAATAGATTAAAAAATACAACTAAATATATCATCCTAGATCCTATCAAGGTATGACAAGTGGGGTTGACTAAAACTTACAAGTAATTACCATCTAGATTGATCCCAACTGTGGCTAACACAAGAGAAGAATCACATCAATTGAGTTAGTACCAATCAAATTATCATGTAAGGGTATATTAATTTTTATGATGATACCATCATTAGACTTCTTAGTGGTATCCCCTGGTTGACCAGACTTGACTCAAGCCTTCATTACTAAGGGAGAGGTTAGCCACTCAACCCCCTAGCTCTAGTAGTATGCATTCCCATAGTTGTATACCCCATCATGGAGATGGTTGAAACACTACCAAGAGATGAATACATAACTCAATTCTTCATTAGATAATTTTTGATAGGTAATGAAATCCCCTTCACAAGCCAAAATGTATGAAAATAAAGACTAAGTAGAAAGACTTTAGGGTTGCTTTTAGATCACCTTATACCATACATGTCTTGCGGATAGCCTAAAAAACTTTATTTTTACACCTTGTGATATGCACTAAATGAAATAAAAATGTGATTTTGATCCCATGATTTCTCTATAGGGGATGGGGGAGAGTATACATGTGGTATTCTTTTTGTGAAAACAAACAATCAACAAATAGTTTGCAAATAATTGCGAGTGAAGTTTGAATTTAAGAACCAAATTGAAATGTGATGATGTTTTTTACTTGGTCTCTTGGCTCAAATGTGAAATATTGAAATTATTTCATAAAACCAAATTAATAAAAAAATATCTATGTTGCTTTTAAATCCAAAAGTCCAAATGTTTAAGATTTATCCTAAGTTCATTTTTAAACACCAAAAGTAAGTATTCAATACTTAGCCATTATTTTTAGGCACCAATAATGATGTGTTTTCAAACATTATAAATCCTAACTCCTTTTAAGCATCAAAGACCAAATGTGCAAGACATAACATGTTCATTTCAACACCAAAATGAGATGTGACTTGATTTAACTAGATTCCTTTTAAAAGCCTAAAATGAAATGTGTATTAGCTAAGACATGAAAATTTGTGTTCTAATCACATCCATGACCTATAATTTTTAGATATTAACCTTAATCTCTGAATCACTTTTGGTTGTGAGCAAATAATATTTGAAAAAATAACTCTTGAGTTTTTAATTAGAACACACACTTATCGTAGCTAGTCAAACATGACTAATGTCAATTCAAGGTAACCATGGTGGTTAGTTTACAAAGAACCAATGTCTATCATGAAGAATCAATGTTGGTAAATTAATACCATCATTGATCACCTAAGGACCTAAAGGCAAAACCATAAAATATAAACACATTAAGTTAGGTCTTCTTTAGATAAAAATTTGTGAAAACCTAAAAGACAAAGTTTAGTCAAAGAGTTTATATGATTTTGAAACCAAGAAATCATGAAAAGGACTAATAAAAAGAATCAAAATTCAAGATTTATGAACATTTTCCCCTTGTAATCTGACCACCAATATTTTACATACAATTAGGGTCGATTGATTAGAACTATGGTTGATTTAGGCCAAATTAATGCCAATTGCACCTGACTGTCGTCGATATTCGTGTAAATATAATAGATAAAATAAATTAAAATACAACTAAAACAAGGTTGTAAATGTAATTTTAAAGAGATTAAAGCATGTATTTATCATTTTTTAACTTGCATATTGATCTCCTTACTAAGTGGGGTGTTTATGGTCCTAGTGAGCATGCCATTTATGATCAAGGAATCTAAGAAGGGTAGTCAGATCATATGTTATCTTCACAATGAAAATAAATAAAAATTAAAACACACTAACATGCATAAAAATATCTTACCTAGATAAAAGGGGGAGAATGGTGAATACAATAATTGACAAAGCACAATAAAATTTATGAAAACATACCTTTCTTACCTTCCTTGAATGTTCTAAGATATTTCTTCATTTGGCGTATTTGGATTGTGATCAAGAGATTTTTGGAAAATATAGTTGTGTGGCTCCTTTTCCCATTGGAACCATGGTTTAGATCATGCTTTCTTGATGTAGCTTCATAGATTGGCTTGTTATTTTGACATTATAACACTATTATAATGCAATCTTGCTCTCAAACTTGCATTATAACATTACTCTATCCAAGCACCCCAAATGAAGAGGTCTAGGCATTTATTTATATGTTTAAAAACTAGCCTCAACCCAAGGTGAGTTAAGGTTTAGTTTGGGATTGGAATGGGTTCAAACATTACCTTTTTGAGTTAATTAACCCTAGTAGATTTAAAAGGTGTCCAAACCTCATGATTAATAATGAATAGGCATGGGTGGGATATTTTGGATTTTAGATAACACACAAAAGGTAATGAATAATTCCTAGGACATTATTTTATTTTTAAATTTCCTTTTTGATAATTCATTTAATTACTCATGATTACTTCAATTTAGGCATTTGATTTAATGCATGTTAATTAATTCTTTCTAAGATTTTTAACATTTAGAAGATTTTTGAATTAATTGATGTGTGCATTTGATCCCATTTAATTATTTTATAAGCCAAATTATATCTTATGAATAAAAATTTGAGGTGTTTATAAATTCTTAGGATAGATATGCAAATTTTGGTAAGAATTGATCCAAAGTCTAGTACGAATCCATTGCTAGCCAATTTTAGATGTCTACAAAATTCATGTGACATCCTTTCCAAATTAGCATAACTCTTTTGCCTATCAGAGGTAGCCTTTAATTTTTATCTTATAGTTTCCATTTACTTATCCTATTCTTGTAAAATATTAGGACCAACAACATTCCTATTTTTTAAACTTTCCTAGCCAAGTGAAGTTTTACACTTGCGTCCATATAAAGCTTCAGAAGGAGCCATTTTAATCACTAAATGATATATATCATTATAAGTAGACTCAAATAACTTTAAATAACCTTCATAATTACCTTATTGATCCATAACATACATTCATAACATGTTTTCCATAACCTAATTTAATATTTCTATCTAACCATTTGTTTTTAGATGATAAAATGAACTAAAATTCAACATGTACCAAAAGTGGTAGTTAGAGTATTCTAAGACCTTGAAGTAAAATGTTTATCTCAAATAGAAATAATAACTTCAGGCATACCATACAACCATACTATCTCTTTCAAAAATTATGAAGCAAACACAAATATATCATTAGTCAAATTTTTAGTAATAAAATGACCAGCTTTTGTAAATTTATCTATTAAAACCAAAATAGTATCATGTTTGCTTTTAGATTTTGGAAAACTAGCTATAAAATCTAAAAAAATCATCACCTACTTACCTTATGGTTAATTATGAGGGTACATAAATCCTCTTGGATGTAAATGTTCATCTTTCACATGCTGAAATTCTAAACATCTTGACATACATTCAAAAATTGCATGTTTCATTCTAGGCCAATAATACATCTTTTTTAGTTCATGGGTCATGTTTTTGACATTGTATTAGTGAAATGAGGTGCTACATGCACTTATTTTATCAAAATATTCCTTAAGTCACCACACTTAGGTACATAAAATCTATTTTTATGTTTGATTAAACGTTTAGAATCAATTGTAAAAAAATTAACAAGCTTATCAACCAAATTTGGAATTACATCTTGATAAAACTTATCAAAACATTTTTGTTTCAATAATTTAGTTATAAAATTATTATGCATAATAGATAAGGTAAAAATATTTATGCATTAGCTAAGTGAATTAACAATGTTATTCTCCTTACCTTTTACATATGAAATATTCATATCAAAATTACTTAAAAATTTAAGCCATCTATGCTAGTGCATATTCAGATCATCCTAGGAAAACAAATATTCTAAATTATGATGATCAAATTTTAACTCAAAATGATTACCTATAAAAAAGTGTTTCCATTGCTTTAAAACATGAACAATGGTAATAAGATCAAGGTCATGATTAGTGTAGTTATTATCATGTTGCTTCAATTTCTATGACTTACAAGGCATAACTAAACTTCATGAGTTAATATTCCACTCAAGCCTTCTTAGGATGCATCAACCCATATTTAAAAATTTCCATTTAGATATGGTACATGTGCCAAAGTCAATAACTATTTAAGATTCATGAAAGCTTGTTTGCATTCAATAGTTCACATAAATTTATGACCTTTGCACTACAAGGACATTATTGGGTTCTCTAACTTAAGAAAAACCAATAAATATTTTATAGTAACCAAGTCAAATAAAATTATGTACTTTATGTACATTTTTTGGAGCAAACCACTCATGAATAGCTTTAATATTTGTTAGATCAGCAAAAATACCAACCCTCAATATAATATGACCTAAACAGTGGATCTTAGATTGAAAAAAAGCACATTTAGATATCTTACCAAATAATTTGTGTTTCCTTAGATTTCACAATACTAAGTATAAATGTTATCCATGTTCAACTACATTCTTACAATAAATCAATCTATCATCAAGGAATATTGGATAGACTTGTCTAGAAAATCCATGAATACACAATTCATTAAGTTCACACATTCATTAGGTGCATTAGTCAAACTAAAAGAAATTATAATAAACTCATAATGTCTATACCTTTTTATAAATGTTATATTATGAATATCTTCTTATTTGATCCTCAATTGGTGATAATCTGATCTCAAGTCTATCTTCAAAAAGATATCCACATGTTTCATTTGATTAAATACATCATCTATAATATGGAGAGGATAATGTTTATTAATGGTAACCTTGTTAATAATGTGATAGTTAACACACAATCACAAGGTTCCATCCTTATTTTTCATAAAAACCATTGGTGCACCTAAAGGCAACACACTTGCCCTAATACTATAATTTTCTAATAGTTATTGTAGTTGAGGTTTCACCTCTTGTAAATATTCTAAATTCATATTATAATTTTATTTATATGTATGGGATACCATTGGATTTATATTAATATAAAAATCAAATTCACATTTATAAGGCAAACTATGTAATTTATCTAGAAAAACATCATAAAAATCTTACAAAAATGGATATTACTCAAACGCCATTATTGTTTCAGGTGTAGTTTCTTGTATAAAAACAAAATATATCTTGAAACCTTTACATAATTTTTCTTCAAATATAAAGTTGATATTACATCATGAAATTTTTATTTTAACAAAACTTGAATTTTTATAGGTTTTTCCAAATAATTATAATAATATACTAGTTTACTACAATAGTCCAAACTAGCTTTATGTTGTTTCAAATAATCCATTCCTAAGATAATATCAAAATATCTAAGAGGAACTATAAATAATTTAACTTGGGTTTTAAAAACACGTAACTTTAAGATTACTCCCTTAAGACACTCAATAATTGGCACTCTTTTACCTAATCCAAACTCAACATCCCAACCATCCTTCAAAGTCATTAGATTCAACTTATTGAGGAATGGTAATAGCATTGGTATTAAGTAATTAATGTTTTCATTGATGTCAAAGTCAAGATTGAATGTCCTTCAACTCAGAAGTCAAAATTGATGTCACATTTGGTAAAGAGGTGTGTGACTAAGAAGTTTTATTTCTCTATTTGAGAGAAAAATTGAAGGTAACCTGTTATATTTTTTTATGTTTGATTTCATGTGAAGGTCATGCTCAAAATATAAGATAATCTTAGCTCCTGTATGAAAATACCTAGTGAGAAGTTGCAAGCTTAGTGCCTTAGTGAGATAAGCCTAATAGCATGGTGAGTTGATTCATTGGGAGACTTGAGTGAGAAAGGATGATTGCATGATATCATGTTAGGATGATTTATGACATGTGGATGATATGTTAAGAATATTATAAGAAGTTTTAGGTTATGTTCATAGTCCAAGAAGGACTAGCAGTATAAGGCCTAGATGCACAAAGTGACCTAAAAAGGGGTCAATATCATTTAAAACAATTATATAAATCTTAATGTAATTTATGTAGGTGTGAGGGATTATAATAATAATGTTGAACATGTTGGAAGTCAATACCTAAAGAAGAAATCAAGAAATTTAATGATAAGGTTGATTGTGTACATAAAAAAGGGTGTTACAGACCTAAGAAGAAGTTTATCATGTTCATTAGAACTTGAAACCTTTGCATGAGGGTTTAATCACTTTATTATATTTTTGGAAGTTCCATATATTGAATTCATTGGCATTGGTTTTGGGATTAAGGGGCAATCTTTTATGAATGATTGATAAGAAGGTAAGGTGGTCAAAACCCTCCTAAAACCCTTATAAAGACCGGATAGGAAATATATAAATGGTTGTATCATAAAATGGTTTAGTTTACATATTTTGGGTTTGGAAATTGAAAATGACTCTCTAAGGTTTCCTTAGGTGGTTTTAATTTGTCCTGACAGTGAGTAGAAGCTATAAAAAACCCTTATTTTTAGGGTTTTTGATGCTACAAGCAAGGTTGACTAGGTCAGAGTATTAATGTGAATGGAGGATGACATAAAATAATTATATTTTATTATCATAAAAGTTTCTAAGTAGGTTTCTGACCAACAAATTGCAAAACTAGTCATGGAAGTTAGCTTATCGCTAAACTGGCCTAATGAGCAAAATAATGAAGAAACTAGGTGAGAATGAGATTAGGTTTTGGTTGTATATGACTAGGGATGGATATTAAGGCATGGTTTAATTATTAAATACATATCCATCTTATCTCATTGGTATATAATTTTTGATGATGCAGAAATCTATGCAAATATTTATCACCAAACAAGTCTGTCTAGCACAATGGAGTCTATATAGATTGACATAGTGAGATTGATCTATAATACCAATATTGGTACATTAATATGAAATATATCTCTCCATATATGTTATAATAATTTTAAATTTTAACACAAATCCATTATAAGATCATATAAGTGTCCCCATAGGTGTTCTACAAATTGATTTTCTTGACTGTGTTTTTGGTCCTATAGGTAACTTTTCTGTGAGTGTGAAAAGGATGTTCTTGAGTCAATTTTTACTAAGATGAATTACCCAAATTTTTAAAAGGTGTTATAAAGGACTAATAATGTCATTTAAATTCTTTTTTTATCATTTTAAATCCCTGATCAAGCTTGGAGAGTCAAATTAGTTTGACTATGTTTAGTGTTTTTGAGTAAGTCATCTACCAGAGTGTTCTTGAGGCCCTTTGGCCTATGTGGTGGAGACACAAGAATTTTCAGAAGTATTTTAATTTATGATGATCATATTAATATAAATTTATGCATGGGTTATATGGTAAATTTATTTATTTGGTTCAAATTTACAAGATATACTTATAGGCCATGAGAAGGCCTATTATCGAGGAGACCTATTATCGAGGAGACCTAATTGGTAGGTCCAAGTAGTGAAATGGTCCAAATGGAGTTGGGGACCCAAGGTGAACTTATAAATGGTATATTATATGAATTTATGAATTTTTTAATCCATTTTTAATACATTAAATGTTCTTAAGTTTCATGATGTTAATTTGTGGATAGGATAGACCTAATTACATTAGGTCTCCAGTATGCCTAACAAAATATTTGGTCTTTATAAACTATGACCGACTTGTGCAATGTTTTTTTTCAAATTTAAAAAATTCAAGGTAATATATTTAAAATTTATTTTATGTATTTAAATGATCATTTCCAAATAATATGGGTGAGAGTAAGGGTCAAGCACTTAAGAAGGCTTAATAGGCCTAAATTGACTAGTTGAGTAGTTGAGCAGTTGAGCTATTGAGCGAAGGATATAGTGTTTTTATGAACATTTTAAGATATTTAAGATCATTATAAATATGATAAAATTTTTCCATGAGTATATAGCCATTATTTTATAGGTATTAAGGAATTTCATTTGACCTATTTCTGTCATAGAGATGGTTCTTTGAGTGAGAAGGCCTAAGAGGCTGGTTGAGTGAGATTGAAGGGTAAAGAGTGAAAAAAAAGGAGATCATCATCAGTTGAAGATTATAAATAGGTTTTATAAGGTGATAAAAGATTAGATGTGACTAATTTTTCTCCTAATTACCTAGGGGTTTGGATCCTCCTTGCAAGATAGAGTTTGTATAAGACTAGTTAAGTTGGTGCTTATCTAAATAGGGGTTGGAGCTCCTTATGAAGTTGGTGCTTCACTAAAATTTGATATTGACATTATAGGACTATAGTATATGTGCATTATTCAATGGTTTTTATTCCCCTAGAGGGTTTTACACATATATCTTGTGTTTCCTTGTGATATGCTTGTGTAGTTTCTTTGTTTATGCATTAATTTTTTGTATGAATGAATTCTTCAGAAAATGATGAATTAAATTGAGTAAGTGTTTTTTAAGAAATTTATTCACCCCTATCATTAGTAACATCCAACACAACTTACAACATGTTACTAACTTAGGATCCATAAACTATTAGTTTCTCTTGAATCAAATAAAATTGAAATTGAAAAATTATTTATTTTACCTTTGCTTTCAATAAGAGTTGATTGGAAAATAGTGTTTCTATTATCCATAATTGCATATACTCTATGATTTTCTAATTGAATAGATTTCAACTTAGGATAATATTTAAGATAGTGATTATATCCACAATGTCAACATACTACAATTATTTATTACATCATAGGAATAGTATTGGCTCTATTATTACACACATTTTGACTACCTTAAGTCATATTCCTTTTAAAATTAGTAGTCTAAGAAGAATTTGAATTATTAAATTTATTATTCTATCCTTGAAAGATATTAAGACCACTTATTCTCATAAATATATGGTTATAATTATATTTTTAAAAATTCTTAGGAGGAGACATATTTTTAATCTTAGATTGTTATCTATTCTATTTAAAATCTTATATTTCCTTTTCATGAGCCTTCTTTTTTTTCTTCTACCCTATGAGCAAATTCAATAGCCATATTTAAATTTTTATGATTATTCATATTCACATCATGAATTGATATTTATTTCAACCCTAATTTAGACTTAATGACTTTAGTTTCTTCATCATGTATGTAATTAAAATGACAAAATATATTCAAAAACTTATTTTCATACTTAGTCACAGTCATATTCTCTTATTTTAGTAGCTGAAAATTAGTGATTTTATGTTTCTTTATGTTATAAAAAATATACATTTAATTTGAAATACCTTTCAAAGGTATGTTAAGTAAGATTCATTATACGGTAACCCTCTAATTCACATAGATATTTCCACCAAAAATATATATATTCTACTAACTAATAGGATGCTATTATTGCTTTCACATTAGAGGACATTGGCTGGTAACCCTCTAATGCACATAGATGGTTCCACCAAAGAGATATAGATCCTAATAACTATTAGGATGATACTATTTCCTTCACATGTATATTAGAATACTTATGTAGGTGTACCAACCATGCATCAATTACATCACCTAATTCCTCACCTAAAAATGTTGATGGATGTAAATTGTTTATCTCTTTAATGATATGATCAACCATATTACTAGAATTAATATGAAGTTCTAACTCATCAACTTATCTTTTATCTCTAGCTATAAGTTTTTTAGTTTCCATACCTTCTAAATTATTCAACCTTGATTCTTGGGTGTCTAATTTACTTTGAAAGGAATTTAACATAGTCATAAATTCATTCAAAACTATTTCCTAGTTAACATTAGGATTATTTTCCTCATGGTTAAGGCCCTTAAAATTATTATCAAAATTTTTAAGAGGTGGTTCCTCTCTCTCAAGAATGTTTATCCTCCAACCTTGACCTCTTCCTCTACCTAGGTTAACATTTTTTGGGTTATAATCTACTATTTAAGATCTTGTACTCACCATCCTGTGGTAAAAAACAACTCAGTAGAAAATAACAAGAAATATTTCCCAAAGTTTCCTAGAGAAGTAACCTATATTCTGATGCCAATATGTCACAATCACATTTTTTTATACATATAATATGAATAAAATTATTGAACAAAATTAACCTAGATTTTAGCATAGAAACATGTAATTATATTCATAACTATGTTATAGTCAACGTAGGAAATATATGAAATGCATAACCCTTCAACAAATTCTTTAGGAAGTATTTTAACCACTGAGTATTAGGATAGAAGTGGGTTAGTGTGGTCTTATCCACTCACCCCTATCCATGTACTATATTGTGGTCTTTCTAATATAGTCATTACTAAGTTATGCCCTTACCTAAGTACTTGTCAAGTGTAATTTTAGCAAAATTCAATAAACAATGGAAAAGTAAGATTAGATTCAATAGAATAAGAATAATAATAATCTTGATTAAGTATGTTTTACAAAATTACAATAAATAAATAGAGCTTAAGGGAAAAAGAATATTTCTAAAAGTAATGCAAAACATTTGAAAACCTTTTCATTACATAGGCAAATAGAAGTATAAGGTTTGATGTAACTATTATATGAAGTATGTGAAATTCAAGGGATGTTAAAAAACCATTTTTAAGTTTTGTTTAGGAACATCTTACTATTTACAAGTAGAGTAAAAGTTGTTGACATGCTTACCTAAGGATTCTATAATGACTTAGGTTATATTTACAATTCCCTTATTACTGACATGAATGTCTAATGATTTAACCAACTTAATACATATTAATAGTCTCGTGAACTAAATATACTTATGTTAAGTCTTGCTTAATCGTATTCTTAAATATTTATTCATTAACTTAAATCCATGATCTTAGCCTAAGCATTTCTTATATTGCTTACTTAAAATTTAACTCTAAGATATATTTTTATTTTAACAATATAAGTTCATAACTTTTTTTACCACTCAAATATAAGAAAGGAATATTAAAATATTCAATGGCCTATTCCAAACATAGAGCACTTGTTCCTCAAACACAAAATGCTTAGCTAGGAATAGTCATGTTCTATATAAACATACCCATGAAGGATGTTATTTCTGATTTAAATTAATCATAACATAAGACTAAATTAATATTAATGATGATTAATTATAATGAATTGATTTAGGATTTTCTCATATAGTCCATGGCACGTAACAATGCTTAGTAATCAAAATAAATGATTATCTTCTAATAGACCTTTTATAAGACGTACCAATTAATTACTTGAGTAATTATCCCATCTTTGTCTTTAACACACATTTCAATGAGTTATTAAAAAACTTAACTTAAATATTAAATTAAATACAATCCATTTATTTATCAATTAAAATACAAGGATTTAATTTAACTAAATTGTATAGTTATATTCAAAGTCTAAATGAAGTCTCAACACTTTCATTAGTTAATCCATGTCATAATTAGGTTTCATTAAATACATACATGTGTGTTTGTGTGTGTGTGTGTGTGTGTGTGTGTGTGTGTGTGTGTGTGTGTGTGTGTGTGTGTGTGTGTGTGTGTGTGTGTGTGTGTGTGTGTGTGTGTGTGTGTGTGTGTGTGTGTGTGTGTGTGTGTGTGTGTGTGTGTGTGTGTGTGTGTGTGTGTGTGTGTGTGTGTGTGTGTGTGTGTGTGTGTGTGTATTTGAAAAATTCAATTAATATAACTTTCAAATTTACCTAAATTACCACACTACAATAGATATCACAAGTAGAGATATTCAAGTATAATTCCACTTATCCTATGCAAGCTTAAGATTATAAAGAAATCATACAAAATAACTTTAATATACTAACATTATGTTTCAGATTCATATACTATATGTGAGAAAATAATCATGTTATACTCAAGATATATTTTATAGCTAAGTTATAAAATTATTATTTGCATATCTAAATAATCAAGTAATTTATTCAACCACCATACCAATTATTTACAAGTGAAAGACATGAATACATTTACTTATCCTGAGTTAACATAAAATCAATGTTATATAACAAATCAAGATGCTATAATATTCAATTCAACTTCTCAAACTAATTAATCCGATTAAATGTTTTGCTACCAGTATTGAATAAGGAGCTCATAACTATGTTCATCTATTTGAGTATTTATGAACAAATATAAATTCATATTAAACTAACAATACCAGTTTACTCAAATAATCAAATTAACAACTATGACCATGTCATAAATCAAGTGTACATGATAATGTTACATCACTTTGTATTAAATATAAATATGATGAATAAATTGAATTACATCCATAATAATTACATAACAATTATAATTCATTTTCATTCAACTATCATAACTCAAAGTAAGAAGAAATGAATCCAATCATTACACACAATATAATGAAGCTAATCCCACCTTACCAGTACAAATGATCCTAACTATAAGTGGTTATAAACCACTCCAACCATTATTTGAATACATATTAGGGAAGAAAATAACCAAAGGAAAAAGTATTATGAAATAAATTAAGATTGACAACACTCAAACAAATGATGAATAAAAAAAAAATCAAACACGTAAACCATCCCACCAATATCCATTAACTTGGTATATAATTATGATTTTAGCTCTCTTTTCAAGTTTCTCAATTCATGGGCCATATTATATTATAGAATAAAATATGTCTCATAAATTTACCAACCTACATGGTAGTCATCTTCATGTACTAATTTAATAAACATTTATGAGTTAGAATATACCTTGTAAAAATAATAAAAATATTAGTCAATTAAGAATTAATAAATTAAATTTACAAAAAGTTAAAGGTCACATTATGGACCAAACTTAACCTTATTAAATATAGTAAAAACTTAAAGTTCAATTGTTATTATTTCAAAAATTAGAATAAATAAAATAATAAACACATCAATGACCCCAAAAATAAGTCAACATAATTATGAAATGATAATAATTTCCATTATCATTTCCATAATTAATCCAGTAGTTGAACATGATTTCATAAACTTGGGTAAATTAATAATGACCAAATAATTCAACATAAGTCAAAATCATGTAGACAAATAAAATAATAATAATAATATAATAATCCCCCAAAACCCCTAAAATCGTTTTGAACCCCTATGGGGACTCAATATGGTGGTTTACACCATTTTTTGCTGTAATTAAAAATAACCATCTAGATTTTTATTTAGATTTATTTCTTAGACCCAAATATATTGTGGTTAGAGTTTCAAAATAAATAAAAAACCAAATCAAAAACATAGTTTTCTTATAACTCAGTTGTAGCCATAGGGCTTTAAAAATAGCCAATAGATCAAACAAAAACATAACCATTCCATTAAATAATCAAATAGTCATAATAATGTGGTAATGGATTATATAGTACTATAATCAACTCATTTGAGGGTGTCAACTAAATAGAATCACACATAGTCAATAAAACCCCAATTACAGGTTTATTAAACACAACAAAAATTATCAACCCACACAATACCTATACCGAGCCATAACCTAAAATGGATACAAAATGGATTTCAAAAAATACATAAATACAATGACATTACATAATCACTTTAACCAAAACCAAAGCCTAAGAAAATATGAGTTCATAGTGAAACAAGAATTCATTCCATAAAATATGCATGAATTGATTTAAACACAACCACATTAAAATTAATATTTCATAAGAACATTAAACATGTTTAAAAAATCCATAGGTGAGCCATTCACGGATGCCATGTGTTAAAACAAAACAATATAAAAATGAACTTTATGGCCCTAATTAGAGTTTTACCCAAAAATAAGATGATGTAGCAACAATTCCAAAATTTACAACTAAAACCCTAACTCTTTTTCCATTCAAACTATAATTACAAAAAAACAACACATAATTTAAAATACATCACTTAATTGGTTGATGAAAGTTGACCACATAATGTTTCTATTCCAACCTCCAAGTTTTATGCCTAAAACTAGCACTGAAAATCTTGTATGCATTCAAACAAACCAATCAAATAATAAATACAAATCAAACCCCAAATAACTCTTCACAACTCCTATATGGCCATCAATATAAATGCATTGAACTATAGATCCATCCCCCACTAATCCTCATACATAACTAACTTACATTACCCTTGGTTTCCATGTCGTAATTTTTATTAGGGTTTCCCCAAGGATTAAATCTCTTCAAGACTAAGTCCAAAATAAACTTAATAAAACCCAACAAAACATCTCTACCCCCTTATACATGGTAATTTTATCCAATGCCATGAACCCTAAGTCATTAGATTCAAAAAAACACAAACAAACTAATTACCATTGCCCCCATGTGGGTCGAGTATCCTAGCAAAATGTGCCCAAGCCTAATCTTGGTTTAAACAAACATGTCAATCAAACAAACAAAGCAAGGTCCATTCATTAATTTTAAAACCTTAGTCCATAAGCATAAACAAATCATAGTTAAGATGCATATAATAAAGTCTACAATCGAATATGGTTATTTTAAAAATGTTAAGACAATAACCTTAAGATAAATGAGAAATGATGTAAAATGTCTAAGATCAAAACACATTTTAACACATGATCAATTACATGACTGAAATAGACCATTTTAGTTGACAAACATGGAGTCCATGAAAACATAAAACACCAAAATGATGGAAAATGATAAAATAAATAAGAATTCAACATTCACTAAGTAATTATGATACAAATAATGATGATCAATGAGCCCATCTCATAAATGATAACATAGAATAAAAATAGGTTTGCACGAATGCAAAAATGAACTCAAATCAACTAAAAAATAAATTGATCATAAAATAATAAAACACATCATTTAAATAGTAAAAATATAATGACTAAATCATTAAAATTGACAAGCTCATTTTCATGATAGAATTCACTATTTCATTTATCCATATTATTTCTCCATTTTTTCTTATTACTCAAGTTCAAACACAACCTAGTTCAATTACCTATGCTTGAAGTCAAAAAATAGACTATCAACAAACTTTAGACATCTAAGTATAATAAATGCAATTAACAACATTTAAATAATACATCTAACTAAATAATGAATAAGTATACATTAAGCAATAATATCAAATGTTGTAATGAAAATGTAATCTATAATTGTCTTAATAATTATAATGAAAATATATCAATGTAGGTCCCAAAACTTTGAAACCATAATAAAATAATAAAATATGTCTCAAATAGTTTACAACTAGACTTTATCAATGCAAATGAATTAAGTAAAAGTTAATTAGGGTCATGACAATACTATTAGTATACCCAAATTTTAGCTCTAGACATATACAAGGTGCATATGCCATGTAAGTTATACCTAAAAATTAAAAAATAAATTAATTTTAAATATTCAAACACTATTATGGCCCATTATCATACTAAGGATGGATTATTATGGAATTTTATCAATCCATTCTACTTCAATAGTTGATTCCCCTTTGGAAGGTTGAGTTGATTAAATCACTTAATCTTACAAAAATTATAAGTTAAATTTGATTAAATAATATAAAATAAATAGACTTATACATTTGATTTGATTAAATAATCTACCCCCATTAGATATATAGTTTGAGTTGATAAAATCACTCACACTCACTAGGTTATGCACATATTTGAATTACATAGTTGAGATGAAACAAGCTCAATGGTTGTGTTTCAACTCAACTTCACACCAATATTTGGGGCATGTTATCTTTAGATATCTATATATACATGTTTTTTAGGTTTCTAATTTTCCTAATCTCAAATTTAATTCTTTATAATTAAGCATCCTTTAAAATCAAATTTCCAAAAGGCAAGATGGTTATGTTGACACACATGTGTACTTCTAACCTTTCTCTTTTTAATTTAAAGCATTTCAAATTATTTCAATTCATATTTTATGCAATGATTATAGACTATAACATATTCTTTTTTATAATTTAGTCACCAAAAAATTAGTTAAGGTGGGTTCATTCAAAGATAAGGTGTGTTACACAAATTGAGGTACACACTTATTTTCATTTAAACTAATAGTTTAATTATTATATTAAAGGGGGGAAATGTAAATAATAAATATATTTTATATAGTACCTCAGTTTGTGCACTTGATAAATACCTGTCATGGTTATAACCTTCAGTTATAGACCTTCCCACTATCAAAAAGATCGCATTCACTATCTCTTTATGCATAATTTATTATCTCTTAATCCAACCATTATTATTATGATGGCCCATGCCTCCTATATTTATCAAAAATGTCTAAACCTAATTATTATCCTTCACTACTCATTATGGACCTGTACCTATTTTATAGCTCTATGGACATTTACATCCCAGTCAAACACATGCATCAATGTAAATGTATATTTTTTTAATAAAGTGTCTAGTGCCCAAAAGTCATCCAATTTGTAAAATAAATGCATCCAAAAGGTTGGCCTAAGTTATTCAGTGTAATATTTTTCTAAAAGGGATTGGTATATTACAATATCAACCTTAATTCATGTTAAACCTAGAAATCAGATATAACTCACAAGGTAATATATCAAGAAGCACTCAATCAAGAATTTAAGTGAAAAAATATACCCTATATATCTATATTTCCATATCATTCATAAGATCAGTCTTTCTACGGGTTTGACATATTCAAAGAGAAATCCATGACTCATATTTTCCAAGTTACAAGTTAGGTCAATGCATGTCTTTTCTTACCAAACATTTCACCCTTATATATACACAATCCAACATATAGAGGATAACTAAATTGGTTTGAGGGCATCTTGAGAGTATTAGATATGTAGGAAACACCCATTAAAATAGGGCATTTGGGGTTAGATCAATATTGTGAACCCAGTAACACATTTTTCCCATAATCACTTAAAAGGTCATGAGCTGGGTTCAATCATTTAATAAAGAAAGATAACTTATGTGCATAATATAAAGAAATGAAACATAAAACGTAGAAGGCTCCAATTAGTTTCATCTAGATCTAGTCAATATTTTGTACATGAAACCTATGTTAGAGTTAAACACTTGTATTGATGCAGCTATATATATTTAATGCAAGCATCTGATACCATAAAAAAGATATTTACAAAATTTGATGACTATTCTAGGATCATCATCTAGTCCTTTTCCATAGTTTTCCTTATTAGAATTTCATTTGCATAGTAAATATGCTAATTATCATTATTTATGATTTATTGATATATCTATCAATAGTCGTAATTTACTATTTTTATCAATCTTAGTTATATAAATTTAGAATAAAATTTTTATTATTTTTATATTAATTATCCTAATTTATATATTTTTTCACCACCCATGTGTAAAATCTAATTTAATAATATTAACCCTAGATACACCCATTATCTAATTTAAGGTTAAACATTATTTAGCATAATGGCCCTATTGAGATCTCTGTGTGTTTTAAGAGGATTGTATTGTTTAAATCATATATTTTTGTATTAAAAATGTACATTTTGAAGTATCTAGTATAAATGGACTAAGGTGCATGTTATACTTTTCCTAATCTGAATGATATAATGTGACCTTATTTGAAATATATTACATTCACACTTGTTCTGAAGATCATAACAACTCTTAAGAAAATGTGACTACAGGTTTGAATAATAAGAGATGCTAGGAATTATTTACACCCTATGATCTAGTTGATAAGACTTAATATTTATAGAATAATAAATATATATGAAATATATTCATGTTAAAAATACTAAGATGTGGATAAAAGTCACCAAAACATTTACTCTTTTATTAGCCTTTGATGATTGTGATTTATTAGATAACAAGCTAATTATTATAATTATTGGTTAATGAATCTTCCTTGAGTTATAAAATTTCATTTAGAAAATTATGTTATGAGACAATATGATTTTATTTCACCCTTATAGTTTATGCAAAGGGAAAGTTTGCAAGAAATTATTATTTTTATGTTAGTAAATTTTTGGAACTTACTTTATTTGTGTTTTTATTTGATGTTAGAAAGGTGTTTATCTATAAGATAATTGGCATAACTAACATTATGCTGATATATCTCATTGAAATATTTTAGTGTAGGTGAATAAATATTCAGATGGAGATTTCTCTTGTGTGAACTTATATCTAATTTCTAGATTCTTGATTTGCATGTTTTAATCTCTAATGAAATTGACCCAAAATGGTTATTTTAAATGACGAGGTCATTATTTTCCACTCCTTTTTGTATTTGTATTGAAATTTTGGATTGAATCCTCATTTTGGATTAAGATAATTTAAGTTTTTCTATCGATCAAATGAGTATTACATAACTTAGTTGAGTCCTGGGTGAAAATGGATTCAACATTATTATCAAATGAATTGGTTAATATATAGTCAATCACTATTGTTGATGATCACATTATATTAAACTAGTGTAATAATGTAGTATTATATTTTATTACATATTATTGTAATAAATATGAAGCCATATAATTTAGTCAATTATTTATCACAATAGAAAACTTTACAGACTTGGTATTTGATTCTTTTTGGTTTTGATTGGCATTGGTTTGATATTATTATTGTTGCACTATTACAAGAGGCTTAAAAATTGTAATACCTTAGAATTATTTTATTTTATATAATTATTTGCTGATTTTATTGTAATAGTAAACCTTTTGTGTCGAATGCTTATTCCTTATTTAATTGTAGTCTTTTACAAAGTAACATAGAGATTAATCTCTCTAGATGCATTTATGGATAATTATATTATACAAGACATCATATGATGGATGGTAAATTAAAATGTGAGTCTTACATTTAAGTAATATAAAAGTCTAACTTAATGTTATTAGTATTTTTTTATGGGTACTTAAATAGGGTTAAACCCTATTGTAGCTATTTCATAAATTTAAGTATGCATGTAATGAATTTCTTACATTTAAGTTTCTTGAACATTTATTATTGGGTTTTAAGTACCTATTTAATTAATAAGGTTGAGTTATTTAAAAATGACATGATGTAGTATTCTTGAATGATCATTAGGGTTGAGCTTTTAATTTGAACTTTTAATTGTCAAGTCACCTCAACTCATTATATGGTGATGATGGTAGTTGACTGAATTGAAAATATGTGTCTGTCAAATGAAATGTTTTAATCAAGACACTTTGAATATGATTTATTATTGTATGAATTATTATGAATACACAATTGTTTTGGTTGAAGAAGATGGACTTTAGATGAACATATTGAGATCATCTTGGTAGGCTCTAGTTTCTCTTAGACTTTAGATCTTTCAAAGGTTACAAGTAAGTATTATGGTTTGAAATGAATTGTTAAAATATTTACCTTGAATTTTGATAGAATAATTGTATGAATACAATATAATAGTTATGTGACCTCAATATTTTCATGATTTTATGATCTTGTAGATTATTGGCAATGTATTGAATTATATTAAATATAAATCAATGATTGTAACTTTAGGAATGTAGTATATATTTTATTGAATTATTATCTTAAAAATCCTCTTAAAATAAATAAGGTATATACCTTGGAAAGTTATTTGATAATATTATAATAAATAAATCCATACAAAAATAAGTTTTGGGAGATTTACGATGAATATTACCCTTAACTGCTAAAAAGAGCAAAGAATGTGGAAGTTGGCAGTAATAAAAAATTAGAATGAATGGCTTGTCTTATGCTATGGGTTAGATAATGGATCTTGATTAATTGATGTGGTTATTATCCTTAGTAATAAAATTTATTAAGACTCTTTGTTGGACATGTGTAATTTTTGAAAGTGTAGAATTGTATCTTTAAATTCCTCTATAGGAATTCAAGTCAAGTTTGCAATTTGTGTAACCCCATTATGAACTAAATTTTAATACATTTATTTGAAGGGTAAAACCATAAAATATCTTGACATAATTTTAAGATATTTTTTTAAATGAATGATCATGATTAATATAGTAAAATATTTCTCTTAGAAAATAGCTTGAGTTAAAAGGGTCACTTTGCTTCAAGGGAACTACGTGTTTGTTGGTTATCATTAATAGTATTTGAGGTAAAATGAAATAATTCATGATTTCAACATTTGTAATTAATTTGAGTTTCCTTGAGTATTCTAAATTAATAATGAATTTTATATGATCATTTAATCATACCATTAAGTCTATACTTTTGGTAAAGTATTGGTTTATTATTTTTTAACCACATAATGATATAAATTCACTCAACGTTCATGTTGGAATAGAAACATTGATTCAATAACATTATAATATTTTTTAGTAAGAGTTGATAGATTCAAATAATCCCTAGAATATATGCCTCCTTTATGGAATAATCTAGTAGACAATATTATTACCATCTTGAGAACCTCCACTACATTTTCTCTTTATAATATTGAAAGTCTCATTCTGATCAAGAGGTTATCGTCAGACATAAGTATATAACCTTGAATTCATTTTTTAAAATTTATGAAATTCACTTAGATTAGTAAGATATTGAATATTATTTATGTTTAACTTGATAAAAACATAATTTTCATGTACATGTATTCTCTTAAATTTATGGAATTTGATTTACAATTACAATGGTTGGAATTTATAACCTAACTAATTATATTTTATGGTTTATTTACGGATGAAACAATATGAAATTATATGACCATGTGATTTGTTTTAAATAAATAATGTTTATCATTGGTCATGAAACACTGATATGGATTGAAAAATATCCTTGATTTGGAATCCTCAAATGTGAAACACTTACATAAAACTAAACTCTAGCTCAATTTTATAACCTAGTATAAATGCAAAATATAGCTATAATGGATTGAAGAGTATTCTCTATTGTTCCAATTAAGTTTTAGAGGGATAATAAATTAAACATGTTAAATATTTTACCTTAAGTTTATTTTTTGAAATTTGTGAAATACACTTGATTCTTGTGTTAGCAAGACTAATCACAAGTACTATGGGTGGACGAAAATAATATCATAATTGTCATGACCTATTATTTGAATATTTTTTGATAGACATTATTATATATATTAGCATATTTTTGAGTGATGATAATTTTGTGTTTACATATAGATGCTGACTAAATTGATCCTACAACAACACACTATTAGTCTACAATAATGTATTGTTATCTTGTAGCAACATACTATTATCCTATAATGACATACTATTATCCCATAGTGACACACTGTTATCATATAATGGTATACTATTATATTACATCCATATAATGTTATCCTATAGTCACATGTTGTTATCCTACAATGATATATTATTATCTTGTAGTAATATACTTTTATCCTATAACAACAATCCTATAGCAACATACTTTGATCTTATAACAATATACTTGATATTGCATATTAATGATGCTATCAATATAGTTTTATATTGTGATGATTATATATTTCAAATTTGTGTGTGTGTGTGTTCATGTAGAGCATATACTATTGATGACATGTTTTGATGGTTATAGGGCTCATATGTACATGAAATAGGCTGGTGGTGGATTTCGGTAGTTGAGGTAATAATGGTGGAGGTAGTGAATAGATGGGTAACACTAGTACATGATAAAAAAATATAATGGTAATAAGCCATCTAGTATTTGATTAGTTGTAGCATGACTTATGTCTCTCTTTTTTATCTTGTTTTATTTATTTAATCTTGATTGATATTTCATATTTTTATTTTGCTTGATCTTGGTTACATCCGATTTTAATTTTTATTATTTTCTTTGTTTGGTGACTTATGTGTGTTGGCTTGTTGATAAGCTATCTTTTTGTCTCAGCTATCATTTTCTGTATTTTGACTATTAAGGGGCTCAAATATTTTAAATATCATTTTGGGCATATTAACTTATTGCCCACCATGGATCATATTATAATAAAAGTTATTTAATCTAAGTCTTCTTGTCTTGGTTTTATTACCAAGAGACCTTGAAAAAGTTAATGCCATGCATTATAATGAAGTGGGACTCCATGATGGACTTGCTTTAATAAATCCATGGGAAAGAAGTAAGATATGATCAATGTAATCTATTAAATAAAATTATGTTAGGCCATGATGACCATAAAAGGGGTTGTAGACTTGGGCCATAATTTATAGTTAAAATTTATTTAAAAAAAAAAAAAGTTTATCTATTTTTAAATAGATAAATAAATAAAAATAAGAAAAACTAGTAAATAAATAAATAAAATGTTTATTTCTTAAAAGCAAATGGTGGGCATTAAGGGTTGAATTTTCACCCAAAAAAAAAGGTAATCAATTATTTTTACTTGGAGAAGAATGAATTTTTTCTACGTTGGTTTTTGGGAGAGAAACCCTAAAGAAAAATGGCAGCCATGAAGAGTAATGTTGGATGGAAATTCATCCCGACATGTTTAATGGCTTGGAAAAAATTGTGCCTAGGCAGAAGGGAGAAAAATAGAGTTGGCCATAGAAGAAATAGAATGGATCTGGGTAAGAGTTTCATTTTTTATGAAGGGTAATCAAAGAGAAGTTTATTCTCTTCTTCATAGGGTAGATTTGTGGAAACTAATTAATGCATTATTATTTATTGATAGAGTTTATATTTTTATGGCTATATGGAGTTAGGGTTTCATACCCGATTGTCAGTTAAATTTTTTACATGGTATACAAAGTTTAAAAACCAAATTTATTATTAAAATTATTTTGCGGATAAAATATTAAAAACCTAGGTATTATTTCTATTTTTTTATTGCTGGAAAATGTTGCCTTAAAATGAAATGCTAGGTGTTTTATTTTCTATGTGGTTTTTGTTTAATGGCCAAATGGATGCCTCTTTCTATTGTAATTATTTTGTTATCTATTGAGTTTTTACCATTGCTATTTTATTTTACCTTGCTGGTATTTAATGGTAGCCTATGAAAATAAGGTGCCATAGCCAGGCTTACATTTTTCTATTTTGGCTTGTTTTGTTTAGATTTTGATAGATTTAGAGGTATTGGTGGAAAAAGAATTGTTGCTCTTATTTTATCTCTTTCATTTTATTTTATTGAGTCAAAAAATAAATGGGTTGGAATTTTCTCTTGGATAATAAAAATAAAAATTTCAGACCTGGATGATTCATTCTATGTTGGATGCTTGATATATCTGACATGCTTTATGCAAGTGACACTTGTGAAATTTTTGGTGTATTATTGTTGGTGCATGATGTTATGATTCATCTATTTGATGATGTTGTGTGACTACTATAAATTCCTAATTAATGGCTAAAATATCTTGTTCACACCTTTTACTAAAAATTGAATGCTTGAATCCACCACCCAGCTAATAATTGGGGTGATGAGAGCTATTGATTGGAGGGCTCATAGGATGGTTTGAGGTGGTGTGTAGATCATTTTGTAGTTGTTCCTTAATTATAAAGTTTCATGACATGTTTGGATCTATTATTACATTGTTTCAGTGATTAAATGTTTTCTATAACATGTTAAAAAATTACTCTTCCTTTATATGAGGGCTATATCAAATTTTTGCAATGTAAAAGAGTATACTATAATTTTTTTACATAAACCCAAATTTGATGCTGTTGATTATCATAACTCATAGAGTTTCATCAAAAATGCTTTTTGAGTTTTATTCTCATCGTTTTAACCTTCAAAATGCATATCTTAAGTATTTTTTTAATTACATATTAGGAAATAAAATTGAGTTTTAAAATGACTATATTATGCTATTAAAAATAAATATATCCTATAGCAATTTAATGCTTTTCATACAACCTAATTTTTAAAGAGTTATCATTTTTACTTGTTGATCCTATAACATCTACTTGGAATGGTTATATATTTGATTATTTATTTATGTCATGATAAAGAACCTGATATTGTAGTGATGCATGCTTATCCTATGAAGGATTTTGAAAGTTGGTATTGCAAGCTCAATTGATGTCATGCATGTAGAACTTGTATGTTGGATTTCCTTAAATTGATTAAGGCATGAATATATGATTAAAATGGTGCAATGATCCTTAAATTTACAATATCTTGGTATAAAGATCCATATAGGATATTACCATTTCCTATCTCCTATATGTATGAAGTTAAATGAGTAAAGACATCCTTGAAAGCTTATACATTCCTATAGAATGATGTGGGCATGCTTTGTCTTGGTTGATCTAATTATGGTTAAGACCTAAAATTGTTGATGTAATGACTCTTTTGCATTATGAGTCTTTGTTTTTAAATGCAATATTGTATGTTCTAATTTATTTAAATATTGAAAATGGTGTACGAATGGAATCATACATGCATAATTTTGGTTATAAGTTGTGGGTGAATTATATAAATGCCAACATGCATAGTGAGTTATGTTCTTAATTTCACTTTCACTCTAAACAAAATGATGTTTAAAAGAAAAGAAATAATTTTTTTGGGGTCATTTTACTTGGTATCAGAGCCCGTGCTTAAAGGTTTTTGTTAAGTTTTGATTAATTATAATTATTTTAACATGTGCTTGAAAAGTTAGTTGAGATTGTATATGATTATGCACACATTTATAAAGGGACTATGTTACATAGGGTACTTTGGATGGCTGTAAATACACCTAGTGTGGATATATACGTCCTTATGGAGGCTTATTTTGTTGACTTGTATGTGTATGCCTTGTGATGATTGAATTCCAAATGTATGTATATATTGTATTTCTAATATTGAATTAAAAATTTGTATGTTAGAGTGCATAATAAACCAAGGTTGGATTTATATGCCTTATATAGACTAATACATGTATTATATGCTTGAGAAGGTCATGTGTGACCCTTATAAAATCACTTAACTTCTTGGATGAGTTGATTAGTAATTTATTTGAGAAATTATAAAGTGCTGAAAATTCATCTATTATGGAATGCATATGTATGTGTGTGAGTGTGTATGCAAAAATCAATAAAATTTCTATAGGTAATATTGTAACCTTATGGGCTCTTAATGGTTCCCTAACCATAATATGTTAATATCCATAGTCTTGGTTTAAGTCACCCTTTTCCAATTTTGGGTTGAATTAATATGGGTCTCGCTTAACTATTGTTGACCTGTATCAGTGGGCCAATATGAGTTAAGGCGATAAAAGACCATTATTGGAATTTAGGATAATTATTTAATAATTATTATAATTTTATTTGGATAGCAATTCCTTAAAAGGTTAAGGGATGACTAATGTTTGGGAGGCTATTTGAGGAGAGAATGTACTTGATTTACTTGAGTGAATCATTTTGTTTTAAATTTTTTGTTGATCAAGGACTGATTTGAGCTTTTTGGGTTGATAGATTTGAGTGGTTGTTGATTACCATTACTAGTCTATTGAATATGCATTAAGCCAACTTAATAATAAGAGTTAGAAGATAAGGATATTTAAATGAATTTTTTATTATCAAAACCACTTGGTGAGTTGTATGAATATTAACTCATTTTTTGATGGTTTGTTAAGTTGAGAATTACTCTCTTAAGTCCTATATTAGATTAAGTTATAATTGGAGTTAATTCATAGATCTTATGTGATTTATGTGGCTATCTTTAATCTCTTTTTATGTAAATTATTGAGTGGAATTAGTAAGCCTTAGTTTTATCTTAAGTACCTAATTGATAACTTGGTGAAGTTGGCCTATTGTGATTCTTGGTATGTTAAGTATGTTTGCCTTAAACCAATAAATTATTTTCTAGATTAATATTTAGTAGGTTAAGTAAGGTTGGAATGGTATCCCAACTCATTATTGGGAGTTGTATGGGATAAGTATAAGCTAAGAAAGAGCTTTGTTTCATGATTAATTATTTTGAATCATTTTTTATCCAAAGTAGTGGATTTATAATCAAGATCAGAAAGATTTTTTTGATTGAATGTTGATATTTGGTTGATATCATAAATGATGGATTCTTTTAACCATCTAAAAAATTATAAAAATGTTGGATCTTGGTGTGTCCAATGTAATTAATGATTGTTATAAACAATTTTTTTATAATATTCTATTCATATGAATTTAATATTTGAGTGTAATATATACTCAAATGCATGAATTATTAAGCTGATATAACGCTATTGTGATGAGCAGAATTTTATTTAGTAAGATGCCTCAACATGTATAATATTCTCATGGTTGAGTAAATTTGTTTGAAGGTAAATCTACCCTTAGAAGGTGGTGTAATTAAACATCAAATGTAGAAAATTATTAATAAAGTCTTAAAGGGTATTGCTGAAATTTCTAGCAATAATTATAAAATAAGATATTGCTATGGCTGACGTATCCTAGGTAAATTAAGAGAAAATTTATTCCAAAAGAATAATTATTTATTGATTTTATGTGGCTATTTTTTTAACATCTATGATAAGTAGTTGTATATTTTATTTTCCTTTATGTGTCACTATAAATGATTGATTAAAACTATATATTGATTGGTGCTTGGGTAGCATTATTGTGTCAAAAGTGGTGGACTTATATGCAAGACCAAGAAGGTTTTTCTAGTTGAAATGTTATTATGGTTGGTTTATTTAAACCATCATGTGAATTAAAAGTGAACAAGTACTATGTTTTATGATATTGACATGCTAGAATTTATGAATTTTAGTTAAAATTAATGATTATGGAAAATTTTAATATCCATGATATAACCTTTACCTTGAGCTTTGGCTGAGTCCACCCTTCCAAAGGCCACACTACGTAGGATAAGCAATGTTAGTTGACCCTTTGCTTGTTTGGGAAAGCCAATTAGGGGGTTAGTGATAGTGTGGTGTCTAATGATAGTTTGTTTAGATGAGCCCTCATATGATACTTAAGGTATAATATCCTCGGGAAGATCAAGGGTGTGACTCAAGCTTGGAGGGCCAAGTGGGGGTGAATGTGATTGACTTACTTAGGAAAGATAGATAGTTTTATTGATCTCTTATTGTTTTTATATTTCATGAGCAATTTAATCCATGAAGCACGAACGTTGATGGTAACTTTTTGAGACTCATAGATATAGATTTTAGGCCTTGTTGAAACATCATCTTAGTTCAAAGGAAAGATGTGTTAAATTTAAGATCTTTGGGACTGATTATGTGGTACTTATGATAGATATTTGGTGTCATTTGGATGGCATCTAGATTGATTATGTGGTATTTATGATGAATAATTGGTGTCATTTGGATGGCATCTAGACGTCGGGTGATCTGATGGAATTCATGGACTCTTGTTCTTCACTTGTAAGTGTGCTTGTGTGTTATGATGGAAAAATAACCTTGACATAAATGATCAAAATAGTTAAATAAACATGTGTATCCTACTCCATGTGGTTTCTTCATTACATGTAAAATTATTGTATGTTATGTAAACTTTTATGTTATATTTGATTATGTTATACCATGTAACTTTGTAGTTTGTTTATATTATCAAATATTATTTCATAAGTATTTCATGTATATACCATGGAACAAGTGTGATCTTGTGTTCTTAACTCTTTATATTAAGCAATGTGATCATGAACTACTTTGTGATGTAACTTTCTCTTTTTGAATATAACCTCTATTAATGAAATCTACCGGGGTATAGTATTGTATTGTGTGGTGTAGTCCTAAATTATTGTTCTAGTACTAAACATTGATGCAAGTGTGAGGTTGAGGGTAAAGAAGCATTATATCTACATTGATTTATACTAGGTATGGGTTAGTAAGTGGAGTTTCTTGTAGACTGAAAATCCACTTTTTCCCTTTGCATGAGGTAGTCACTTAATTCATTTGGGTGTGTCCACCATGTGTGCCACAAGTTAGCCATCATATCTTCATGAATAATGGTCACCTTGTCGATTAAGTGTTACCTTACCCACCTCTTTAAGGTTGTTGTAAAAATAACCTATGTGTGAAATTCTTTGATGTAGCCTTGTGAAGCACTAATTAGTCCTACATGTTAGATTTTTATGCATTATAAAAAGGTTGTACTTGCTATAATGTAGGCATGTGTTGGTTTATAAATGAAAATGTGCTATGTTATGAAATAAATTTTTTTTATGAGAGAATATTCTTAAAAAAAAAATATTGTGATCTATCTAAATTCATGACTAACATGAATGCCTATGCTTGGAAGGAGCAATGTAAAGTCCTGATCAGATAATTTTAAAATTCTTGGGCATAACCAAGAAGTATTTATAAAATGATGATGGGATTGGGATCCCTATAACCATCATGTGAGCTAAAAAAATTAATGGATAACATGATAAAAACCTTAAGGTTCACATGTGAGTTCTTGGGTGGTCTCTCCAATATTCGATGTGGTTAGTTCAGGGCATTGTACTAATCCATGAATAATGTAAAATTTGACAACCATTACAACATGGTTGGCTAGTTTTTAATGTCATTCTGAGATGAATGAAAAGAAATTATGTGTTGAGCATAATCTAAAGTATAGGAAGGACCACATAATAAGTATGATTACTATGATGGTTTATATTTTATGATGAATATTAAAAAGTTATGCTTGGGACATAACTAATTTTGTGTAAAATGCCTGAGATTTAACTATTTTTGTGATAAATCAATTGCTATTATAAATTATAGGTTGGTAATTAAGCAAAAATATTTAATTTATTTCAATTTCAACTATGAAATTTCTATTTTTTTATATATTATGTCCATTTTATGATGGAAATTATAACATGAAACTATTTTAGTTTTAAAAATTCTGATTCTAGTTTTTGAAATCATGCTAAAATTATATGAGAGAATATAGAAATATAAGTATGTATGAGTGATCTAAAATATTATCTCACTCATATGAGGTTATAAATTATAAAATGTTGTATTATAATTTTTATTATATGCTTTGATCTGATCCTTTCTCCATTGGTTATGAAAATTTGAGAATCTTTATTTAAAGAAGCATGAACTAATGAATCTCTTATTTGAAGGACTTAAATTTTGCACTTAGCTACTATGATTTTTGTAAATTGGTATATTATTAAAATCAATAGAATTTTTTATTTGGATCTTAAAAGGAAGAGAGAGAATCAACAAGTCCTGGTATAATAAGACATTAAGTAAAATAAATACTACATGAGAAGATATGCAGTTGTTTTAAACTACACTATCTATGGTTATTTTGATTTGTCACTAGGATGACTCCTCATTAAGGGGAAGAAGATGACACGACCTATTATTTGAATCTTTTTTTTATATTTTATTATATGTATTAGCATATTTTTGAGTGCTGATCATTTGATGTTTACATATAAATGTTGATTGATTTGATCCTATAACAACACACTGTTATCCTACAGTAATATATTGTTATCTTGAAACAACATAATTTTATCTTAAAATGACATAATTTTATCATACAGTGACATATTATTATCCTACAATGATAAACTATTATCTTGCATCCATATACTATTATCATGTAGTGACATATTTTTATCTTACAATGATATATTATTATCTTGTAGCAATATACATTTATCTTATAGCAACAATCTTACAACAACATACTTTGATCTTGCAATAATATACTTTGATATTGAATATCAATTATGTTATGAATATAGTTTTATATTGTGATGATTATATAGTTTAGATTTACACACACACACATGTTTTTATTCATGTAGAGTAGATACCACTAATGCCATGTTTTGGTGGTTGTAGGGTTCACAAGTACATGAGCTATGCTGGCAGTAGATTTTGATAGTTGAGGTAATAATGATGGAGGCAATGAAAAGTTGAGTAATTCCATCACTTAATATGAAATATAATAGTAATGATCCATCTAGTCCTTGAGTAGTTACAACATGCCTTATGTTTCTCTTTTTTCTCTTATTTTATTTGTTTAATTTTGATTAATATTTAATTTTTTAATTTTACTTGATCTTGGTTGTGTCTAATTTTAGTTTTTATTATTTTATTTATTTGGTGACTTGTGTGTGTTGATTTGGTGATAATCCATCTTTTTTTCTCATCTTTTATTTTCTTTATTTGGGTCATTACAGGGCTCAAATATTTTAAATATAATTTTGGGCATGTTAACTTGTTGCCCACCGTGGATCATATTATAATTAAAATTATTTAATCTAAGTCTTCTTGTCTTATTTTTATTTCCAAAAGGTCTCAGAAAGGTTAATGCCATGCATTATAATGGAGAAAGACTCCATGATTACCTTGATTTAATAAATCTGTGGGTAAAAAACATTGTATGCTTAATGTAATTCATAAAACAAAATTGTGTTAGACCATGATGACCATAAAAGGGATTGTGGACTTTGGCCATTATTTATAGTTAAAATAAAAATAAATTTTATCTATTTTTTTATAGATAAATAAATAAAAACAATGAAAAACAAAAAAAAAAAAAAAAAAAAATGTTTATTGCTTAAAAGTAAATAGTGGGCATTAAGGGTTGAATTTTCACCCAGAAAGGAAGGTAATCAATTTTTTTTGCTTGGAAAAGAATGTATTTTTGCTACATTTTCTGAGATAGAATCCCTAGAGGAAAATTATAGCCATGGAGAGTAATATTAACTGAAAATTCATCCCAACATGCTTAATGGCTTGGGCAGAAGGGAGAAAAATGGAGTTGGCCATGGAAGAAATAGAATGGATCTGGGTAAGATGTTAATTCTCTTCTTCATAGGGTAGATTTGTGCCAAGTAAGTGATGCATTATTATTTCTTGTTGGAGTTTATCTTTTTATGGTTGTATGGAGTTAGGGTTTCATACCCAATTGTGGGTTAAAAATTTTACCTAGTATACAAGGTTTTAAAATTAGATTTATTATTAAAATGATTTTAGGGATAAAATATTAAAATCCTAGTTATTATTTCTATTTTTTTATTGCTAGAAAATGTTGCTTTAAAATGGCATGCTAGGTGTTCTACTTTTTATGTGGTTTTTGTTTAATGGCCAAATGGATGTCTCTTTCTACTGTAATTATTTTTTTAGTTTTTGGTTTTTTATCATTATTATTTTATTTGACCTTGTTGGTATTTAATGGTATCCTATGAAAATAAGGTGCCATAGCCAATCTTGCATGTTTTTATTTTGGATTATTTTATCTGGTTTTTGATGGATTTAGAGATATTGGTGAAAAAGAGTTGTTTCTCTTATTTTACATCTTTCATTTTATTTTCTTGAGTCAAAACATAAATGGGATGATGTTTTCTCTTAGCTAAGAAAAATAAATTTTTTATATCTAGATGATTCATCTTATATTGGATGTTTGATAGATCTGGCATGCTATTATGTAAGTGACACTTGTGAAATTTTTGGTGTATTATTACTAGCACTATTGGTGCATGATATTATGATTCATCTATTTGATGATGTTATGTGATTTCTATAAATTTATCATTGATATATAAATTATCTTTCTCACACCTTTGCCCAAAGCTTGAATGCCCGACTTCACCAACTAGTTGATGGTTGGGGTGGTGAGGGCCATCAATTAGAGGGATCATAAGATGGGTTGAGGTGGTGTGTGGATCATTTGGTGGCTATTATTTCATTTTGGAGTTGCATGATGTGTTTGGAGCTATTTCTACCATGTTCCAATGCTTAAATTCTTGTTGTAGCATGTTTAAAAATTGATCTTCCTTTGTATGAGGGTTGTAGCAACTTTTTGTAATGTAAAATAGTATGCTATAATTTTTTAATATAAACTTGAATTTAATGTTGTTGCTACTCATAACTCATAGAGTTTCATCAGAAATAATTTCTAGGTTTTAATATCCCAAGTTTAACCTTTGAAATGCATATATGAAGTATATTTTTAATTGCATATTAAGGGAAAAAAATGATTTTTAATATGACTATATTTTATTGTTAAAAATAGAGATATCCTATAGTAGTTTAATGTTTTTCCTATAGTATAATTTTTGAAGAGTTGTGATTTTTTCTTGTTGATCCTATAGCATCTACTTGGAAAGGTTATATATTTTATTATTTCTTAAATTCATGATAAAGGACTTGATATTAAAGCTATACATGTTTATCCTAAGAAGAATTTGGAAAGTTGGCATTGCAAGATCAATTGGTGTCATGCATGTAGAACTTGTAAGTTGGTTTTCCTTAAATTGATTAAGGCATGAGTGTATGATTAAATATGGTGCAATGATCCTTAAATTTATAAGATGTGTGTGTGTGTGTGTGTGTGTGTGTGTGTGTGTGTGTGTGTGTGTGTGCGCGCGCGTGTGCTGTGTGTGTGTGTGATAGTGCCATTGCATATCCCTTATATAAATGAAGTTAAATAAGCAAGGACATCCTTGCAGGCTTATACATTATTATAGAATGATTTGGGCATGCTTTGTCTTAGCTGATCCAATTATGAATAAGCCCTGAAATTATTGATGGAATGACTATTTTACATTATGAGTCTTGGATTTTAAATGTAATGTTGTATGTTTTGTTTTCTTGAATATTGAAAATGGCATATGAATGGAATCATACATATATAATTTTTTTATGGGTTATGAGTGCATTATATATATCCAAACCATACATAGTGAACTACGTTATTAATTTTTATTGCACTAAACAAAATGACAATCAAAAGAAAAAAAAGATTTTTTTTTTGGGTTGTTTTAGTAATCAACTTAACAGAAGTTGTTGGAATAATTTGTTTATGAAAGGCAATTTTTTTTGTAAGATTAATATCATAACCCTAAAGGTCAAAAATTATGTGGTTTGACTCTTGAGTGGTTTTGATAGTGTTTTATTTGAATAAGAGTCTTGTGTGGTCATTTTGGATGTACTAGATGTGGTATTAACATGAGCATTTTGGGTAGGCCCACTAAAATAAATACCCATAATGTCAATATCTATATTAGGCATGGTGGATGAATAACAAAAGAGGGAAGTAGAAAAGATTCTTTCCAAGCTATAATTATGAGATGGGGGATATTACGCATGGGATTCCATCATGATGGGACGAAAAATTATGGGGTATTTACCCTATGCTTAGGAATCTCTTGAATAAATGTTTTAAATTCATATGTATTATATGTCATATTATTATTCAAACCAATGGTATTGGAGTAGGTGATCTTGTCTATATTTATTAAGGTTGCTATATAACTCATAACATTTGGATCTAGTGGAAACCATATTAAAATTGTTAATAGAATGATATTGAGATATAAAAACATGATAAGATGTAGAATATTTTTTGAGAATTTATTGGGGATAATTTAAGTATATATCATTATGATTTTTATTCTAAAATCCATGAAAGTACTAAAATTTAAGTGGTACAATGGTCAACCAATGAGCAGTCTGTGAAAACCTAAGATGATAAATTAAAAGCCTAAAAAACATTATAGATATACAAAATTATTCAATATAAGGAGGAACATTAGAAAGGATAAAAACCATAAATCCATTATATCAATGAACAAAAAAATTATATATAATAATTAAATACATGAAATAAAATAGGTATAGAGATACTAACCTTTGGTCAGCACATCAATATCTCCCTTGGATCATGTGATACTTTGTAAGAGATGGTTTAGGTTGATGACCTTAAATGGTAAGAAGAAGACCTAGATATTCTTAGTTGGGGACTCAAAATATTGGGACACCTTTTCATAATGACTCCTTATATTTATCTTCAAAAACCATAAGTATGATTATACTTATAATAATAAGACTCTAAACCTCTAACTCTATTTACTTCTTAAAAGTAAAAATGAAAGTTCAAAAAGATTATATGAACATGTTATATGTTTTGGAATGATAATATGACCCCTACATATATGACTGCAATACAAATAACTAACCTTCAAATCTAATCCAATAATGTCAATCATGTGAATATAGTCAAAAAGATCTTGGTTTAAATATAATTGTATCGCCTAGGGTGATACAATATATCTCATAGGATATATCTTTGAACTATTTAAGATAGGAGAATATAATATGAGATAAAATTATGAAATAGACTATGTCAAATTGACTGATACAAAAGAAATGTATGATGTCTAGAAAAACTAAACAAAAAGTTTATGGAGAACTAAGACACCAAAATATTCATAGGAGGTCAAAATGATAGTAATTAAGGTATGAATAGATAGTATGTAAAAATCTCTTGCAAATTACCATGAGCCAATCCCACTCTATCTTGGTGCACCGTTTAAGGCATGCATTCAATGAGATTAACTCACCAAAAATGCTCTATAAGATAAATTATTATTTAAGTGATAAAGGTGAAAAATGTCAGGTGTATACATAAATAATGGGTTCACCAATATGTTTGATAAAATTTTAGATTTAAATTATCTAAACAAGATAAAACCTTAGAATATTTATTTTTCATAAGATATAAAAGTCCACATAAAAATATGAATGTAACTACTAGAGTATTAATGATTTAATTCATTTACTATTTATGGAAATGACCTAATAAATAAGATACTTACCTTGTTTACATTTTTTTATTGTTTGTGGTAAGGTACAATCATCAATAAAGGTCTAGAATGAGTCTATGAATTATTAGATCTAGACATAGAGTGCGCACACTGGTTGAAATGAGTTTATTGATGTCTATATGTCTATGTTAACTAAGAATCGTGTGTGTGTGTGTGTGTGTGTGTGTGTGTGTGTGTGTGTGTGTGTGTGTGTGTGTGTGTGATAATTCATATCACCATGTTTGTGATTAAAAGTGACTCTTGTGTGTTTAGATATATTCAATCTGATGTAGATAGTTATGTTTTCTTTCTCCTTACTTCAAAACCATATCTTTTACTCTTGAGATGAATGTGAGAGATAAAAATGGGTTATGAATTATGTGTTTATCTAACTATATCCATCTCTTGTTGAGTGCATAAGTGTTCCCTACATTCCCAAAATGGGTTCAAACCACACATAGTTCTCCCACCTAGTTGAGTGTATGCAATCAATGTAATATTAGTGTGTATTAAAATCTAAAGTATTTATTTTAACATATATAATCTTATGATTTTAACCTTAAAATGGTATTCTAACTTATCTTAGAGATTTAAACTTTGAGGTTTTTTATATTTGGGAGATTTAGGGTAGTTCGTCTCATATGCAAATGTAATCTTAAATGTAGTAGTAATTTTTCAAGTGAGAGTGAGATAGGAATATGATTAGACTTGATTTGTTTAATGATATGAATATTTGGGTAATTTTTTAAACATCAACATGAAAGAAATATGGGATGACCCATATGAAGGTTTTGAATTTATGAAAACATTTGTAAAATGGATCATAAATAATTTCATCCCAAGTGGGTATATTTGATAGGATAAAGGCATTTTGAGGAAAAAAAAATTGTCTAGAAAGTAATGTTTGAATGTGATAATAATATATTTAGGCAAAAATTAAGGAAATCATATGTATCAATAATGGCAATTTGACAAATATGGACCCTTAGATAGGAGAATGGTTATGAGAGAGTGTAAGCAAGAGTCAATTATGTGCATGCATGTATAGTATATCAAATATTGGTAAGAAATGATGTTTTAAAGTGTCAAACCTCAAATATGAGTGTATATAAAGAGATGTTCCTTCTAATAAAGTCTAGATCTAACTTTTTGTAAAACATAAAAACCTATTGACTTGTTATCTACATACATGTCTTACTTTCCTCTAAGGATTTGTTAATGATAAAAAATCAAAATGAACTATATCCATCTCCTATTGAGTGGGTAAGTGTTCCCTACATTCCCAAAATGGGCTCAAACCACACATAGTTCTCCCACCTAGCTGAGTGTATGCAAACAATGTAATATTAGTGTGTACTGAAATCCAAAGTATTTATTTTAACATATATAATCCTATGATTTTAAACTTAAAATGGTAATCAGACTTATCTTAGAGATTTAACCTTTGAGGTTTTTTATATTTGGAAGATTTAGGGTAGTTCATTTGAATATGTAAATGTATTCTTAAATGCAGTAGTAATTTTTCAAGTGAGAGTGAGATAGGCATATGATTAGACTTGATTTGTTTAATGATATGAATATTTGGGTATTTTTTTTAAACATCAACATGAAAGAAATCTAGGATGACCCATATGAAGGTTTTGAATTTATGAAAACATTTGTAAAATGGATCATCAATTAATTCATCCCAAGTGGGTATATTTGATAAGATAAATCCATTTGAGGAAAAAAAATTATCTATAAAGTAGTGTTTGAATGTGATAATAATATATTTAGGAAAAAATTAAGGAAATCATATGTATTAATAATGGCAATTTGAAAAATATGGATCCATAGATAGGAGAATGGTTATGAGAGAGTGTAAGTAAGAGTCAATTATGTGCATGCATGTATAGTATATCAAAGATTGGTAAGAAATGACGTTTAAGTGTCCAACCCCAAATATGAGTGTATACAAAGAGATGCTACTTCTAATCAAGTCTGGATATTACTTTTTGTAAAACGTAAAACCCTATTGACTTGTTATCTACATACATGTCCTGCTTTCCTCTAAGGATTTGTTAATGATAAAAAATTAACATGTCAAATTTACCTATGAAAGTGTGAATGTTTATAAATAGATCAATGTCTTGGTAAACTTCCTATATTATAAAATTCCTAGCCTATACGATGGGGGGGGGGAATGGGATATTATGACCTCGATAGAGATTTGATTGCTAGTGAAAATAAAGAAGATAATTCAACTAAGTCAAAGAAGTGGTTACGTGAAAAGAATGTTGATTGTTTGGTTATTTTGGTTAATAATAAAGAGTAAAATTTATGTCTATAATTATTACTAAACACACTCTAGAAAAGAAGAGTGACTTAGAAGTCTCAACTAAAATTCCAAGCAAGATAACTAAAGGACACTCTAAAAAATAATGAATCAAGAATACGAAGGACATCACCAAGACCATGAATTTGGTCAACTACTTAGACTCCAATGAGTGTTTCCCCTAACCTCTTACTGGTCATTTTTTCTTATTTCTTAGTTGGTTTTGATCCTAGGTTATTTGTTTCTATTTGGTAGAATGTTTCTATCATTTTAGTGACCTTTTGGTAGAAGTTTTTCTTGATGTTTTGTTTTCCCCAGTGGATTTATTCTCTTTTATGTTTTATTTAATCTATTATTGAATATATTTTGGTTATGTAATGATTACAAGATCCTTTAAAACCCATTTATTAAACTAATAAAATAAAAAAATGTATTAATAAGATGATAATAATATAACCTAGTGAAATAAATTAGAAAATTAAAATTAGCAAAATGAATGAATACATCTAGTGGTATATGAACCATGTTGTAGTCTATGAAAAATTATCAAATTGTCATTATCCTTAATTTCCATAGACATACAATTATTATTTTTTAATGTAGATCCTATTGAACCTATGAAGTGATTAAATTGTATTCCTATTTGATAAGATTGATCCATAACTATGTAGCCTAATGATATTTGGCAACCACCCAAAAGATATAATTATATATAAAATAAATCACCTATATGCCATATTTTGAGGTAAGGGATATTATTAAATATCACTTATCTCAAAATAAAAGCATCACATCCACCATGCGTAAAAAGGATAAAAGAAAAACTTGAAATAATATTGAAATCTCAGTTTTAAACACATGTATATATCATAGAAATATTTCATCATCAAATCTCATTTATTATGCATTACTTTAATGTTGAAGAAAAATAAATACAAGTAATGGAATGGAAATGGAAGGGAAATTAAAATGCCACAATGTAATAGGAAAGTATAGAAAAGTGGTATACCCCAATGTAAAAATCAAATAGGGATAAGTGATATGCATCAATGTAATGACACCCTAAAAATACAAGAGATAGAAGTGAAGTACAAAAATCACATGCCCCAATAGATGCATGCTAAAATCCATGGAAACATAGATAACACATATATTATACCACAAATAATAGCATGCATGATATAAATCATGGAATCAAACACAGTATCACATAGTATAGTCAACCAATGTAATTAAATATGATCATGTATCTACATATATCAAGTGAAACCATAAAAAATGAAGTTATCAAAATAGTAAAAAAAACATCAATCACATATAAATGCCACAAAATATAAAATCAGAGGATTATCTATAAACATGATTAAAAAAATACCAATTAACACAAACAAATGTACACAATAAGTTATATAAAAATCATAGGTAATTATTTATTTTATCTTTTATTTAGTGGTTTAAATAAGATATAACTTGAGACTATATCATATTTTATAATATATATGTAAATTAAGAAAATACAAATGCATCTAGATTAGTATTTCAATTTTATTTCACTTGATATACATAGAAATAACCAAGAGGATAAGGCACTTATCTTATTTACATTAAACTATAATCTATGATAGTGTACAGTCATCAACAATGATATGAAATGGGTTTGTGCTTTCTTAGATATATTAATTTACTATTTTAGCCTACTTGGATGAATCTAGTCATGTTTGGATGTTTATGGTAACAATATCCATATGAGGTCTACCAAACCTATCCATGTGAAACTATGAATTAGGGGAACGTTTCATAAAAAATCATTATGCCTACCTATAAATAGGTATTATGTTTATTTCCAAAGGTTTGGTCCCATTTATAGGTTCAGATTCATCTTCCTTCAACTTGAAACCATAACCCCATTTTAAATAATTTATTCTCATATATATTACATGGGTTAAAAAGGATTACTTGAGATGAATTCAACAACCCCCTTTTGAATGGATGAATTTTTCTTAAATTCTAATACTTCTGAGAGGGCTCAAACTACATGTAGTTATCCCACCTAAATGTGAGCATGTACAATTAGTGTTGTCCTAGTATGTAGTGTAATCTTGTGCATGGATTTTAACACTTAAAATACTATGAATTTGACTTCAAAATAGTATCCAAACATGGATTGGTGGATTTTAATATTGAGGGTTTATAGATTTAGATGTTTTAGGGTATTTCTTCAAGGGTATGTGAAAATGTATTCTTTAGTGTTCTAGTGAAAAGATGTATGCTTACTAGTGAAGTGTTATATAGGAATAGGATTATGCCTAATATGATTTTATAACTAACTTTTTGAGTAATTTCCATTCAAAATAACATGTAAAAAATGTGGGTTGACCCAAAGGAAGAGTTGAATTTGGGAAAATAGTTGTTAGAGAGAGCATAATTATGTCTAACAAAGGAATATGACTTTGATAATTAGATCCATCTGACTATGGTTAAAAGTGTTAAGGAAATAGGAAACAATGATATAAGATTAGGTGATAGTTTTATTAATATGGTTATCTATTTAGGTAGATACTAGGGAAATCATGTGTGTAAATAATGATAAATCATGAAGACCATACCCATAGATAATTGAATGGATAGGAGAGAGTGTGTGAAAGAATTAATTATGTATCCATAGGTCATGTATGGTAAGGCCTAATCAAAATTGACATTTACAAGTGTATAATACTCTTTTTTTAATAAACATTTACCACATATTTATTATAGTAGTGAAAACACTAGATTAAAAGGATAAGTTGGAAATTTGGTATCTCAATATGACCATGGTAGGTGTCTTCAAGTATGAGCTGATTGATAAGATTGATCCATGCAAAGCCTATAATGAAACATGTATATATTAATGTCCATTTTTGGTATAAAATATGATGTATTAATTGAACATATTTTAAATTGAAAAATTAAGGAACAAATACATATGTAGGTATTTTAACCAAGTTGACCTATGGAGTCAATGGAGAATGGGGTGATAATGTAACATAGAGATGCTAGTGTTAAAACCATTGGTTGAGTTAAATATGCCCCAACCCTCATTGGATATATATAAGAATTTATAATTTAATTTATGCACAACCTCAATGACACTACACAATATATTAATTTGAGAATGGTATCCAAAATGGGTTTCAACAAATATGAGTAGAACCTACGAAAACTTGATTAAGATTGATTATTTTTTAATCATCCATTGCATATAGATTTTATTATTCAGTGTGAGTAATGCCTTAGTAAAACTAAGTAAACTATAAGTAAATGTGAGTAAATCTAAGTAACAATACTTATAAAATATCCCCATATTCCCTCCATATTCCCCCAATATGATAACTTACATGATTAGAGTCATATAACATGTGCTAAATTATCATAATATATATGAGCTATCAACACAAGTTTCACATATGCCTAAAATATAATAACATGTGTAATATGAGTCATGTAATCAATGTAATAATGTTATAAAATATATTAATTTTCATTCATTATACTATATAATATCTGACATATGCCCCCAATATGTGTCAAATATATGATGACCTATAATATTTCTATAAACATGTGCCAATACAAAATGATTTATTTTTAAAAATATGATTTTTTTATGTGAGGACTCTATCTCTAAGATAATCCCACTATGTATGACCCCATTTTGAGATGAGAAACATATTATACAAATTACCCATCCCAAAGGAAAAGAGTTATACACATCATGTTATTTATAAAAAAAAATGTAAGCATGTAAAAATTATGTTAAAATTACTATATTATGTCATCATGGTTATATTATATCATTTGAACATATATGAAACATGTATCTTTAGGCATGAAATTTTAATGTCAAGTATATATAATAATGAGGCATGTAGTAAATAGTCACCATAGTAACAATCACATAATCAATGAGTAAAAACCATGCATAAGATGCATTATATGTATCATGTCATCACACAAAAATATAAGAATTAATGATATATATCATGACATCAAAATGTTGTCATACAATCCTATATGTGTCTACGTAAAGCAAATAGAGTTAGACACAATGTGATGGCCATGACACAAACAAGAAACCACAAAAACACACATGATAACACATAATATCACACATATTAATAGTCATGTTGAGATATAGTCCAACATAAAATAATTCAAACAATGATCACCTAATATCATGTGGAGTCAATAAGAGAGAATCAAACATATGAGTCACATAATGAACACACTATGTCATGTAGATTAAGATTCACAAAGAGTAAGTGTCAGATAATGTAATTAAAACTCAAGTATCACACCATGTAACACACTTAAACATAAATAACACATAAAAAAAGAAAGGATATTTACATAATAAATGCATGTCATCATTCTAAATAGTAAAGAATAAAATTCATAGAATTTAAAACTAAAATTAGTACATGTAAAATTAAGTCATTTGTAATCAATGTAAATATCTCAATATGATCAATGAAATGGTCATATAAAGTTGTAACATGTTTAATATGTACTAATATTCACCTAGTGTTAGCATGCCCCTGATGTAGGAAAGGTATCCTTTGGGTGTATAAATGTCCTACATCTAAATGTTGATGTCATATATAGCATGTATTCATTTCATCTCACTCATGTATACCATGAATCATATGAATAGAGAAAATTGATATATAATCTACCATATATGTGATAAATTTAAAATGAATAATGTAAACTAGAAACATATGTCATGCCTCAGTCTTTTTTTATAATTTGTTTTGGATATTTTTATAATTTTTAAAATATTTATTACACATATATATATTCAAGGAAGGCTAAGTGGAAAGGATATACAAAAATAATAATAGAAGGGATTAAAAAAAAATGTAGCATATGTTAAAGCATAGTGTGCACCAACCATAGTAACATAAAAATTTGGAGAAAGAGAATGTAAGAAACATGCCCCCACTATATATGTGAATCACAAATTTTTATCTTAAGAGAGTATGTGGAGATAATATGACACATTTCCATAATGGGTAGGAATAAATTTATATGATCATGTCATAATATGTAGGAATGAATATATGTGATCATGTTAGCTCATTATAGGTCATCACATGCATATATAATTAATATTTAGGGGTGAAAAAGTAATATGATGCATATAATGTGCACTGGGATGAGGCTAATGAAATGTATGAATTACCATAGGATAGATCTCACATATATCTATATCAAGATAAATAATCAAAAGGTAAGGGCCAAAGGAAAACAAATCCAATTGACAAAATAATAATAAATGCCAAATCATATGTACATATGTACACATGTGTGTCACTATAAAAGAATATGAAGGATGATAAATCAAGAAAACATCAATAATGTACGTATAGTAGAGTGTTTTTAAGCTAGAAAATGATCTTATCACTAATGTATCCATATAGGTCTAAAGATAATCATTATGCACCTGATATGTAGTAGGTGAGGACAAATATCTATATAAATGAAAAAATTAAGAGAAATGATCATGTGTCATGGAATATGCATCATTTCCTTCATATTTGATAAGATAATTTATATGGAATGTAAAAAATATAGCCATAGTAACCTTTGAATTAATTTATTTTCTCAATGATTGTATTGGTGTTTGGTGTGGAACCATCTATGGAGTAAAGGGCATAGGATATGTCCTTGATTTTTGAACTAAATTATTAATATTGTGTAAGTATATAATATTATCATCAATAAAGTATTGTATCTAATTTCATAAAATGATTAATCTATTATTTGAATTCCCCACACTTCTTTGATAATCATAGTATGCATTACTATTAAATATCTTATAAGGTTCCTTTTTCATATCAACCTATTTATAGGGAATGAGATCTATGATGTTGAATTAAATTAACTCATCTATTATATTATGAATAGGTTCAATTAATTATGTAAATAACTCATTTGAGGAGCCAATACAATAAGTCTATTAATAGACTATGATACTATATTATATATTACCTTTACCTCATTATTAGTATGGGTGATCTAAAACGATACTACTATAATCATACATTGATCCTTAAAATAATTAATATGTCATTATAATTCCTAAAATATCTCTATGTTATGTCCAATTATTCTATGCTACTAATAATATGGTCATCATTCTTGATACTATTGTTAGATGTGTTCTCTATGTTAAGTAGTAGGTCAAGAAATAAAATGTTTATCAACTATCATCTATAGTATAATTCATGGTTTACCTTATGAATTTTAATTTGTAATATGTATATATTTATGTATTCATATAATCTACATTTTAATATAATCTATCAAAAATTCTTGATGTGCACCTCTAATGCATTGTGCATAATGTTTTGCTTCTTGTTCCCTAGTTATGTTGGAGTTTAAAAATACTTATATCAGTTGAATATTTATCATTTAATTATGCTGGAGTGAACTTATATTTCAACAAGTATTTTAATTTTTATCCTTATTAGTTTCTAGAATGATTTGCTTTCACTTATCCACTTTTACATGGCTTAATACCTTGGAGTCTACTTGTATTCTCTTGGACTAATGGGTGTAAAATTTAAATAATAAAAATATTCATAAATGTTTATTGGGATATAATTATAACCATCATCTCTCATATTATTCCATGAAAATATTTTTGGATCCTTTGATTTGAATACTAAGGAAAGACTTGGTATCTTCTCTTCTCGTGTTTCCTTTATTATCATTTATTTTTGTTATTCAATTAGAATTGAATATTTTTCATTAGTGTTTATTGAATCTCAAATTGAATATGTATCATTTATAGTGATATGATGTACTATGAAGGTATTATAGTATATTTAAAATCATCATATTGTTGATTGTATCCATCACTAGGTTTTTCTACTTTGTAATACTTGAAAGGTTGATTATTCGCAAGATGTGTAAAAAAAATTATGGATGAAATTTATGAACTAAGAAAAAGTAGATGGTAAAAATTCCATTGCATGAATCCATGCTATACCTAATATTAGGTTATAATTCAAGTGATTTAACATCACATGAAACATAGTAGATAGTGTTTTAGGGCCTATTGTCAAATCCAAAGTAATCGATCATATTCATTGGTAAGGAAAATTATCAAAGCCTTTTATTTTATTATATAATTTCTAAATAGAGTCCCCAATGACACCAAATTTTTTTATAAATTTTTTGTTACATATATTCAATCCTGATCCATTATTTATCAAGACATAATAATTTGATATTTGATATTTTGACATGAATAAATGATGGGAACTAAATTAGATATAGTGTTATAAGTAGGAAATTAATTATTTTCAAAAGATATCATGTATACTCTATTTTGAAATTTATTGACCATGGATGAAAAGTAGGATAGTTCTATGTCATTTGATATAACTATGTCACATAATACAAAATTTAAGATAGCTTTTAATATATTTGACTTATTGAGCATCTCTAATATAAGGATATTATCTTGGGTAGTATTAAGTTAGTTATTGATATCATACCCTTTATTTAATTTAACTAGCATCATGGGATGTGGATGGGGATAAGGAGGGACATTCTGAATACATATTATATGTTGTGCATGGTGGGGAACCCTAACTATTTTGGTTATAATGGCATGTAATGAGAAATCCAATATAAGCATAGGGAAAATAGTGGGAGCATGATGGTAGTTAGGGAGAGGAATAAAATAAGTCATACATGCCATTTGATGTCTAGTAATAAATGAAAAGATATAATATTATATATTTAGAAAATAAGAGTTAATAAGTACAGCTAAATATTTCTCATCATCAATTTCATCCTTAGTTATATTACACATGAATTTATTAAATGGTTGTGAAAAATGTTACATATTTAATGAAAGGAACATGCAATTATGATAATCATATCTTGAATTAGAAAGTATAAACTATGTATGACCATTATAGCAATGGTTATTTAAGTAATAAGTGGAAATCATAAAATAAATTTAAAACCCTAGTGCTAAAATATGAAACAATAAGGGAAACCTAGGGTTTGATGTGTGAAAGTCAAGAATGGGTTCACCAATATGATATATGTATATGTGTGTGTATAAACATGTTCACGTGCATGAACCACATGTGCATGTATGTACACACACACACACACACACACACACCCACCTACATATACATATAAATAATAGTAATAAGTAGAGATAAATATTTCTCATCATCAATTTCATCCTTAGTTATATTACACATGAATTTATTAAATTGTTATGAAAAATGTTGCATATTTCATTAAAGGAATATGTAATTGTGATAATCATATCTTGAATTGGAAATTATAAACTATTCATGAACATTATAGAAATGGTTATTTATGTAACAAGTGGAAATCATAAAATAAATTTAAAATACCAGTGCCAAACTATGAAACCATAAGGGAAACCTAGGGCTTAATGTGTGCAAGTCAATAATGGGTTCATCAATATGATCTCTCTCTCTCTGTCTCTCTCTCTCTCTCTCTCTCTCTCTCTCTCTCTCTCTCTCTCTCTCTCTCTCTCTCTCTCTCTCTCTCTATCTCTATCTGTGTGTGTGTGTGCGCGCGCGCATGTGTGTGTGCATGTGTGCATGTATGTATGCATATACATATGTATGTGTATGTATATGTATTATTTATACACACACGCACACACACACACACACACACACACACACACACACACACACACACACACACATACATACTTACATATACATATGTACATATTAAAGTAACAACAAGACCAAAAATAATATGTATGTATGCACACACACAGACACACACATACTGAGGATAAAAGGTAGGTTTTGACTAGGTCACATCCCAATTACATTAAATAGGAGTGAAGAAAATAAAAACTAGCAACCAAAAACATCTAATAGGAAAACAATGAAAAAAATATTTCTACATAGTAAAGTAACAACCAAAACAAAAACAAAAATAAAAATATAGATGATACTAATTACATAAATAGTAATTTAAACACAATTTTATGGTCTTTTTCAAAAAAAATGATGACCTATTCAATGTCCTCCACCTCTAAATTATCCATCTCCAAAGTTTTTCCTTTACCCATCCCCTTAATTCTCTTACTTATGCAGGATTCACTCTAATTGTATTTACCTACTTTTATAATTTTCCTAAAAACATTTATGTTAGACATAAGGTTTATTATGGTGACCTTGCTCATCTAAACTAGTTTATAAATGGTGCCTAACATCATATTTTTATCAACTTATAATTTTTCAACTCTAACTTCCAAATTTTGGATTTTAGAGACTAGGTATTCACCCTCATAAAAACACTCTTATTAGGAACACTAAAACTAACACCACCATAAAATTTCATATTCTTATCTTTTAAAGTCTATGAGTAAAATTATTATGGATCTCAATGTTTAAAGCCATAGATCTGAGATATTCCTAGAAATTAATATCACTACCAATTTCCTCCTTATCTTTCCTCTTAGAAGCCCCTTCAAACTCATCACTACACCTTAAAATCTTAATTTATTTTTTCCACCTCATGCTAACTTTTATACACAACCTCAAAATCTTCCTAATCCTTTGAAATTTTTTCTTGCAATTTCTCTTCCTTAGAATCAAACATAATGAAAGCACATAATTTATTTTTAATGGGCTGGAAGGGGTAGAATCAGGGGAATTTATAAGAATTTTAATGGTAATGTCTTTTTGAGTAGGACCCTTCCCATTCCCTTTAGTGGTTATTTTCCCTTTCCATTTTTTAGATGACTCAACTAGTTTAATAGCTACAAAATATTAGGAGGTAAACACTTTTAATATTTTGAAGCTTTGAATTAGAGTAATGTTATGGATGAACACCTTATCTTATTTTTATTTTAGTGGTCTAAATAAGATAAAATATCAAATTAATTTATATTAGATAATATGTATCTATATTAAGCCAATTTTAATGTAACTAGTATAGTGTATATACCCAAAATTGGTACAAGCCTTGTTTACACCATGAATTTATGTGAATTTACATATATAAATCCTTAGTTACAAATATGAATTTTTTTGGTGCACTTTTTCTTAATATTTTGACATATTATTCAATCTATTTTACTACATGATACTTGTTTGCTACTTTTAACATCATTTACTAAGTCACAAGGATCCTTGGTCTTGTTTTTAATAACTCTAGGTTTTCCTAACTTTTTATCAGATTTCATCATTTATAGACACTTATATCTAACATTAATAACCATAAATGTTAGAGATTTACATAAGCCATTTTAAATATATTTAGGCACATTTCCCTTTTAAAACCTTAATTTTACATGTTTCACTATTCTTGGGTAAATTTTTGAACTCCACTACTTCCCATATTCAAATTTGAGATCTATATACATATACAAATACACTTGAATTAATTTATGGATAAGCATTAATTTTTATTAATTTTTACAAAGCTTACATACAAAGTGTACCTATCATTATATTATCATCCATTAAAAAATCTAAAGTATTATAATCTAAACTTTTATTTCTCATGCTTGTATCAAGGTTGGTACTATGTTAAATATCATCTACACTTGTATCTACATGAATCAAAACACACTCGCATTAAAGGGTAAGTTGAATATGATTTGAGCCCCATTTAGAGTATTGGTAATACAACCAATATTTAACTAGTTTATGGGGATTGGTTGAGGTTATACCAGCCCAAAATACTAACCCTTTTATAGGGTTTTATAATCAATAAGTGTAAGATCTAGGGTTTTGACAAAAGAAAAATAATACAGGTTTGTTTTCTAGGTTTGAAGGTAAAAACCAAAGGAATGGTAGTTACATATGCCTATGCATTGGTCTAGATGAAAATAGTTTATATTTAATTTTCCAAATGATTTTTTAAGACTAATATTATAGTAGTTGAGAGGAAATAATTCTATTTAATACAACATTAAAAGACAATTCTTGATTTGATCACACACATAGTAAACATAAAATGTATTTAACTATCATCTATATAATCTAAATACATAAATGAATACTATCATCAATGATTAATCACGTTTTTCTATTTTTAGACTTGTCAAAATTATTAAAAATGTTAAGAGTAATATATGAACTTAGAAAAAAATGGCTTTTGGTAATATTTTTTAATAAAATAACAATCTAAGATATGAATTAACTTAAAGTGGAAGAGAAAATTTGTGTAGATTATTTGGATTAAGAAAACATATCTAGATAAAAGAACCTAATAAGCGAGTATCATACAATTATTGAGAGGGAGGAAACTTTTTGTAGGCTAAAACTAATGGTGATATGGCTTAAGGTAGGGGATAAAAATAATAGGCTCTTTCATTTATCCACTCTCATGCATAGGATTCATAACACAATAGTGGAGATCAAGAAGGAAAATGGAGATAAAATATTTAACTCACCATTTATCAACCAGGAAGTTATTCATTACTTTAAATTTTTGTTTATAGAAAACTCTAGACTAGATTAAATCATGATTTTTTTCATTGATAATATCCTTAAATAGATCTCTCTAGAGGATAATATAAATTTTTTGACACTTGTGACTATAAATAAAGTTAAAGGAATTTTTTTTCTGATGAATAAGGATAAGGCACCTAGCTTGGATGGATTACCTACCACTTTCTTTCAAAAAAATTAGGAAATCATCAAAATGGATTCGGTTGTTTCTACTAATTAGTAATTTTCTTCTAGGAAAATATTTAGAGAGATAAATAATACATTCATTTTTTTAATTTCTAAAAATATTAGTCTCTTATTTCAAATATTTTCACCCCATCAGTTTGTGAGATAGGTTGTACAAAATATTCACTAATATATTAGATATTAGAATTCATCCTTTTATTGAGAATAATTTTTCAAATAATTAAGGAGGCTTCATCATGAGAAGATAAATTTTGGATGTGATAATTTTAGTGCATGAGACCATGCATTCAATGAACAAAGGGAAACAATATAGTATGGTTGTGAAGATATATATGAATAAAGCATATGGCAAGGTGGATTCGGGATACTTGGATAAAGTTTTGTTTCATTTTAGATTCCATCAACTTTTCAAAAATTTGATTCAAACATCTGCTTATAAAACTATGTTCTTAGTGTTGATAAATGGTGTGATTAAAGGTGTATTTGATATTAAGAGAGGCATTAGGTAAGGAGGTCCACTATCTCCTTTCTTATTTATCATTATGGTGCAGACCTTGGGCAAGAATCTAGTGACAAGGTAGATTTAAAGGTTTTAGACATGTATGTAGAGTAAAAACTTACTCATGTCAAAATTTGTTGATGACATTATTATCTTAGTCTTTTCCTCTATGAGGGAATATAAAGATCTTAAAGGAATTCTCAATGGATATGAATATTATTTGAAGAAAAATATTAACTTTCAAGAGAGTTATCTATTTTTATTTAATACCCCACATGATAGGCAACACAAAATTGTAATAATTCTAGGTTATACAATTAAGGATCTATTTTATACCTATATATGAATTCCAATCTTTAATTATAGAATACCACATCAAGACTAAAACTCTCTACTAGATATATTTCAAAATAAATTAGTTGGTTGGAAAGGGGAAGTCCTTTTTTGAGTAGTTAAGTTGTTGCTCATAAAAACCACTTTACAGAGCTTGCATGTGTACCTAATTTTTGTTCTTTATAGTGGAAAAGTTAGATAAAATTTAAATAAGGTTATTTTGGATAGGTTTTGAGGATAAAAATAGATTCCATTTGGTTGCTAGGGATAAGGTCTAGCTTCCAAGGAATCTTATGGGGTTGGGGATCAGAAAAATTAAAGATTTTAAAAAATCTCTTATGCCCAAGTTAAGTTGGAGATTAATAAAGGAGACAAATCAGTGGTTTGATATATTTAAATATAGATACTTAAATCCTAGAGAGGCTATAATTTTACTTATGGAGAATCAGTTTGTGAGAGATTATAAATTTTGGAATTATTTGGTCAACAACATAAATCTTCTTCTAAAAGGTAAAAAATATAATATTGGTAATGGGCAAAGACTGAGGTTTTGGGAATATCCATGTATTTTATAAAGTCCTATAATGGAGTTAGAATCATGGAACCAAATTATCTTTCCTCTCAAAAGGTAGTATGGTAGGAAGGTGGCTAAAATATTCATGTCATTGATAGAACTAGAAACTTGAAACAACTAAATGTGGATAATTTGGATGGGGAAAGAAAATTAATTATTAGTGATCTAAATCTTCTTATAATGGTCAATATAGTATCAAATTAAAGTATAATTTGATGATAAAGGCCAATTAGGATGGTTTCCATTAGAGAAGCTTATGGGTCAAATATTTGATCACCAAAATGAATATTTTCCTTTATATGATCATCCCAATTTTTTTACCATAGATAACCTTAGAAAAAGAGGTTTAAAACTCTTTAGTAAATGTCATTTATGTGAATAAGAGGAGTTGGTTAAGCATTTATTCTAGACTACTCCTTTGCCTTTTGATTTTGGGGAAACATTTTTGATAAATTTTAGACTTCTTAGGTTTATCATTATTCAGTGTTAGAGCTATGGAATTATTGGAAATATACATTTAAGAATAATGATATGAATAATTTTTGGTATTTGATGCTCCCCCATATTTTGTGGGGTATTTTGAATAAAAGAAATGATTAATTTTTTTGAGATAGGAAGAGTCATAGTTTAAGGATTTCCAATAAAATACTAAATTCCTATTGGAAATTTTCATAAGAAACAAACCTAATAAAAAGGAATATTTTCATGTAGAAGATATTTTAATTATGAATAATTAGTATTTGAATCCTCTTGATTGACCCATTATTGATCCTAGATCAAAGTATAAGAATACGGTTAAATGGCATGCTCCCTCTCTAGGATAAGTAGAAATAAATTTTGACATGGCATCCAAGGGTAATCCTAGGCTTTCAGGTGGAGGAGGCATCCTTAGGAACATTAAGGGTGAGGTAGGTTCAATTTATGAAAATAATATGGGAGTCTAATCTAGTCATTGAGCAAAGGCATTGAAAGCTCTATGGGGTTTGTATATGGATAAGGAGAGGGATGTAACTTGATTATCTATAGAAGAATATTCCCTCAATATTATCAATTATCTCTCTAATACTAATGTAACTAATTAAATCATTAATTTCATAATAGACAAAGCATATTATATCATTGGCTCCATTGAAATGGTATATATAAAACATGTTTATAGTGAAGGTAACTAGATTTATAATTAATTTACTAATATGGGTGTGGATTCAATCAACCTTAAGAAATGGTTTGGTAAGGATGGTATTTTTGATGTCATCATTCATAATATATTTAACGAGGCTTCAAATTAAATTTATTAGGATTCAAATTAATGTTTATAAACTAGTGAAAGGCATCAATTTCAAAACCTTCTCCATGGTTTCTTAGATTCTAATCATAATCCTTTATATGATTGGTAGTTGGAAGACTTGGGTTAGTTTTATTATTTATGGGGATGGTTGTAGTTATATCCATCATAAGAGGAATTTATGGTGTATCATAGTCATGATTTTTAGCCTCAAGAGATGCCCTATTCATTATTTGGAACATTGGAGGGATATTATGGATCTTTGTAACATTAATTCTCATTTGAGTTTCAAGTTAGGAATCAAGACCAAGGGTTATCCTAATTATATTCACATAAAAATGGATGGAAACCTATTTATATTACAACCCTCCTCATTTGATGTCTTGATTAAGAACACAAAGTTCTACAATATTTTATATGATGGTATTTTATCCAACTTCATCTAGAAGGTGGAGGGTTATGACCTTCATATCTTGAGGTATTTTGATCATAATTAGAATGAGAAAGTGGTCAATTAGAAAGGGATATTTTTGGAGGTAATAGAGGAATATATTTCTCATGTTAGATGTTATAAATTGTATGTTTAGAAGTATTAAAAAACCAACAAGGAGAACAAAGAGGAAATCACAAATATATTAGAAGAATAATAAGAGTTGATAGAGTTTTAAGGAGGATATATAAAGGACTCCCTTACCCATCCCTACAACATGGTAGAAAAACAAATAATGAATTTTATTACATTAGATGGTAGGTATAAATTTTTCCTCTCTATTCATTATATTTTATTCAATTACTTTAGGCACCATAATCTTGTTAGTATTCCATTTTACATCCTCAATTATTTAGATATATCAATATTAGAGGTTAATAAGATTAAAAAATGTTTCCATTTCATCAAGATATTATTTTATTATTATACAAGTATTATAGATCTATTGAGTTAAGCTTGACTAACATATATTATAGAGAAAAGATCCATACTTTGATGAACTCTTATAGTAAAATGGGGATTATAAGCTTAGGTAGACTTAACTAGACTACTAGTAAGGCATGCAAGAACTTAAAAAATGATAGGGAATAATCAGAGGAGTAAAATATCAAATTTAAAAAAGACAATATGGACTCCTCATGTGATAAAATTGTAGAAGTGGTAGTAGGTTTGAAACTTATGAAACCCCAAGGTCCTGAATCCTTGAATAAGGTCAAGGAAAAGGTAATTTGAAAGGTAAAAATAATATTGGTGAGACTTTGATGACATTTATGAACAACTAAAAGTGAAATGTAAAATTAAGGATATTAATATAGAATTATATTTTCGTAGGGCCTTGATAATATGGTTCCTTAAGGAGGTGTTATTTTAGATGAGTATGTTTGAGGATACAATATGTTGGATAAGGAAAATAATATCAAGTATAATTTGGAGTCTTGGGTAGGTTGTAGTAAAGTGACATTACAAAATTGTCTTGCCAACGTGGGTGGGATTTTATAACTTGTCAAGAGAAAGAATGATAATGAGGGTACAAGTAACCTAGGTAAGAATAATAAAGGCATGATGTAGTAATACTTAGGTGCCTCTGATCTTTATGATATCGAGAATATGGAAAAATATCTACATAATATTTTATTTGGGATAAAACCCTTGGGGAATAAGATGTTTAATGCTATCTTTTTTATCTCATCTATTTAGTCTAATTTTTTTATTTTTTGGCTATCAGTTAGCCATTTTGTTTTTGTGTATTTGATCATTCTTTATCTTGTTAGCCTTAGTCTATATACCTCAAGGTGTTATCTATTTATGAGGGATTGGTATGTTGTTTATTTATGAGGGATAGGTATTGAATTAAGACCAATGAATGAATATATAAAATCTAATTTTATTCATACCAGCCATATCATTTGTATGATGCATGCATAAGGTGATCTCCTAAAAAAGTTCTCTCTCACATTACAATCTAAATATTACCATGCTAATACATATGATAATTTTATACTATGTTAAACCCTAATTAATAGTATAATTGATTATGCCTATCTCAGATATTTTTCATGCCATAGTTAAAATATTTTTATGGTCATGGAGATCCTAGTAATAATTTAACCTGGTACATAATATACTTAGAAAAGTAATCCAAATATGGTATAATATTATTAAAGGCCTTTTTAAAGGAAGATATAATCAACAATTATAGGTTAGCTTGAGAATTTATAATATAACTGGTGAGGATATACCCCAAATTGTGGATACCTAACATTTAGAATATATAATACTTCATTTAAATTGTCATCCTAGGGGTGCATAACATTGTAAGGAGTATACATTGTATACATAGTCCTAGATTATGTGAAATACTAATAAGGATAACACACATTTTCTAAAACAAAAACACATACATAAACTAAATGATAGGAAATTAAATTGAATGAATTGAAATGCTATAGAGTAAATTGTAGGAAAGAAAAATATAGAAATTTAAATGTTAATATATTTTGTAATATTCCCACATAGGATTTAATATTTCATAATTAGAAATGATTATGAAAGCAATAAAACATGAAAGTAAATAATATATGATGTGACTACTCTACTAATAATAAAGGAGACATACACATAATTCATAATGAAACTAAACTAATAGATGGGATATTCACCAAAATTAATATTTAGTGGGCCCTATCTTGGTTGGAGTTATTTTATAATACATTCCCGTACTATATCTAGATTAATCACATCACATTTATTGTATCAATGAATCCCTATCAAGAAAGTTATTATAACTATGATAATAAATTTAACATTCTATTATATATATTATTATATATCTCATTTATTAATAAATTAATCCTAATGCTTTTGTTTTAAATAGAAAAGGTAGGCATTTATTTAGATTGATGATTTCAATAGAGTTTTAACTAATAAATAGATAATAACATAAAATAGGTAGTAAGGAAAACCAACACATCCCTTTGTTACAACCACTTAAGAGTGATGGTTCAATGAAGGAAGAATGGTGATGAGATAGTCTAGTGTTTAATCACCTTTTCCCTCATAATGAGGATCTATCATAATCCGACAATTATTGAATCTACTTAATTAAAACTATCATCCAACCATTAAGCCTTTAAACATGCATGTACAACTACTTTTATGGGTCATGCCTAATTATTATAGGTGGATAAGAATGATCCAATGATTGAAATGGGATACCTACCTAGGTGTTATAGGTAACTCTACAAAATTGCTATGGGTAATTATGCATAGTTGCTATATTAATTTCATCATGTTGCTATGGTTAGTTATTTTAATTACAATTGACTTGGGATGTATAATTACTAGATTAGTGATATAAACTAGAAATAAAAATATTGATATATGGGAATTTTTTTTAATAAATAATCAATCATAATTTAAAACACAAAATATATATGTAACATATTTTTTTAAGTGGTATATGGTAAAAAATAGCTCAAAAGGTAATATAGAATTTTGAATATATTGACTATAAGAGAACTATAAGTGAAGTTTTAAAGGTTAATCATGGTCAATTATTGAGATCATTCTCCCCCCCACCAACTTAACTATTTTCTATTCCTCAAGAAAAATAAATCTCATCATATGTTGGGCACAAAGATTTAAAAAATCAAAGGTTTTAGATGATACATATTCCTCACTTAATTAAAACCATTTATTCTTTTAAAATTTATTCCACCTTATGAAATCTATAGATTCATCTACTTAATCTTTTTGTGTATAGTCTAGAATAGGAAACCATAAAGGAAGGGAACAAAAGGTGATATATATATTAGTTAATATTTATCTTCTTGTTACATAAATGTATTTATGACCTCGATGAGCTGATGTTATGTGAATGTGTATTGAATAGGGTTATTTTATTTTTAGCTCAAGAGTTATTTATTCCCATATTTATATACAATAGGTAAGTGATACCTTATTAATCCTTTTAATGAGAGTCATATAGTGATTTTGTGCCTCTATTTTTCCTCTTTTAAATTTTATGGACACATATACATTAGACATTAATATGATCCAAATTTATAATATATTTTATGTTCTTTTGGCTTCTCCTCTTATCATTAAATTGGAATTATTATATTTTTATTTATACCATACTATCTCTTTACCCTTTTTTTATTCATTAACAAGATATGAATAAAAATACTTGACTAGTATATCTCCCACATAGAGGTTTGGATTCCATTCTATCTTAAAAGTGATAACATAGTATTGTAGATAGAATTCACATAGCTAGTTTTTCAACTCCTAGGGTGATTTTATCATAAATGATAAAGAATGAGTGAGGGTCAATTACTAATTTGGTAAAATCATAAAATAGTTTCATGAATTATAATTTCAGAAATTGTTCCTCTTCTAGAGGGCATACACCCTTGTAGGTGGCATACAGTCTATAATCTATATTGTTAATTCTCATAGTTCCTCTTCCTTCCCCCATTAGCTTAGTCATATATAGGTACATTTTTTGGTAGTTGTTATTATCCCTCTTTCATTTTATTTTTAATTTGATCTATTTCTTATATTTTTTCCTATAATGGATATATCATTAGGCCTATTAGGCTTGGATATTAATATCTTTTTATATAAATAATTCCTCTTGATTGAGTCTATAAGTCTAGGTGAAAATAGTCTGAAAGTATATCTTAAGCATTAAGTTATTGGTCTCCATGGATACTATTTAGTTTCTCTGATAATGGTTTTTGAATAAAAGAATCAAGGGTTATCATTCAAACATCAAAAGTGGTTGGAGATATTTACTCGGTATCAACAACTATTAGATCCTACTTATAAAATGGGAACTTGTTTTTCCTATAGGTGGTGTTATTATTATGGGGTTATAATACTATGAGACTTCAATGTTTTTAGTTTCAGCCTATACCACCCTTATCAATTCAAAAAACTAGATTTCCTTACTCTTAAGTTCCTTAATCCATTCCCTAATTGACTCAATCTCATTTTGGGTAGATAATAACTCCTAATTCTCTTCTTTATTTAAATAAATAAGGGTTTCTACATGTTTCTTCATTTACTATTCCTTTTCAATGGATTTATTTTCTAATTCTATTATTATTTATTCTTCTCTTCTATTAATTCCTTAGGTATAGGAATCCAAGGTTACATTTCTCATAAAGCCTTGAACCCTGAGCTAAATGAAGTGGAATCATCCTTTCCACCATTGCTAGTAGTTTTAGTGTTTCATATCTAATTTTTTTTACATTTCTTAAAATGAGTTTACACTTTCAATTTGGATGACTCTAAAGGTCATAGGGGTCTACAACCTTTCTATCCTACATTTGATTCTTTGATATTGTCTCCTAGGGGCACTCAATGGAGGAACTTTATGCCTTTTTTGGGTTTTGAATATGATGGCATTTATTATACCTTACTATCTAAAACTATCTCTAAAACCTTATATTGTGATTCTAAGGGGGAAGAGGATAATATTATATTTATTCTTAGATTTATCTTGGTAGGCTACTTAGCTCTAACATTATCTTATTTCTCTTCTCAAATAAATTTTTAAAATATTATATCAAGTTAGGTTAGGTTTTTAATCTCATAGGCATTCATGAATAATAAATTAAATAAAGTAATGATGGGATATGGAATTTGGTATTTATTTTTTATATTTTCCTCTAATACTTATTAACCTATTAATTAATAAAATTTTCACATCGACATTTCTATTGTGCCTTAAATGGTTGAGAAGTTTGAATTCCCTATATATATAATAAAATTCCTACCTTGATAGGTAAGGTACTTCATGTTGAATATGGATAGTTCAACCCATAGTAGGGTAATGATGACTAAATTCTTCCTTAGGAAGAGAAATATATTTGTTCACCCACCCTATAGGTTGTGTTCTTTGATGTAATAGCATATTCCTTTTCCTAACATCTCTCTCATGTTGTTAGAAGGCTAATCACCTCTATAAATACCTTCATTAAAATAACAACCTACAACATCTTAAGTGTATACACCATTATTAAGGTATTTTATGAATTATTTCACTAATTTTCATCAAAATCTACCAATTCCAAAATTATATTATCCATCTTTCATTAATAAATATTATACCTACATTCTATCTTCCAACTAATTTTTTTGTGGTTTGTTGGTTCTCTTTGTATAACATCTACACCCATTTTTTTTAATTTTTTTTCTTAATTATATTAAATAGACAATGCTTGTAGGTTTTAGGCTTAGATTAAAATGAGAGTGTTTATAGTTCAATTCATGACCACTTATTTTGTCTTTTGGTGATGTGATGATTCTTTATGCTCATCTTCCATCATTTCCTTCTCTCCAAAATTTTGTTAATTTTACTGTAACATATCTAAAAATACATTCCATCAAAAATATCAAATTATTTGTCTTTGAGTGACATTTTTCAAAGTGTCATCGAATGAATAGGGAGGATTAGGGAAAGTATGATTGAATGCATATGATGGAGAGAAGTTGATGAAATGATTTGTAAAAAAAGGAATTTCCATGGGTGGGATTTATAGTTTATGAAATAAAAAAAATAACAAGATGGTAAATTATTTAATTTTTATCATTTGAAACATGATTACTCAAAAAATAATAATTATCCTACTACTAATTATTATATAAATGAATTTGATCTTCCTATATCTATGTTACTGGTTCGTTGGTTGAGCACTTAATTAGTGACTAAAAATTCTAAATGATCCTAGAGGATGCCTTTAAAAAATAAATAATATTTTTTGTACCCTAAAATTATATTTTATATTATCAAGAATTGATGATGGTGATTTTAGTGGTGAATGTGTTAGAATCTTGGTGGGAATGTTCAACACAAAGTGATTCCAATTTATTATAGCAACCAATTATTTCTATGTTTAGAAGGGATTAAAGATTATTCAATAAGTAAACATAAAACATCCATATTTATGAAAAAATAATTGATGTGTGATGGAAATGATTACTTGGTAAGCAACACTAACCTTTTATTATGATTTTTGAGGGTAGTGTTGCTTCAACTATCCCTTCTAGAGAATATAGGTAGATGATTAGTTGTAAAATAACAAGGTTAAGTGATTTTAATGATATTACTTTGTTGGCTCTATTTAAATAACTTTATAAGCTAGTAGGACATGTAGTAATATACTTATTTAGTATGCAAGAGTATTTAATAATGTTAGTCTATTGTAGATCAATCCTAAAGTAGTTTTAAGACACTTATAGTAGCTACCATATATCATGAAAATATTGTGAGACAACATATTGACACTATCTACATCTGATAGAAACTACACACACACACTATCAAATGCATACAACATGTAGATATTAATTTCAAACAACCTATGACAACTGCTCATATCCTAAAAAAATTATAGAAGACTTTGGTTAGATGGATAAAGAAATAAATTATAATTTTTTTACTTAATATTTTCCTAAGTAGTCAACAAGCTAATTTTTTAGTTAGGATAATTTTTATTTAGTGTTTGGCCATCCAATTTCTTAGTTTTATGACTAGTACCACCAACAATGCTAGAGTTTTTTTTTTTTTAATTCTTATATGATGATGACATAATAAGAGTTCTAGCATAGTTTATTATTTATCATAAATGATCTCTAATTTTGATCCTATTTTAAGGGTAAAAATGAAATCTTATTTTGTTTGAAGTTTATTATATAATTTCAAGTGATGACCATTTACCAATAATTTAAATTTTACTAGATCAATAATGCATAACTTGACTGATCCATTATCAAATATTTTCTTGACTTCATATGGACTGAGTTACCTCATCCCCAACTTATCCTTATGATATTTATACTTTAAAAAAAATTAATGCTAAATATTAATCTTAAAACATGTGTCTTGATGAACTTAGCATGCCATAAAACCCTTTATTATTTTACAACCTATGTATGGTGAATAACTTAAAGAATAAGGTCATCCATGCATTAAACTAAGTAATGAATTGTTCTTATGATTATGATAAATATATGATAATATTTAGTGTAGTCCTTGGAGTTTTTATATCAAATTATATAGGAAGAATAAATTATATACAATGGAAATTGAATTTGATCTATAAATCAATTCTATATCAAAGAAGATAAACCATACTATCCCTTCCACTTGTTGGTACATTTAGATAATTAGGATCATGACTAATATGGATCTACTAGACCTAACTAAAGGGTCTCTTGCCACATAATATCACTAGAGAGGGTTCCAAAGCCTATAGTCAAATAATACTACACAATAAACCTAGCTAGGTCCTATGTTTCCTTATCAAAGTAAATGATAAAAATAAATCTAATCTAGTGCTCACCAAGTCATGTGGCACAAAATGGGTATAATAAACATAAAATGTAAATATGTAAAGAAGATATCTACTCAAGTCAATGTAGAGGTAATCCTAATACATTGAGAGAGAAACATATTCATAATATAACACATGAAAATATATCTACAAAAAGAGAGAAACAAGAGTTAGGAATACTTACCATGAAGATGAACTAGTTGAGCATCAATCTCTCCCTTAGCCAATGATGTTTTGAAATAGGGTTGTTTTGGTTCATAAGGATAATAAAGATATGTCAACTATAGGATACATGAATTTTCCTATGTATCCAAAATGATTTTCCCATAAGACAAGATTCTTCTCTCTAAAATAAGTATAGAACCCTAAGTAATGACTCCTTAATTATAATTATGGAAAAGTAAATGCACACATAAATGATTATCTTTATCTCTTTCTATCATGAAAATGGTGAAAAGGATGTTTTTATGTAGCTATATTTAACCCTAAGCCCTTCCAAAATTTTAACTAACATAGTCAGCCTAATTGACCTAGTTATTTAATTAATAAATAAAGTAGTTGGGACCCAAACTATGTCAGGCACCTAGAACAACAAACATGCTCTGGTACCACTTTGTTGGGGGATCACAAGAACAACACCTATTCTGATCCCACTTTGTTAGGATCTTGCTCCTCAGAAAGAGCACAGTATGATTACCAAATATAAGCAATTATAAATGCGGAAATAACCAGAAATACAAGTAACTAGAATTCACCAATAGCACAAAATATGAGAGACAATACACTATCTTGTATTAACACTTTACAGAAAATAATACAACAAAGAGCCACCACACTCTTTCACCTTATAGAGGTTTGCCACACCTTAAGTGTACAGTAATTCTTCTCACACACACTCTCCTACACAAAAAATGGTCCCAACAACCAACTCACAAACAGAATTGGTGTTCACCTCTCCAACTAGTCAGTAATAACCCTGCCAGTTCACCAAGCACTCTAAAGTACTTCAAGTTGATCTCCCATGAACCTGTAACCTGCAATTCAACAGACCATACTCACACATGTAGATCTCCTATGAGCTTGCAACAACCTGCAACTCAATGATCTTACACTTAGAAGGAACTTCCTTGCCTTCCTTATCTTATTCCAATTACAATACATGCCAATGGGTCTATAAATAGATCCCAGACTTAAATAATAACTTAGACTCTTAATTTAGACAATTATCCTCATAGCCAAAGACTCTAACTGGTCTTTACATGCAAACACTTCATTTACTTAACTAACTGTCCATGCAACGAGCAGTTTTAGAACACACAGGCGACTGACGTCGGTCCCTGCTTGTCTAGTTCTGCCGATGTTAGTCGACTTCCTGCCATTGCCGGTGGCCTTCTGCACTGGTCACGACTGACATCGGTCCTTCTACCAATGCTGGTGCTCCTGGATCTCAACAACCTTTGTTCCTTCAGTTTGCAAAGAGTTGAAGCTTTTAGCTCCACAACTCAACAATCTCCCACTTGGAGATAAATAGCTGCAACCTGTACTTATACTTGTACTCCATCTAGTTTGTTTCCTTGGCTTTGTATCCATCCTCAAGATCACTCTTGAAGACTAACCACCACAAACCTGTAGTGCAAAACATGTCATCCAAATCACCTGCCACATCCACATCTACAAACCATGTAGAAAATAACCTGAACCTACATAGCATGTGCACCTACTGCTAGTCCCTGTAAGAATCCACTAAACTGCCCTCTAATGGTTCTCTCCTAGATTGGCTCCAACTTGTGACAACTCCCACTACTTGGGAAAACTCAGGTTTAGTACATACCATGCACTCAACCTCATTATGTGAATCAAGATGCCTATTCTAAGAACTGCCCAACCATCGGCATGCTAACCAGTCTCACACAATCATCCTAAAACAAAGTCAACATATGACCTACCATGTCTCTAGAACACACTCATGCCAAAGAATCTTACTGCTCCTAGATTCTCCATGACATCCCTCTGAACTAGCTATACCTTTAGTTCAACAATACCTGTATATGTAACCCTGTAACAAGCACATCATACAGTAATAGGATAATGTAGCTAATATTATCCAACCTTGTAAAGAGAAACATAATGCTCAAACCTCCATTGCCCTGTAGCTATACAAGACCATATAACCTGATCTTCCATCTCATGTATCCATTTCCACTCTTCTTTATCCTGAACATCCATTCGTCTCTCAGTGCTTACTTCCAGTTGGCCACTCTACCCAAAACAATTGTTAGGTACTCCTCCAAGGAATCACATCCTCATCCATGCCAAGCTCCCACTATTTCCTGGATCTACCTGTTCTGCTTCTTTAATAACTTCTTGGTCCTATGCCATAAGTGAGCAACAAGTAGTGTAAAGAAGGGAAATGATGAATTTAAGAACTTAGTCACACCTTTAGTCTTCCATATGGGTGCTTGAGACTCCATGATAGCTTGCTGTCAACCCAAAATTTGTCTCAGTAACTGATGCCGATCACGTCTCAGTCTGCACCCGATCGATGTCAGTTCCCTGTGACTTCCCCCTTGTCAACGTTAGTTTCCCTTAGCTGACGCCGATCATTATCTACCCTGAGTCACCGATGTCAGGCTACACATAGCCGATGTCAGTCCCTATCTTGACATTGATGCCAATTTTCCTACCGATGTCGGTCTCTGTGTTTTTCTAGTGAGACCTGACTTTTTCTCACGAGCTCTTTTTGGATCAAATCCTTATCCAAATCACCCTTGCTCTACTCAGAATTCTTCTACATCTTGTGCTGAACTTTGTCCATCACCTTCTCCTTGAAAACCAAGGCTTTCCTGTTCTTGTTACTAACATCAGATTCCTCAAGAAATGTTACCTTCTTCTTCTTCATACAAAAACCACGATCCATACCTTCCAAATCCGAAAGCATATCCTTTGACTCAAGAACAAGCATCTCCTTCTTATCTATGTGACCAAGCCTATCAAGCCACATCTCTAAATCTATAGCTAAAGTAGATAACCCAGAAAGAGAATCAGTAGTACAAGTAGATAGATAAAGTGTACCTACTTTCTTACCTCTAGCTACAACAAGTGTACCCTTGGTAACCTTCCAAGAGTCCATTATGAGAGTTACTGTGCAACCCTCATCACCCAAACTTCTAACAAAAATCAGATTCTACTCTAGAACTAGGACATGCATGACCTCCTTTAACACCCATGTGTTACCTGTCTATAGTTTCAGCTTCACTTTCCCTTTGCCAACAATCTGACAAGGCTTACCATCCCCTACACAAATTTCTCCAAAGTCTCCCTGGACATACTCATGAAAAAATTCCCTATGTGGGGATGCATGAAAAGAGGCACCAAAATCTAAAACCCAAGATTCTACTTTATCCAAAGAACATACCAGAGCATCCTGTGTAGTGTAATCTACAACATCTACTTCTTCTTCATGTCCTTCATGCTGATCTTCGCCTAATCTGCAATCTCTCTTTAGGTTCCCTTGCTTTCCACACTTCCAACAGGTTATTCTACCATACCTGGACTTGGATCTTCTGCCTATCTTGGACCTTGATCTCCCATGCTCTATCTTTTCTCTTTGCCTTCCTCTACCTTCAACACTCAAAGCATTTCCTGATGATTCACTTGTGATATTCCTGCGTATCTCTTCATTCAAGATCACACTCACAACATCATCCACTTTAAGACTTTTGAAGGAGACACAGTATTAGAAACTACCATTACCAAACCTTCCCAACTTTTAGGTAATGAACACAAGATTAAGAGAGCTCTAATTTCATCATCAAATACAATATTGACTAAACTTAACTGGTTTACCAAACCATGGAAATCACTAAGATGGCTATGAACAGATCCACCTTCCAACATTTGCAAATTAAATAAACGCTTCATAAGAAATACCTTACTAGAAGCTTAGGGTTTTTCATATAAATTTGCCAAAGATTCCATCAACTCCACCGTTGTCTTACACTGTGATAAGCTAGAAATCACAGATGATGCAAGACTCAATCTAATAGATCCCAGAGCCTTCCGATCAAGAACCTCCCATTCTTCATCTTTCATATCCGAGGGTTTGCAGTTAACCCCTCCCAACGGTAAGTACAAATCTTTTTGATATAGATAATCCTCAATCTGCATCCTCCACAATTGGTAGTTCTTGCCATTAAACTTTTCCATTCATAGTTGACTGTCTTCTGCCATTGCTCAACTCCCACTCAAATAAAAACCCTGTGAGTAACCTGTAATCAAAACACACTAACCAGATCTAATCTAATCTATTAGTATCCCAACCAACAGCTCTGATACCACTTGTCAGGCACCTAAAACAACAAACATGCTCTGGTACCACTTTGTTGGGGGATCACAAGAACAACACCTATTCTGATCCCACTTTGTTAGGATCTTGATCCTCAGAAAGAGCATAGTATGATTACCAAATATAAGTAATTATAAATGCAAAAATAACCAAAAATACAAGTAACTAGAATTCACCAATAGCACAGAATATGAGAGACAATACACTATCTTGTATTAACACTTTACAGAAAAGAATACAACAAAGAGCCGCCACACTCTTTCACCTTATAGAGGTTTGCCACACCTCAAGTGTACAGTAATTCTTCTCACACACACTCTCCTACATGAAAAATGGTCCCAACAACCAACTCACAAATAAAATTGGTGTTCACCTCTCCAACTAGTCAGTAATAACCCTGCCAGTTCACCAAGCACTCTAAAGTACTTCAAGTTGATCTCCCATGAACCTGCAACCTACAATTCAACAGACCATACTCACACATGTAGATCTCCTATGAGCTTGCAACAACCTACAACTCAATGATCTTACACTTAAAAGGAACTTCCTTGCCTTCCTTATCTTATTCCAATTACAATACATGCCAATGGGTCTATAAATAGATCCCAGACTTAAATAATAACTTAGACTCTTAATTTAGACAATTATCCTCACAGCCAAAGACTCTAACTAGTCTTTACATGCAAATACTTTGTTCACTTAACTAACTATCCGTGCAATGAGCAGTTCTGGAACACACAGGCGACCGACGTTGGTCCCTGCTTGTCTGGTTCTGCTGACGTCAGCCGACTTCCTACCATCGCCGATGGCCTTCTGCACTGATCATGACCGACGTCGGTCCTTTTGCCGATGTCGGTGCTCCTAGATCTCAACAACCTTTGTTCCTTCAGTTTGCAAAGAGTTGAAGCTTTTAGCTCCACAACTCAACAAACTAGGTCAACTAGGTTGACCTAGTCCTGTAATGTGATCATTTTTAAAGAATAGGGTCAGCTCATATGATTTTATTTAGTAAAATGATAACAAGAAAATTTGTCTGAGGTAGGGTTTATTTGAAAATAATGTGTAAGGGAGGTTTCAAATCTTAGGGAAATGTATAGGAGAGGTTTGTGTTGGTCTCAAGTGGTTGTATAGGGGATAACAATATTGAAAAGAACAAATGGTCTTTAGACACCTTTATTTATGCATCCTTTAAGGTGTACAGTTAGAAATATTGATACTTGATAAGTTTCGAAAAGAGAGAAAGCATAATTAACTAATAAAGTTTGAAAATATTGTGTCTATACATATGTTGCACTCGAAGCTCATCATGTGTCACATAGTCACAACATGGGATGGTGATTTGGGAAAAGAACACAACAACATATAATGTTGAGTTACGTAAATTATAGTATTTTAAAGCATAAAATAAATAAAAATAAATTATGGAAAAGATATAACTAAAATAAAAAAGTAATGTATGTGTACCTTAACTTACCTTTATTATTTAATGGTTATTTATTGTGTTTTTAGTTTTTATCATGAAGGGCATAAATACTGCTATGTATAAACCTTAAGGATACAAAACTAAAGAGAATAGATAAACAAACTTGGGAAGGTCAAGATAGCTAAAATGTGTAGGCATGATATACTTAGAAATTTGGTAATCTAGGGTGATAAATACTAAGTTAGGACAAAATGACCAAGTTAAAATGATCACAAATGAATGTAAAACACACTAAATCACACTAGGAAGCATGTAAAACATAAATGACAAAAGAAATATCAATGCAAGAAAACTCTAACACACATATGTAAATAAGTGAAAATTAACCCCATGTAAGATAAGCATGTTGAATTAAACATAAATAAATCATAGTTTATTAAAAATGAAATGTAAATAAAGCTATGATATAAACATGTCAAGTAATACATAACTAAAAACATGTAAGTATGTATAATGTCATATGTAAGATAAATTAAGTCCATAAAAATCAAACAAGAACATGATGGATATATGAAAATCAAAATCTCTACAGGATGAAAAATCAAACTTAGTGATTGCTCTAAGATATAATGTAATAAAATACAATTACCTAATGAATTTACTATTATGATAATGATATGGTGTGGTAAGCAAATGGGGTAAGGGTGTTTATGAGCAATACCTGGTCCTATCTAGGGTATTGTAATGCAATTCACAAACTATAAACCAAAAGGAGTAATAAGGAAAATGTGATTAAGGATGTGATCATCTAAAATCAATATCCAATAAGGGGAGTATAAGGAAAATATGATGTAAATAAGGGATGTGAGATGCCACATTACTAATATGAACATCCTTAGCAATAATGAGATACACTAAGCAAGTGAGAAATAATAATAACTATAAAAAATAAGGACTTATGACACTTTGAATAATTAACACAAAGTTTGGGCTAATAATTGAAGTACATAAATCATCCTATGAAGGCTATATGATTGAAAATTAAGATGAACCTACCTTCCCACAATGTGTTCCCCATTCTTCAAGACCCCTTAGAGAGTCATCAATATACTACCAAGTTTGGGTATTTATGTGAGAAAGTAGATGGAACTAAAATTATATGATATAATGAGACATCATACCTTAGTCTACTATCTTACTACACCCCAATGGACCTTGACTCTATCATGAAGATAACTATGGATTTTGATCTTTGAATAAGATAAGAGATGTGCCAAATATAGATAATGTATTTTGGTGTGATATAAATTTTAATATTTTTTTGACTTTTTATTTATTCCTTTTGTTTCTTTTATGGCTTAGATTTTAAGTTTTTTATGGATTTTGTGATTCCTCCTCCATTTAGACTTTGAATAATGAACATGAGTGAAAAAGGTGATGAACATAAGAGAGTTTACACTTATTCACTAGAGAAAAGGACCTAAATACCAAGGTGTATAAATACTCATAGACTTCCCCACAAGTAAATGTCAAATCTCAAATTTGACCTATGTGTGCCTCAAATGAAAGGAAGTAAGGGAATGATCAGGATCATGTGAGATCCATCTTTATAATAAGTGATAAAATGATGAGTATGCTCATACTTGATCCTAAAGATGCTAAAAAGTGATATGAAATAGATTTGGATATGTTATGATAGTCATGTCACTAGATAATCCATACTAACCTATAATAAATCTAACATAAGCATAAATTAAATTAATAGTCATCCCAAAAGAGGGGGAAGGTAAGTAAGGGTTAAATAATCATAAAGATACTAAGGTGAAGAATGACATAAAAATATAATAAACTATGATAATGAAAGGGATATATAATATCCAAAAAGGTAATAAAGTATAAATTCAATGTGTAATAAAACCAAAGAACCCAAAATAAATAATGATGTGATTAACATGTGTTAGTAAAGCAGCCATGGTCCTATCCAAGGTATTACAATGCAACCCACAAACTACAAAGTGAAATAACCTAAAGGAAGTATTTGTGTAAGTAAAGTGAAACTAAATGAAATAAAACACATGAAAATGAATAAATATGAGACAAACATAACAAGTAGAAGCTATGATAACATATATTAAAGATGAGCATGTTAAATACAAGCTTATGTATCTTTTAATGTTTCTTGGAGTTAAATTTATTTTTTATTATGCATTGTATAATAAGAGTGAGCATCATAGTATGCCACAAAGGGTAAGTATATTTAGGTATGGGCATCATAATATGTCCCAAAGTATGAAGTGATATATGGATGGGCATTAAAAGATGCCCCAACATGTGATATGGATTGATATGAAATTTAACCCTTATAATGATTTACATTAGATTGGTAGGTGAATTTGGATAAAGGTAACTGTCTCATATTTTTATATTTTGAGGATGTTGATATTGAAATAATATTTGTAAGAGAGGTATGAAAAGATATATAAGGTAAAGGATGACCCTTTATGATTCTCTTTAGAGTAGGAATTTAAAATGGGTGCTCCTTGCGTTGGTATGTCCTAAGATATTGATTTTCCATGGATGCAACTACATGTTCAAAGTTATTCATGTTAGTTGTCATTTAATTATCAATTTATTAAGAAAGATCAATTATGGTTTAGAAAACATAAATGGATGATGTGGAGATATGGGTTAATTATTGTTGATCATTGGGTAGGTGATGTTGATGTGATATTGGTTCTTTAAATTAGAGTTATGAGGCTTGAAGATAATATTGAAAGTGTTGTTTTGTAATAATATCAAGATTTAAATGTGTACCAAGAAAGGAATCAAGAATAAATCAATTAATATCATGATAAGTCTCATGAGAATGACCTATATTAACATGCCACCAATAAAACTTATCAGGATTGTACCATTTTAGAAGTGGTTTAGATGGATCAAAGCTCATGGGTTTAGAGGATGGAAATTTACTCTTAAGTTATTCTAGACTTAAGGGAGGGTGAGTTGGGTTAAAATTGGTTTAATTGGATTATCCATTTGGAGGTTAGGGAGGCTTATATGAATCAAAATTATGAGAAAATGATTGGAAAGGTTCCATAATATTTTCTTGAGGTGGTCCAAATTGAGTCATAAGAAAGTCTTAACTTTTTATTTTAGGGGAAAAAATCCTAAATTTGTATTGAAAAGGAGATTTATGAGTGGTAATAAATATTTTTAAAAGAGTGTCATCATTCATGTTATGGCCAATTTTTTGAGCTAGAGACTTCTATCATTTTATGAAAGTGTGAGCAAATTCATTAGGAAGTTGCTTGGCATTGATGAAATGGCTAAGGTAATTTTTAGGAATGTCATTATGTTATAATTAATTCAATAGATCATTGACTAAATACTCTAGTTATGATATGGAATGTCTAGGAATTTATTTGTACCATTCAAGTGCATCACCAATAAAGGTTTTAGTTAGGATCTTAGTGGTAGCTAAGGTGTTATTTTGAACCCATTCCTTATAGATATTACTAAGATATTTAATAAAGATATTGGGATCTTTAGTTCCATAATATATGATAGTTGGAGAGATGTTTTCAATGTATATGTATGTAATGAATGGATCTAAAGGTTCATTTTGAATATCTTAAAGGTTTTTTTAGCAAAGGGGGTTGAGGGATGAGATTTACATTGAAATCTCTAGAGGAAGAGGGACCAAATTTTAATTTGGTTGAATCATGATGACTTGAAGTAGTTTACTAGCCATTTATAAGATATTAGATTACATTTGCATCATTTAGGAATGGTTAGTTATTTGCATAAAATTTATTTATTGAATAATTTGAGTTGTATCAATGGGAAGATTTTGATTGATAGTTGTAGGAGGAGAATTACCTATATTGATAGTAGGGGATTATTGGGTGGAAGATTCCCTATATTGGTAGTAGGAGGAGGACTAGGATTAGTAACATCAACTATATTGCATTTTTTATTAATTAGTTTTGTATTAGGAAGACTTGAAGGAAAAAAATGAATAGTTTCATTCGAGTTAAATCATTAATTATGAAATGTTCTTGAATCATTAATTAAGAGAACCTACACAAAGCTAAATTGAGTCCATTAGATCAACTTTGTGTTAAAAATGCATATAGAATGTAATACTAAATCGATAGGGATAATCTAGTAGTATAAAATGAAATATATAGTAATTGAAAATAAATGAAAATGTGAAATGAAACCTGCAATGATTATTTTTATGTTGGGTTAACCAAAATGTATAAAAAGGAAATTGAAGCTAATCTATAAATCAATCCTAGCTCATAGAAGATAAATCACACTAGTCCTTTCATTTGTTGGTACATTTAGATAATTAGGTTCATGACTAATATGGATCTTCTAGACATAAATAAAGGGTCTCTTACCACATAATATCACTAGAGAGGGTTCTCTTACCACATAGTATCACTAGAGAGGGTTCTAAAGACTCTAGTCAATCAATACTACACAATAACCCTAGATAAGTCCTATGTTTTCTTATTAAAAAAATGAAAAAAAATTACTTCTTACCAAAGCATGCATAAAAAATGGGGATAATAAACATAAAAAGTAAAAATTCAAAGAATAAATCTACTCAAGTCAATGTAGAGGTAATCATAATGCATCTAGAGATAAACATATTCATAAGGTAACACATGCAAATATATCTACCAATAAAAAGGAGAAAGAGTTAGTATTAATTAGCTTGAATAAAAAATCTTCAAGCTTCAATATCTCCCTTAGCCAATGGTTCTTTTCAAGAGATTTTTGTGGTTAATAAGGTTAATAAATATAGGTTAGCTCTAGGCTAGATGACTTCTCTTATCCATCCAAAATAATTTTTTGACAAGATTGGATTATTCTCTCCAAAGGAAGTATGAAACCTTAAGTAATAATTCCTTAGATAGAATGGTGGATAAATATATATGAAAATAAATGATTTTCTTTATATCTCTCTCATGAAAATGGAAAAAAGTAATGTGTTTATATAGCAATATCTAACCCTAAACCCTTACAAACTTTTAACCAACATAGTATGCCTAGTCAACCTAGTTATTTAATTAATAAATAAAGTAGTTAGGTCCTAGACTAGGTCATCCCAGTTGACCTAATCCCATAATATGCTATTTTAAAAATAATAAGGTTAGGCCATGTGACTTTGTTTAGTAAAATGACAAAAAGAGAGTTTAGCTTAGGTAGGGACTATTTAAGGCAATGATTTCTTAGAAGAATGTGTAAGGGAGGTGTTAAAGCTTAAGGAAATGTATAGGATAGGTTTATGTTAGTTTTAAATGTTGTTATATGGGACAAATTTTTTGTGAAGCACCAATGATTTACCCATCCATTTTTTGGAGCACCTTTCAAGTCAAACACTTAGAGAGATTGAGACTCGATGGGTTCTTGCAAGAGAGCAAGCATCAAGAATTGATAAAGTTTGAAGATATTGTGTGTATACACAACTTGTTTATCATAGAATAATTCATAGGTTTTTAACCCTATAGTGGTCTTACATTAAGTTATGTATTCTCAAACATCCTTTGAGAGGTTATTTTCCCAATATCAGTAGTGTAAGGCTATTTTATTATTAAATATATTTTCCAATTCCCTATTTATTACTTCTAATTGGCCATTGGAATATGGATGATATGGATTTGAATTTTCATGATGTATTTCATACTAATGAAATAATTTATGTTATTAAATATGATGTGAGTTGTGGCCCTTGATCAATAATAGTTTCTCATATAACTCCATATAATGTGAAAAAAATTCATGAAAAATTCAACAAACTTTTCATCACTTATATATGTGAGTGCTCTCACCTTAAACTATTTTATAAGATACTTTTTGAAAATAAATATTTATTCTTTATGATTATAATGAGGGTTAAAAGGCACAACATATTTTATTCCTCATTTTTTAAAGGGTTCTAAATAATTTGGGTTTGTATAGGCATTTCATCTATTAGTGTGAATTTTTCCATGGATGGAGATTTATCACATTATTTTATGCACTCCCTATTATATATATGCAATATAGGTGAGTATTATAATGTTTCAAGTATTTTACAAGTAGTAATTTATGTTTAAAAATTCCCTCTACAAGGTTTATCTTGATAAACATGAAGGATGTTAAGTAATTCATATTATCTCACACATTGATTCATGATTAAGTCATATCATGTGTAAAATAGATAGTCTAATATCCATGAAAATTGATTCATATGGTTTCCCAAGATGTATATTTCCATTGGTAAAAAATATAGTTTAAGTTTCACTTTAGATAAATAATTATCAATATTTTCAAACCAAGGTTTTTAAATTGATAAAAATAAATAAATGTTAATTTAGAAAAGTAACATCAACTTGCATATTTTTCTCATTAGATGTTAGGTAGGAAATGAAATCAATAACTAAATTATCATTTATTAGATTATCTAAAATGGAAATTTCAAATTATTAGAGTATTAATAAACTTAAAATAATTCGAGAATTTATTAATGATTTATTCATAAAATATTTAATTGTTGAATGATCTGTATGATTAAAAATAGGATAACCAATGATATAATGATTAAATTTATTGACAATATATATTACATCAAGAAATTATTCTATGATGTTATGTCGTTGATATTTTGGATTGAGAATAAGGGATAACATAGTTTAGTTGGCCATATTTTTGTCTAGGTATAGATCCAAGTGTACCTATATTAGGTACATCTATATGAATATGGAAGGGTATCTTCTAATGTGGTCCTCTTAGCATAGGTGTTGATACTATAATATATTTAAAAGGATGAAAATATTCTTATAACTCAGTATTATAGTTAAATTAACATCCTTATTTAGTATAATAAAAAAATAAAATGCAATTTTATTGAAATCTTAAATGAAATGTCTATAATACCTATCATGCCCAAGAAAGCTCCTAATGTATTTTTGTTTTTATGGTATGGGAGATTTTTAATTATTTTTGTCTTAAGTGGATCAACTTATATTATTCTAGGCATAATATCATGTCCTAGTATAATACCCTCTATCATTAGAATAAAACATTTTTTGTTACTTAACTACAAGCTAATATCCTATAAATGTTGAACATTTTTTAGATTATGAATGGTTTCTTTATAGGAATCCCCATAGATTTTAAAGTCATCCATGTAAATTTACAAATATTCATTAACAATATCAAAAATCATGTTTATAACAACCCTCTAAAAGGTACATAAAGCATTATTTTTAAGGGGAGGAAAAGATATGCATATGTTCCCTAGGGACATGTGAAGGTTATTTTGTATTGGCCTTCCTATGTAATTCTATTCTATTTGTACCTAAGAAACCATAAAGGAATAGAAAATAATTATTTGTAGAGATGGTATTTATGACTTAGTCAATTAAAGGTAGATTAAAGTGACATTTCCTAGTGAAAATTTCAAGTTATCTATAATATACACAACTATGCCATTTTCCATCTTTTCTATATACAATGATGAGTGGAAAAACCATTGGTTGTTAGAGATAGGGTAGATGAAACTTATATTAAGGATATTTTATATTTATTTTTTAATAATTTAATGGACAACATGATTCATTCATCTCTAAGGCTAATGGATTAGCTTTCATTATTATTTAATATATATGGTGGGTGCATATATTTGGGTGTATACCTTTCATACCATGGTATTATCATGCAAAGGTACTTTTGTTTATTTGGAGCATGGAAACTAGCTCATTGTTTTTAGGTTTTATATGTTTACTTATATTGCAAAATTTGTCTAGTGATATCTATATTACCTTTGAAAATGAGGCCATGGATTTAATAACACCCACAAAATAAGTTAGGTTGGATTTGTGCAGTAGGTTTTGATGAAACATAAAGATGTTACTAGTGTTCTAATTCATAGGGAAATTATATGTTTTAGTATGAAGTCATTATATGGGAATTATTATATATAAATTTTTCTTGATCATACACATTTTATACAAAGTTTGAAATTATTGTGTCATCATTTGGTTCATTTAAGGATAAGATCTACTCAATGGTAAGGATATTGTTAGACAGGGGGTGTGGTTAGTATCTTCCATTTCTAACTAGATAATCTATTATATTTATAGTTATGGTTGGGTAGGAGGGTATATTTATAATTACCTAGTACTATTAACATTGGAGATGATATTTCTAGGACATTTAGTTGATATAAGCATCTATTGTGGCTAGCCAATTTGTTCTTAGGATGAGGGGATATCCTCTTAAGCCTTTAGATGTAAGATCATAAATTTAGATGGCTATTACCAAAATATAATAAATATGAAAAGTTATTCAAACATACCTTCATGGAAAATAGTTGATTTATCTTCCATTTAAATAATAGTTGGGGTTTGGTAGGGATATAATAAATGAAATTGTTTGGTGATCTCCCTAGTCATAACATTGACAACATCCCCTAGGCCTATTAAAGGGATTTATATGAGTTTTTTTAGATATGAACATCTATTAATAGACTAATATGTTAGAATATTTATGAGGAATAATTTTTCCCAACATAAGATAATCAGATTGCTTAATAACATGGTTAATATGGGGATCTTTGTTTTTATGACCTAGTTTATTTAAATAGAGATCCCAAATGGCCTTAGAGTATATGGACATGTCCTTACTAGATTATATTGATATTAAATGAACATAAAAATTCTTAAGTTCCCATATGAAATAAAATTAAGGTTTGGGTTACCTTATTAATGAAGTGAGGCATTTAGGATATAGAGGGTTCGTCTATAAAGATGGACTATTTAAGGGGCTTGACTTAGGGTTGGATTCATTATTGTATGATAGGGGTGGGATAGTTATGTGTCATGAATCCTCCTCAGAAGGTTTTGTTATTATAGGATTGGATATATTATGGATTATATTCCTTTATAAAATTTAAACACATTCAAATCCATTGTATATGTAGTATATGTCATCATGTCATTATTACTTATTAGTTTACCTAACTTATTATTTAGATTGGGTAGAGATATGAAGATAGGTGTGATGTTTTATGAGATTAATGGTGTTTGGTATTTGGATTTAAATTTATACCATGTACTTATTTTAGGTGTAGACATCAAAATCTCACCATTGTCATGTTGAAATTGTAAGTCTAAATGACTACTTAAAATAACACACAAATTAGACCCAAACCCTTAAAATGATCTAATTCATCTACACACATCACATGTAATCTATATTTCATGTCAATATGTCCCTAATTATGGAATTAACCTATACAAAATCATCACCTTCTTACAATTCATCTCTAGTCAAATTGTGACTTGAAAATTTGATGTTTTTGGCCAATTATGCAAGACAACTTATCAAATTCTAAAAACTGCAAAAAACCTAATCATAGTCACTTATCCAAACAAATATAATCAAATTATTATGTGAAAATAGAGTAAAAATTAATGAATATCTAATTTTGTAAAATTAAAATTCAAATATTAGTGCCATGACATCATCCATGACATTATCAAAAGGTTGTCATGCCTCAACATTTAAAGAGATAAATATCTAAATTAACGCTATCCATGCCTTATTAATGTTCCCTTATTCCAAAATATTAATTTATTTTCCTTCCAAAATTAAAATCATTTATGATCACTCATTTTAGATCATAATTTATTTTCCTAGCCTATAAATGCAAGTGCCACCATGGATAATTAACAATATTTTTAGTGCAAAGATATAATACATAATTATATTCTCAAGATTCAATTATTTCTATAATTTTCAATCAAAATTCAATCCAAATGGTGTATGAGGAGATTTTGGAGGAACTTACCCAACCACATTATCAAATATCTTGATATCCATAACTTGGCAAAAACATTCTTGTGGACCATCTATGAAGAGAAGTATTTCTGGGAAGGTATAATTGTCTTATTATGGTTCTTGTAAAGTTTATTCATTTCATTTATATTTCCCAACCAAGATAATAGAAATAATATGTTATTTTTGTGAATTTGTTTTATTTTTATATTAAAAATAAGTCTAACCTATTTTGTAATCCTATTTCACATTTGACACAACTAGTGGGACATCACACTTGACAAAACTCCTTGGAAAAATTTCTTGTCGTCTAATTGCCAAATTTGATTGCCATTTGGCATTCATTTTCACATTTTCTCTCTCATTCTATTATATTCTACATTTTTAGAATCAATAAAATCACCTTGTAAAGTGATGAGTTCACTCATATAATTAGTGAAGTCAACCTGCAGATCAATAAAGTTACCTTTTAACCACTTTATCTTCTTTATGTAACTTAACAAGAATGAAAAAATTACCCTAATAAACAATTAAATAAACTTACATATCATTGAGATTGAAAGGTAAATAATGAAGTCACTATTCTATGTTTCCCTTGTCTTTTGAAAGCATTGAACTCAACCTATGAATCAATGAACTTGACCTACAATTGATGAGGTCATGTTGTCATGGTTATTAAAAAGAGAAAAAAAACCCATGGAAATTTAATTTTTACTAGTGGCTAATAATTTTTTACCTCAGCTTGAAACTATCAAAATTTTGAGAAATTTGAATTTTTTAATTAATTAATTAAATTTAATTGATTATTTAAAATTTCACATCTAAATTGTTTTTTACCCCAAACTATTTTAAAATGCATTTGATCCTCTTGTGTAAAAAGATATTAACATTTTCTTTAATTTACAAATTCTATTTAACTTTTTATAAGTTCAAACACATGTTAATTTTACATAAGTTGTGAAAATTGAAATTTCCTTTTTTTGCTTAGTACAAATTGAAAAATTAATTTTGTGTTTCTTGAAATTTGTAAATTTGTTTTTTCATTTCTAGGCAAATTGAAATTTTGTTTTGAGGTTTCATGCAATTTGTAAAATCTTTTTCCTATTCTTTACAAACTAAAAAATCTATTTAACTTTTGATGCAATTTATAAATTTGATTTCTAATTTTATGTAAATTGCAAATTTGTTTTGGTTTTCCCCTTTCTGTGTAATTCCAAATTCTATTTTTGCAAATCATGCAAATTCAAATAACACTTCCCTGAGCTATGTAAATGCAAACCTCTAGTTGTAATTGCATTTTTCAATAGTGCAAATTATCATTACAAATTTAGATCTCTTTTTCCAACTTCCATACAATCTCATTAAAATTTTTTAGTAATCATACAAATATGGTTGTTTTCTCGAGCAATATTAAATGAAGTTTGTCTTCCCTTCTAAAAAATATTTTCAACCTTCATACTCGACTTTGGTAATTTTTAGAAAATTAAAAATTGAGTTTCTATTTATGATTTTTAGCTAACATCTACCATAAGAAATATACTCAAGATCATATAAGGGAAAAAATTGAATGGAAAAGAAGTTATTTTAATTTCTTCTTCAACTAGAAAAAGATCATGTAAGAGTGCCTAGGAAAAGAGAGAAATTAAATATCTGAATAAGAATTTTCATTTAGGAAATAGGTTGTACAATTCCAAGGAATAAATATTGAGGTTTGAAAATCAAATCTTTTACATCATCCAAGCACTAAGATGTGGGGTGAAGCTAAAAGAGGGGTAAGAATTTTAAAATTAAATCTAGTTTTTCATCTTTTATTTGTTAAAACTCTAAATGGTATGGTTAACTATATGACATACCCAAATAAATTAGAAAATATAATTTTATCAAAAAAATTGACTTCTTTTCTTATTTATTCTTCATGTACAAGTTGTATGACCTATTTAAGGGTAAAATTGGTAGTTTTCAAATTTTATTTTGGCTTTTATTGATAAAAATATGAGTCGTACGACCACCATACTCCAAAAGGAGGTGAACATAAAAAATAAAAAGAATATTTTATTTTTATCTTTTAAACTTTCATTTGCTCTAAATCAAACCATATGGCTAGGAGAGCTGGTAAAAATAAAATTTTGTTTTTAAAGTTTTCATTTGTGCAAAGTCAAATGGTATGACTGGCTAGTGGGTTTATAAAAATGTTAAAAAAATAATAGATTTATTTTTGAGAAAAATTGAATGGTAGGATCAAGCTAGATTGGTGGAGGAAGATATTAAAAAAGTAACATATTTTTTTTTGGCTTCATATGGGAAAAATTTGAATTGTGAAAACTTAGTAAAAAAGGGGTATAAGATTGACAAGAGAAGATTTTGACCATTTTTATTTGTAAATTAAAAATTACACATTTATGTCGCCCTCCTAAAAAGAGAAAGTGAAATTTAAAAAAGCTACATCCCCTAGAAGAAGCTAAGAGTTGCTAAAATAAAATAAAAAATTACGGGGTTTTGATTTATAAAAATTAAAAATCATGTTTTAAATTATTTTTGTATGAAAATTGAAAGAAACATATTTATTTCAGAAAACTATAAACCAAAAAAATTATTTGGTAATTAATTTTTAATATTTCATCCAAATCAAGAACCAAGGAAAATATTTTAAAATTGAGAACAAAATTTTCAAAATTTATTTTCAATTCATTTCTATTTTTTGGGGAAGTTTTCCAAATAACAACACAAATGAATTGAATAGGAACTGTTACAATCAAAAAATTTAGTTAGACAAAAGTTAAATTTCATACAGGTATCATTATAAAATGTTAGAGAATATTTCACAAATAACTTTTGATGTTTTCATCCTCAACTCTGAAAAAGGTGATTTTGAGTAAAGACAAAGAAACCATGCAATATTGATTTCAAGTCATGACACCTCTTTCGCCACTAAAGTCCAATGTTGGAAATATTATAGACACTAACCTAGGTCATATTGACTTAGATGTGTTTTAAGAAAGAATGAACATAATGTATAAGACAATTTTGGTTAAAGTATTTGTGACAATGGATTAGTGTAGGTGGAAACATTATTGATTTTAGTATAGACCCCTGAGATAGTCTTGGTCATGGAAAATAACTTTAACTTAGAGACAATGAAAATGAGAGTTTCACAAGGGGAATTGGCAGTGAGTTTTGTTCCTAAGCAAATTGATAATGTTTTTCACATTTTGGACCATGATTCCTTTGTACATCTCACTCTTGAGTCTTCTCAAATAATTTAGTATGATAATAATATGGCATGTTATAAACAAGTAAACAATACATGGATGACTAAGCAAAACCATTCCTCCACATGACTTCTAAAAAATATTACAAGGTCTAATTTCAAAAATGAAATAAATGACATGATAAATTTTTTTCACATGATAGTTTGAAGTCAAATAACAAAAAACTTTTAGACATAGATGCATAACTTTATTTGGATAATTCTAAAAAATAATCAATATATCAATTGGGTATAGTTAATTAGTGATGCAATTCACAATTAGCTCATGGAATTAAAAGTCACATCAAAATTCTATATGACTTCATATATCATTTACATTTGAGATATTTGATGATATTTTGATGGATTGCATATAGTGGGAGATTTTAAGAAGGAAATGGTGTATGATTTCTATCCTCAACTATAATTAAAGGAAAATGCCCATCACTTCAAAGGGATAAATTATTTCTTTATTCATTTCTTCATTTAATTATTTTAAAAGGAGTTATTCAACACTAAGACATTAGTGGTGGTCACCATAGAGATAGAAATATAGGGAACTTGGTTCATATGGTTCCAAAATTTTAGTTATTTGAGAATAAATGGTTATGAGGTTGATCCTTATAAAATCCCATGATATGTCAGTGTTAAGTGGGCATTGATGGAATTGGTGAGATAATTTATTGAAACACACAAGTTCCTAATAAGATGATATAAAATAGGAGTCAAATTTTTAATATTAATTGGAAGGTATACTTGTCCATAACTAATAAAGGCCAAGATAGTTGAAAAATACATGTCTCAAAACAACCTCAGGACTTTTGAAAACAAGTTTGCATTTGAAAATAGGGGCTTAATTGAGCATAATCTTGGAACTTTTTATCAACATATTCCACATTTTTAATATTATTACATGGATTGTGATGTGAAAAAGTAGTAAGGATTAAAGACTACTTGTATTTTACCATGAAATAAATAATCAAATTTGGCATAATGAAAGTGCTAAAGTAGTTGGTGGATGATGAGGGCACACTAGACCCAATATTTGAAAAATAAAGAATCATGACAAATCCATTATCAATATTCCATTGGGATAGAATGGAATCTACTTCTCTCAAAACTAGAAAAAAGAGAAGTACTTGATAAAACTCCTAGGTGGTTGAAGAACAAAGGAGTGGATGTTAATGTTATTGATTTGCATGCAAATCCTATTGAAGATGATTTTGGTAACTTCTACAAATAACATGATGAACCAAAAAGGTAGGTGAATTAGGTCCAAGTGAATAACCATCAATAATAAAAGAGGCACATGAATTTAAAGTTATTCAAGAATAAATTTAACCAAAAAATATTATCAAGCTAAAAATAAAGTGGTTAGGTGAAACGGTCTCCTTTTTTCCTAATGTTTCAATTCCTTAAGATATTTCCATTGATAGTTTTCCATTTTCTCAAAAATCGGTAATCAATATGACTCAACAATTTTTGGCTTCAAATGATATGATGTTACCAATGTCATCTACTTTCTGATTGTAATAGGTTATTCATATATCTTCATCTTCTTCCTTGAATCTTGAATTACCTCATATATCCTCTCCAAGAACTCCTATTGATACAATAAATACATAAGAATAAGGAAAAACATATTTAAAAGGTGACACAACTGAGAAAAACACCTTCTTTGGCTCTATCTAGGCTTGTTCCATAAGTCAACTTATGTCCCACCTCCTTCCTTAATCATGACAACTATAGGCTAGTTTTATACATTGGTGAATAAAATAAAAAAATTTGTTGAACCCAAAGAAATAGATTTTGGAACTTTGAAAATTCCTTTCCCAAAGAGGCCAGAAAAAGTGAGAACAATTTTTTGAATGTTAATAGATGAAAATGGAGAGAAGTATGTAGAAGTGTCAATCCTTGTGGTAAAAAAAAGTTAAAAATTAGAATTGAAGACTATTAGGTATTTAGGGTTCATTTGGGAAAGTCAACCAAAGAAGGGATGAAAGGATACATATGGTTAGAGATTGGTAAATTTTTTGAAAAAAGGGATCTATACAAGGCAATGAAGGATGAACTAAAATAAAAGGTAGAATAGTTTAATTTAGTGATACATATATTGATTAGACCAATTCAACCAACTTTTGCTCCATAGAGTTTTCTTGCTGAAACATTGGAGAAAGTAAGAGAGGTAGGTCAAATGGAAAACAAAGTGAAAGATTGGATTGAAAAAGTTACTGATCAAGGAACTTCAATAATTCTCACTATGGTAACAATGTTCTCTAAAATCTAGACACAATATAAACATCTAACAAAATAGGAAAGTAGATATGCTATAGAGAAACAAAAATTGGGAAGAATTCATTACTAGGTTGGTCCTCAAAATTTCCTTCTATTGAATTTATTGAAAAAGGAGTTATAAATAAGGAATAAATCATCTATCATATTGAGTTTATTTGGGCTAGTAAATTAAATATCCAATCTCTTTAAAAGTGTCTTCATAAATTCAACAATGCAAGGTCACTTGGAAGTGACATGATGATGGAAATTGACATTAAGGTCAACAAATTGAATTGAATTTTTTTCAATGATAAAAATTAAAAATGGGAATATGTTATCAATTGAGAGTAGTATTGAATAATTCAAACAATAAATTCAAGACATTTTCAACCCAATATCTACATTTAGTCACAAATAACTTCACCAGTTGGCCAAATGTCAAGTGAATGCAGATAATTCAAACATGAAAATAAATAGTATCCAAAGAAAGCTCTAGGAAATGAAAGAGTTAGACTACTCAGTAGACATTGCCTATAGGTAAAAATATGGACTATATGAATATTTTATCATAATGCTTCTCCAAAGTTTTGACAACTTTATGAAAGGGAAAGAACTATCAACACAACAACAAGAAAAATGAAGAATTTTTTTTAGTGTTTCTTATTTTATGTTTATTTTTCACCTAATTTGTATTTTTACACTCATTTTACCATTATAAATGTATGTTTTTATTCTAAAAATTGTCTTTGTAATTTTGCCAACTTGCGTTTTTTAAGTTGTGTAAATTGATAATATTCTTTTGCAACTAGTGTAAAAAATCAAAAAAAATTCTCAACTGGTGCAAAATGCTTGAATTTTTTTTTCACCATTTCAAGTTGTAATTTCTTATTGGTGTTTTTTCAATCCTATAAAAAGGAAAAATAGGTGGTTTCACACCATAACCACCCATTTTAGCCTATAAATACAAGTTAGGGATTCATATTCAAGGTTTGAAATAAATAATTTTTTTGGCAAAAGATTTTTAAAGGGAGATCATACATTTTACTCTTCAAAAATCAATAGAAAGAGGTGTTCCTAAACTTTGTGTTAGTAATATCTTTTGAATTATGTCTTTTTTCTTAATTCCATATATTTGATTCTCATTGATATTACCAAAAATTTCAAAATATTAAGAATAATAAATTAGATTATAAAATTTCTATCTGGAGTTGTAATTTATATTTATAACACATCAAAATCATGGTGGAAATAGAGGTTATATCTTTGTTATTTATGTTATAAAATATAAAGGGCTATTCATTTTTGTTATTATAGTTTAAATGGCTTTCTAGCCTATGTTTCATAATTTCCTAAGGATATGATTATGTATTTTCAAACATATTGAATGAGAGATATTTTACCTCTTTAAAATTTAATTTTTTTCTCATTACTTTTCTTTAGCCTCAATTTCTAACTTGGAAAATTTGTTGCTTAAAACTTCTCCTCTCTCTCTCTCTCTCTCTCTCTCTCTCTCTCTCTCTCTCTCTCTCTCTCTCTCTCTCTCTCTCTCTCTCGTCTCTCTCTCTCTCTCTCTCTCTCTCTCTCTCTCTCTCTCTCTACACATTCCTTTCTAAAAACTCATGTTTTTAATTTTAGTTTTAAAATTACTACCCACATGATTTAAATTTATTTATTTGTAAATATTTATTACTTTCCTATTTTGAATTTCAATAGAGGTAGTTCTACCTAATAATAAGAGAGGGACTTTGTTCCCCATATTGTTTACATGAAGTCATCAATTTGTCTTCCTAACAAATTTTCATGTCAATAGTTTTTTGGTTCCCACTATGGGGAAAATTTTTACAAATTTCATTATACCCATATTATACTGGTCCATATGACTCTACCGTCATCTCAAGGACCACCTCCAATAGCTTGAATTAGACCTAGAATAATCTACTTATTTAATATTGTGCTAACCTTAAATAAATCTTTTAAGATTATGACAAAATCTATGTAGCTCAATTTAAATTTATCCAAGACATTAGTAAATAAATATTTATAACATGATAAAATATTAGAAAGAATCTATTCATGAAGAGAGGCCCGTAGAGTTCATTTAACAACTTAGAATTAGTAAACTCACACATGAAAATTTTAGGCCTTGAAAATCCAAATCATTAACTTTTTTTAAATTGGGATGAAGATTCAAATGAGGAATTAGTTTCAATATTTTTATTATTCACTTTCAACAATAGAAAAAATAATTCTCAATTTAATAATGTTACCGAAGAACTAGATATAGAAGAAACACACGTAGCCATTGCCTAGATTAATTTGGAGATTACTTCAATAAGACAAGTAAGGACACATATAAGAAGAGTATTTCATATATCTAATCAAATACTTAATGAAACTAGAGTTTATTCTCATGAAAATTTAGGTGCCTCAAGCTCAAGTTATTCAACCTAATCTTGATTGTATAATACAAAGTTAGAAAGATATTTCATTATATTTGAGAACTTTCACTTAGTTAATAGGATAAGTTCATCAAATTCTGATAGAGTAGTTGAAATATTAGAAGAACAAAAATATTAGGTCATTTTAGCATAGAGAGTAGAAGCATTAGGTGCACCAAAATTACAACAAAGATAGATAGATCATAGATCTCTTCAACTTTAACTTAAACCTTAATGCTAACAACTTTCTTCAAAACTGGTAGAAAAGAGATTTAGGAGAGTTAATAAGTTAAAAGATGAAATTGACCCTTTTTATAATTTAAAAGAAAATTATAGTTTCAATTTGAGCCTTGAATGTTAGAGAAAGGTCAGAATAAAAACTAGTCTTTCCTTGACCTATAATAAAAACAAACAACCTTAAGAAGGAAATTTGACAAGCCAAGTTCTTGTCTTATCAAGAAATGTTATTCCCCTATAAGAAATTTTCAATCTATGGTAATATGATGGGTAAATGTGATTGGTATATTGGCTCTAGGATAATTACATGACCTTACAATGGAATCAATAAATAGCTTTTTAAAAGTTTATTGGATATGGAAAAAAAACATCAAAATGAACCCATTGCAGCCTTCAATATTGTATGTGGCCATTTTGGGTATTGATCATAATGATGTTACCATAAAATTTATCATAAAAATGATACATGATGGGGTTGTAAATTGGTTTTACCACCTCACTCTAAGATCTATTTATAACTAGAATACTAAGAATAGTAAATTTGAGAATAGATTTAAACCATTTGAAGATGCCTATGATTTACTTGCTCAACTTACATAAATGAAAAAATAAGTTTATGAGCCTATAAGAGAGTTTGTGGCCAAATTTAATATGTTTATAAAAAAGATACTATCCAATATGTGACCAATAGATGAAAATAAAAAATGCTTCTTTATCAACTCTCAGTTAGCTAAAGTAAGTAATCAATTGAGGAGGGCTAGGGTATTAGATTTTGAAGCATCCCAATAATTGGCTATTGACATTGAATATGACATGATAATGTATGGAAAACTTAAAAATGATACTTAAAAGGATAAAGCTCAAATTTTAAGATAATCTTCAACCTAACAACTATTATAGAAAATGGCTAATGTTATAACAACCCTAAAAAACAACTACCTTAGAAAACCATTACCACTTTATACGAAGATATTCCAAGGAGGAACTACATTCATTTATAAAGAGATCTCCCTAGATTGAAAGATCCTCAACCAAAATTGAACTTGAGGCCCTTATCAACAAAACACTAATGCACCTATGGATGTGGTCTTATAAAACTTAGGAATTTTTTGGATACAAAGAGGTTGAAGAAGAAAAATAATAAAAAAATATATAACTTCAAGAATGTGAAATTGAATAACTTGGTGGCAACCTCATCAACATGTTTATGGAACATAATTCAAATAAATATGGCTATGAATAGAGTGTTAGGTATATGAACAATCAATCCTTTATAGTTCTCACTAGACCTCAAAATTAGGAAAAGTAGTCTAGTGATTCACAAGAAGAAACTCCAAAAGTTATCCTCCTACAAGGAAGTACCCCACCAATGTAAAAAAAATGGAAACAATCACTAATAGGTAGTTCATCTAATGTCAATGCTTATCAACCTATTGAGACTCTTTCTAGATATTTGCCTAATTTTGACACAATTGATCATGTCAACAAAACTAAGATTCAAATGTCATAAGTTGAGTATTTGAGAAAATACCTAGAGTAGTTGGATAGGTTATTTTATTTCATCAAAGGTAAAAATCCAAATGCTAAAAAGGTTAATTTCAAGGGAATACTATCTAACCCTATTTATTCCAATCAATTCAACTCCATGGCTACAAATACCTATAAATCCAATAAAGTTGACCCATTTTAAATTTCCCTATTCCTCAAGGGGTGTAAAGTCAATAATTATATCATAAATATGAGGACTTAGACAATGTCATGCCTGCTAAAGTTGATCATTTTCTTAGCCTATCTTGTATTAAAATCTTTGGGTGTTGTTAATCCATGGAGGTGAAACAAGTTCCTCTCATAGGATAGATTAAATATGCATAAGTGGATTTAGAATATTTTCCACAAAAGTGAATAAAAATTAATATTTTAGTCACAAGGATTTTGGTAGCTTATGACATTATTTTAGGTAGAAATTTTTGCTAAGAATTGAGAGGCAAAATCCAACTAGATTTATCTCATTTTATGATTATGATCAAAGGAGTAAAACAATGTCTAGAGCCTAGATTGAAAATAAAGTACACAATGAAAAAGGTTGATGATTCTTAAGTAGATATTTTTTATACAGATGTAGGAATTGGTAATTATATTCTAATGATAGAGAAAGATATAAAGTTACCATAAATAATGTAATCAAATCCGAATGATGTTTAGACGATGGAGTTTGATGGTAATTGTTTGTTAATACATTGGGGTGTAAGAGTAATCTTTATATCTCAATCTAAGGAAAATTTTATTTTTTCCTATAAGTTATAGTTTGACTATACCAATAATACAATTGAATATGAAGCACTTTTACAAGGATTGTAGGAAATAAAAGAGATGGGAATTAGGAATTTGAATGTTTTGGGTGATGTTAAAATCATCATAAAATAGGTAAAATGTCAAAACCAAGTGAATAATAATCATTTAAGAAATTATAGTAATAAATGTTTAGATAACATGAAAATATTTGATGTTTTATCTATCAATAAAATCCCTTAGAAACACAACTTTAAAGTTAATGCTTTGGTAGTATCAGCTTCTTTGATGATTCCCCATGAATTTTTTTTTACATAAAAATATAAAAATTTAAGTATTATATAGATTCAGTGTCCCAAATAATGTAGATAATTTGAAAGTCTTTAATGATGATCATTAGATTATCTCTTTCCTTAAAAAAGTTGAAATCTTCAAAATTTTGTACTTTGAAGGTAGTGATTGTTCATACAAATAATTTTTAGTTCATACATCAAAAGAATTAATAGATGAAGAATAATATGAATAATGTGTTATCAAGTTAAAATGAAATAAAATTCGTAAATTCCTAGTCTCTTTATAATATTTATTGTATAAACATGATAGATTTATGAAGAGTAAAATGAAAAAAGGAAATCTTGATTCTATCAAATATGAAAAAGTAAACATTAGTTCATAGGAACATGCTAGGTTCATCAATATTAGAAAATGTTATTCACATAAAGAAAATGTTGTGATAGTTCCATTTCCATGTTTTCAAGGTTATAATATTTTAATTTACCTTTAAACTTCATTATCCAAATCAATCTCATGAGCTTGCAGTCATAACTGCCATATACAATTAGTTTGTTATAGGACTGACACACATAGTTAGTTAGATGAACTATGTAGGAATTTTAACATGTGCATGGAGGTATATTTATAGTATTTAGGTTTAATATATAAAATTATTATGAAAAAACAATTGAGATCCTCTAAAGGGTGTAAAAAGAGAACTACTACAATCATGTGCAACATTATCATAATCACTATGAGCATGCACCTACAGGTGCCATGAATGAATATTCCACATTGAAAAGAAGGTATTGAAATTTGTTTAAAATGATTTTAAATATTAATAATTAATTTTGTGATATAAATATAAGTATATAACTCATGGGGGTTATAAAATATACACATTGTCTACAATTTCACACTTGTTACCTGTATAGGAAAATGGTCACCTATAGGTGACACTACATAAATTTGAGTTTGTTTTGAGGCATTAAAATGTGTTAGAACCTTTATTGAAGTCATAGTATATTTAAGAGGGAATTTAATATCAATTTTAAGTGTGAAATTGGAAAATATAAATGAAATCATGCTCAAAAATTCAAATGATTATTTTTAGGGACCTTTTCCCTAAAAGGTGAAAATAGAGCACCTAGCCCTTTTGAAGGGGTCTTATGAAAATGTTACATTGAATTATGATTACTCATATTTAAATAATTACATATAATCTATTTATGAGAAATAATTCTAAAAGTTTGGAAGGATGATGATTGATGGAAGTTGGTTGTTGAAGGACCTAAAATCATAACTTTATGCATTAATTTTGAGTAGTGAAATCTACAAGTTTGAGCTATAGTAGACCTCTTCATCCAAGTTGTAGTATGAAACCATTTTACATGATGAAATATTTTCAAATGTTTTAATATATAATTCAAAATGAGAAAAAGGATATTCAAAATAGATGATATACTATGTTTGACCCTTTTCATTACAAATGTAACCCTATAGGTTGGCTTTAGAGTTATCTTGAAGTTTGAGCTAGATACCTTGATGATATACCTCAATCCAAGTATATAATGAATGATTTTAGATATATCATAGTGTGTATAAATTAAATCACAACATTATGAATGTAAATAATGTCTAAAACATGTAGTTCAACTTATAAGTGCCCCCTCCAATACAAGAAACATAGTCAAGAAAGGTGTATACAGTCTAAATAAGTCAAAGAATAGGAAAAGGTATATCAAAGGTTTAAGTGATGGGAAATATTATAGATCCTACATAGTTATTATATAAGTCTCTATGATCTCTTTATAATGTAAAATAATCTTACACATGACTTCTTAAGGCTCTTGAGCACCTATAACTAAGTGTTTAGTCTTGATGAAGAAAAAAGGATGTAAGTGCTAGAAAGGTTCAAGGAGGCTTTCCATTAGTTTTGAATGTTTCATTAAATGTTTGAGATTTTAAAAAAAATCAAAGACAACATAAAATTTTAATTTATAACTCAATATTAGACTTTATAGGGTGATAGTACGTACACTGAGAAATGTCTCCCTATAGCCTACAACTCAAAGTTGATTAAGGCTCACTTTTAGAAAAGTATGAAAGGATAGAGTATGTTTAGTGTCTGGAGGAGAGATTTAGAGAATTTATAAAGGTTATAAAGGTATGAGGTGTTAAAATATGATGGATTTTAAGATAGATTTCCTCAAGTCCCTAACAAGTTTTTATAGTCATGCTATCCCTTCAAGGTACAAGTTTAAGTGAATGAGTGAAAAAATGGGTCCAAGAAATTCCAAGTGATCCTAACAGACTCTATGGAAGTTTTAGAATTTTTATAAATCCTAATTCACGAATTCACACTTATAGGTTTAGTACATTATATCATCATACATTCCACATAGGAAAGGTCTGCACATAGTTTTCTTCCTTCATAGTCTATCTTAGTTTCTAGTATTTTTGGAAAGTCTAATCATATGACTAGGGGTCAAATTTTAACAATAGATATAATTTCCACTTGGAGAGACCATTAAAATATTTTTGTTTGATAAAATAGGGGAATTTCCCTCTATTTTGTCTCAGATAGAGGGCACTCCCTTTATGTGCAAACTAATAGGTTTTGAAGAAGGAAAGTGATAAGTTGAGCTAGAAGTTGATTGGAAACTAAAGGAAGGTGTAGGGGGTTGAAAAAAATATATGGTAACATGAGATATAACTCATATATGGGATAATAATTAAAAGGAGGTTTAAACCCTTTTTAGTTATAATCAAGCCTATTACACATGGTTATACCTATAGTCCAAATGAAGGGGCACTTTCAATAAAAACAAGAAATGAGTATTCCAAGGGTTTGTGTCATTTTTTTATAGCCATTATAGAATATTTTAGGCTATTGGAGTGTAAATAAGATTATTTGGATGGCCTAAACCACATGATTTAAAATTAGGACTACTAAAAAAGGTTTTAGGACAAAGTCAAATAGATATTCAGACTTATTTCTAACATTTAGTGAGCTCTAAAATGGATTTAAACATGTTCCTAGGGATAAATTATGTGTTTTTCATCTTAAAATTTATATATAAAGAATCAATAATCTATTTTTGGGCTCAAAGATAATATTAGGCTTGTTAAAATGAGGAATCAAGTTTGATAAGATAATTTTGGATGCTCACATCTCCCTTGAGGCTATGCATGGGAATATAAGAAGTTAATGTATGTTGATGAATGCATTTAAATATGTGTTTGTGTAAATTTTTAGTAGTTTCAATGTCCCATCTTTTTGAACAAACCTTAAGAGCATAAAGCACTCAAAACCATTGTAAACCCTTGCTAGTGACCCAACTAGAGAAATGAGGTTGGAAATATATTTTAATGAATTTTTTTTCCATTTATGATTATTTTAGGTTATATATGACTCTTTAAATCTCCTTCCCAGCCTTTTGAGTTGTATAAAATTATATAGACAAGGTATAAAATAGGGTAATTTTAACTATATTATGCATTATGTAAGTTCTAGAGAGTTTAAAAGGATGAAACAAACTTTGGATAGAATATATAGACTTGGTATAAACCCTAATATAAATTTAGTTCTTAATAAAAAATCCTAAGTGTTAAAATAAATAAGTTCATCTCAGCTAATCAAAACTAACAAGTGGACATGATGGTGAGAAGTGTGAAAACTTCAAGTGGATGTGTTTTTAAGGTGTTCCTAATGATTATAAGGATATGGAGATTATTTAAAAGTTTAATCCACTCCATCCCATGGATTTTCATGGAAAATTTATGCCTTTTTAGAGGCCAAGTGTGTAGGGTTCATGAAAGAAGAATTTTTTAGACTATAGATGATGATGGATCACTTCCAAATGATTCTAGATGATTAGGAATATAACCAATACATGAAGAGTCATGTATAAAACTATTAAATTTAATTCTAATCATCATAACTATACCTAATAAATTTTATGATGTTAAAATAGGTCCAAATCATGAAGGCTTTGAGCTTGAATGAGAACTTTCATGCCACTTTGAAAGAGTTTCATGACTTAGAGAGCCACTTATTCCTTATGACCTTTCATGGTTCATCCCACATCCTCTTACCATAAAAAATTAACTCCATTTTTTATCTTGACAAGTGTCTTTATTACCCTTGGACTTATATATTCTCCTCTTTCTCTTAAGTTCTATAAGAACTAGCCATTTTGGCCATTGTAACTTATGCTCCACATGAGTATGGTGAAGCCCTAATAATTTTCATATAATTTGATCAATAATACTATTTATTTAACCTATTCATTAATATTCATAGTGTTTTTTACTTGGATGATTGATCTTGCTTAGTGATAACTATGATTTCCTTAGCATGTTGTCTCATTCTTTCATCTTATTTGTAGTTGGAAAACTTCTTCTTGCAGGGCATGTGAAGAGTTCTAAGAAGTGTCAAGGTTGATTGAGTTAATATATTCTTCCTATCCTAAAAATTCATCCATAACCACATAATGTAATATTAATGTGAGAAGATGTAGATTGGAGAAGTGTATGTTTTGCTAGTCTCTTAGTTTTATGTGTAACATGCAGCTGGTTGGAATTCATCAACTTATTTGGTGTATCACCTAACTTAGAATAGTTTACTTTTATTTTTATCTCTATATTTTCCCCCCAAAGGTTAGGTGTATTAGTGATCTAAAGTGGTACATCAAGGAAGTTATCCCTACCTAGAGATTCACCTCATCTTTAGGCTACCCACAAGCATAGAGGTGTTTCAATTGTGCCACTTGGATGAAGAGAGATGAGACATGTAATAAAAAGGTGAAAATACAAATGACAAGAGTAAATAACATAGTACTAGTTCATAATAAAACTAGTGAGATCATAATCTATGCCAATTTTAGGAACCTCAACCAAGCATCCCTCAAAGACAATTATCTATTACTAGTCATGGATCAAGTTATCCAAGTAGTAATAGGTGATGAGATTCTTTCAAAGCTTTATGGGTTTTTAGGATATAACCAAATTGAGGTTAATAAGGAAAAATAGTTAGAATAAAATCTATGTTAATTTTAGGAACCTCAACCAAGCATCCCTCAAAGATATTTATCCACTACTAGTCATGGATCAAGTTATCCAAGTACTAATAGGCACTGAGATGCTTTCAATATTTGGTGGTTTTTCATGATATAACGAAATTGAGGTTACTAGGGAAGATCTATATAAAACAACTTTCACAACACTTTGGGGAAATTTTGCATATAGATAAATGTCATTTATATTGATCAATGTAGGATCTAATTTTTAGAGGGTAATGAACTTGGAATTCAGTGAATTTAAGAATGAAATCATTGTAGTGTATTCTGATGACCTGATAGTTTTCTCAAAAAAGTGATAACATCACTAATCACATTTGGATAAAGTTTTTAAAAAGTACCATTTACATGGAACTTCTCTTAACCCTAATAAATGTATCTTTAGAGTGATAGAAGGTAAAATCCTATGTCATATTATATTGAAATAAGGAATAATAATTGATCCAATAAGGGTTCAAGTGATTCAAAAACTTTCCTTACTGACTAGTAAACCATGAGTGCATTCCTTTTTTAGGAAAGTAAATTTTTTGAGGAGGTTCATTCCTAATTTTGTAGATCTCACCAGACATATTTAAACCATGACGAAAGGAAAACATTCCTTCAAGTGGAAAAAATGAAGGTAAAGAAGCATTTTAAAAGATAAATATTTCTATTGCTTATGCACCAACATTGGTATGTTTTGAATTTAATACATAATTCATTATCTATTACTATTCTTTAGAGCATACACTCTTAGTAATATTTATTGAGAAAAATAATGAAGGTATTGATTCCATAATTACCTTAATGAGTTATAATGTCAAGGATTACAAATTTAAATATTCTCTTGAGAAAAAGCATGCGTATGCAATAGTGAAAGATGACAAACAATTCAGGTATTACATATTGTATTGACATTATATAGTTATGAGACTAATATGGTAGTCAAATACATTTTGAAATAATAAGAACCTAGTTCTAAATGAGGTAAATAGATAGCTAAAGTAAAAGTATATTATCTATAAAAAAACTACAAAACTAGTTTGAGTAAAATAACTATGTCAACTCATGGTAGAACATGGAAAATTTAATCATGGTCTTTGATAGTTTCAGATGAATAAGATGATCAAGAACTTCCTGTGGTCTTGTTTTTTAATTATAGTAAGGAATGGTACTTGATATACAAATAATGTCCTTCACACTTGAATGATAAATAAATTAGAATGGTCAAACTACAAGCTAATAAATATGTCATATGGGATGGCACTCTTTTCAAGAAAAACATTGATGGATTTTTCTTAAGCTGTGTTGATAATGAACAACAAAAAAGTTATTTCAATATTTTCATGATCAATATTATAGAGGGGGCATTTATAATAGGTAATATCATATAAAATTTTCAAATCCCATTATTATTAGCTAACTCTTTTGAATTATTCATACGAATGGTTGAAAAAGTGCGAAACATGTCAATAATTTGTAGTCAAACCCAAGTTAGCATCACTTCCTCTTCAATCAATGATAGTTGAAGAAGTTTTTTAGAAATGGGGGCTAGAATTTTTTAGAACATTGAACCCTCATTCAAGACAAGTCATACTGACATTATCATAGCAACAAATTACTTCACTTAGTGGGTAGGATAAATTCCTATTAAATAAACAAATTCAAAAGTCATTTGTAACTTCATCAAGGAAAATATCTTGGTACACTATGGAATCCCACATAATATTGTTATAGATAATGAATATAAATTTTATTATTTAGAGATTATTGAATTATGTTACAAATTCAACATTTTTTCTCATTCATCAAACTATCATCCATAAAGTAATGGTCAGGCTAAGTCAAGTAATAAAAACTAGTCACAATCATGCACAAGGTAGTTGAGAAAAAGCAAAAAAAAATCACAAGGTATATGATGCTCTTTGGGAATAATTTATACCACTAGAAAATTCTATTGGTATGTCTCCATTCTACCTATAATGTGTAATATATGTTATGATTCCCATCACTCTCAAGTTACCTACCTTGTAACTATCCATATCAGTTTAAAATCCAAAATTTAAAATTTCACTAAATAAAATAATCTTTTACCTACAGTAACTAGAAGAAAAAAGGACATAGTGGTTGACATAGTTACATAACATTAGGATCATGTCAAATTTATATTTGAAAAGATGGAAAAGAAAAGATAATTCTAAGTATGAGATTTGGTCCTACTCTAGGATAGTCACAAAGAACTAAAAGGGAGTCATGGGAAGTTTGATTCACTTTAGATAAGGACATTTAAGATTAGAAACTTCCATGGTAATAATAATTTATACCTAGCATATCATGATGAAACTTATCTACCATTTCCGTTCTGTGGGAAACATTTAAAACACTATTTTTAGTAAAAACTAGGTGGTCATGATTTCTACATATGTAAATATAGTTCTAGTTGTGTTTCTTTCCTAGCCTTTCTTTTTGGCTTGTGTCATTATGTTATTTATTTTTATATATTTCCCCTCTTTGTTGATTCATCCTATTATAGGTTTTTATCTTAAATAATCCTTATCATTTTACCTAATCAATATGGTCAATAACTTCATATCTAGATGAGTTGTTACTACATAAATATTCATGTTCATCTCCAAGCTTCTTTCATTTTAAAATAATGGTTCTCCTTTGAATTAGATAATTCCACAAATGCTAGCCTTTCATAAATGAGAATGTCATAGTCACTTAGCCTAATCCTTGGTTAAGTTGGTATACAATATATAATCATGAATACTATAAAAGACACTTCTCTATTTGCATTTTAATTTATGTAAAAACACATAACTAAAATGCCCTTGCATACACTATCATTTTTGGATATGTGAAATAACCTATCAAGTTAAGCACCTAATATTCACATACATTATATTTAGACATGTCATATCACCTATTAGCCTGAGTACCTAACCCTCACATAAATTATCTTTTGACATGTGCCAAATCTTTGATGGTTTAAGGACCCATCCCTTCTATTGAAGATTAGAGATATTTCAAATCTATCATTGTTATTAATAAAGACTCTATTACCCAATGGATAAAATTCTGGCCTATAAAACTAGAGAATTAAAGTTCTTTTCATTCCTTACAGTTTGAAATCCTAGTTGGATCTAGCTATTGTAATAGTTTAAAATAGATAAAAACCTGTAGAAATTTATTTTTTTACTAACAGTTAAATTTTTTGGACCTAAGATTGAGACCATCAAAATTTTGAGAAATTTAAAATTTTAATTAATTAATTAAAATTTCATGGCCAAATTGATTTTTACCTTGAGCTATTTTAAAATGCATTTGAGCCTCATAAAAAAATAAATTAATGTTTATCTCAATTTACAATTCTATTTCAGTTTTTATAAGTTGTGAAAATGCATGCTAATTTTCTATAAGTTGTGAAAATTGTAATTTCCTTTTTTCACTCGATGCAAATTACAAAATCAATTTTGTGTTTCATGCAATTTGTAATTTTTTTCTCATTCTCATGCAAATTGAAAATTTGTTTTGAGGTTTCATGCAATTTGTATAAACCTTTTTCCATTCCATGCAAATTGTAAAATCAATTTAAGTTTCATGTAAATTGTAAAATTGATTTCCGATTTTGTGTAAATTACAATTTCTTTTGAGTTTCCACTTTTCATGCAATTCCAAATTTTATTTTTTCAAAATTTTCAAATAAAAATTAAACTTCCTTGGGCCATATAAATGCAAACCTTTAGGTTATAATTACCTTTTTCAATGGTGCAAATTACCTTTACAAATTCACCTCTCCTTTTCCAACTTACATGCAATCTCATTTAATTTTTTTGCTAATCATGCAAATACAATTATTTTATTGGGACATGTTAAATAAAGTTTATCTTCCCTTATAAAAAATGTTTTCAACCTGCATGCTCAACTGTAGTAATTTTTACCAAATTAAAAATTGAATTTTCTTTTATTTTTTTAAGTTGTCATCCATAGAAAGAAATATACTCAAGCTCATGGACGGGAAGCAAGTGAACAGAAAAGAATTTATTTTAATTTCTTCTTTAGGCATAAAATTGCCATGTAAGAGCACCTAGGAAAAAGAGAGAAATTAAATATCTGAATAAGCATTTTCATTCAACCAATATGTCATAAAATGTCAAGGAATAAATATTAAGGTTTTAAAATTAAATATTTTACATTAGCTAAGCACTAACATATGGGAACGATGTAAAAGGAGTAAGAATTTGAAAATTAAATCAAGATTTTTGTATTTTATCTTATAAAACTCAAAATGGTATGGCTGACCATACACCCCACCCAAATAAATTGAAAACTATAGTTTTATAAAAAAAACACTTATTTTCCTATTTCTTCTTCATGTGCAAGATGTACGACTTGTTTAAGGATAAAATTGGAAGTTTCTAAATTTTATTTTAGAATTTTTAGCAAAAACATGAGTCATACAGTCATCGTATGACTAAGGGAGGTGAATATAAAAACTTAAAGGATGTAAAAAAATTATTTTTAGAAAATTTCATTTGCTCAAAATCAAACCATATGGCTAGGAGAGGTGGTAAAAATAAAATGTTGTTTTTTAATTTTTCATTTATGTAAATTTAAATGGTACAACTAGTTGGTGGGGTTGGAACATTTCATAGATTTGTTTTTGAGAAAAATTGAATGGTACAACAAATGTTAATTGGTGGAGGAAGATATTAAAAATTAATAACTGTGTTAGCTTCATATGTGAAAAATTTGAATTATACAGACTTGGTAAAAAGGGGGTATAAATTTGACAAGAGAAAAATTTGATCATTTTTGTTTGTAAATTAAAATTACATGACTATATGGCACACCTAAAAAGAGGGAGTGAAATTTAAAAATCTACATCTCTTAGAAGAAGCTAAGATTTGTTAAAAGCAAAAAATATTTTTATAGGGTTTTGATTTATATAAAATAAAAATCATAGTTTAAATTGTTTTTTCCTAAAATTTGAAAAAAACATATTTCTTTCGACAAACTCAGACAGTTTAAATTTTGGAAAAAATCAATTGATAATTTATTTTTAATATTTTAGCCAAATCAAGAGTAGTAGAAAATATTTTAAAATTGAGAATGAATTTTTTCAAAATTTTATTTGAATTTATTTCCATCTATTGAGGAAGTTTTTCAAATAACAACACAAAGAAATTGAACATGAAAAATAACAAGCAGTAAATTTTTTTAAATGAAAGCTGAATTTCATACTAGCAGCATTTAAAAATTCTAGAGCAATTCACATAGACACCTTTTTATGTCTTCATTCTCTACTCTAAAAAAGGATATTTATAGTAAATAAAAATATACCATGAAGTATTGATTTTAGGGCATGACACCTCTTTTACCATTGAATTCCAATGTTGGAAATATCATAGACACTGAACTAGGTCACATTGACTTAGATGAGTTTTGGGAAAGGATGAACATAGTGCATAAGACAAATTTTGGTCAAAGTATTTATGATAGTGGATTGGTGTATGTGGTAGCATTCTTGATTTTATTAGAGTCCCCTGAGCTAGTCTTGGTCACAATAAATAACTATAACTTAGAGATAAGGGAAGTGAGAGATTCACAAGGGAAATTAGTATTGAGTTATATTCTTGAGAAAATTGATAATGTTTTTTACCTTTCAAATCATGAATCCTTTGTACATCTAACTCCTGAGTCCTCTCAAAGATTTTGGTATGAAAATAGTATGACATGTGATAAATAAGTCAAAAATACATGATTGACTAAGCCAAAACAGTCCTCCACATGAATTCTAAAAAATATTTCAAGGTACAATTTAAAAAATTAAATAAATAACATGATAACATTGTTTCACAAGATAGAGGGAAGTCAAAAAATTAAGAAATTAAAGACATGAAGGTATAGATTCCTTTGGATCATCCTAAAAAATAAGAAATATATTGTTAGGAGATTGGTTATAATGATTTTTTTAATTGATGTCAATTGGCATTGGTGATGACAAATTGGCATGAGAGTGCTCTTGGTCTAATATGCATGATCTTAGTGCTTAACTCAGTCTTGGTTGCTAGTGAAAGCTTGTTAGAGTAGTTGGTTTTATGGAAGCATGAGTGGATGGAAAAGAGCATGAAGAGAGAGTACATGGTATGTCCATGTGGTTAAGAGAGAAATTGGAGTCCTTCTAAGTGGTCTTCAAGTGGAGTGCAAGTCATCTTATGCCTTGTGGCCTTGACCATGTGTGGTTGCCTATGGGTTTTAAGTAATTTTAGAGCTATATCATGATGAGGAGCTTATTATTCTTGGAATATGAATTTTATACATGTATAGGGTGCTTAGAGGTTAGGTGTATGGTTTGAAAGAGGTGGCTATTGGTCTGCAAGATAGTTTGGCCATTGGCCTAGTTGGCTTAGGTGGGCTTGTGAGGCCTTATGAAGGGTCAAAGGATGTTTTTAGGTTGGTAAAGATTGTATTTACATGAGATATGGTAAATAAATTTCATTTAACCATGTTGATAAGGTCTGAGGTTAGAGATTGAGCTACAAAGTCAAAAAGTTGGTTTAAAAGCTTTAAAGGGTGCTAGAAATGAGTGTAAGGAGCCTGAAATGAAGGTTCTCATGATTATTGTCACATGCAAGATTTGTATGGGAATATAATATATTTGGGGTAGTTTGGGAAGGTCCTTAATGTTTTTTTAAAATTATTGGTTTAGGATTTAAGGGGTAGAAATTTATGAACATTTGTTAGGAATGTAAACTAGTTAAAACCCTTTATAAACCCTCATAATGGAGTGATTGGAAAGATATTGATAGAAAGGACCTAGAATAGATTATTTGAAATTTTTTGACTATTGGAGGTATATAGGACTCCTATAGGCATCTCTAGGTGGCATTGGTGTGTGAAGGAAGTGAGCAAAAGGTATATAAATATGCTTGTTTTTAAAGATTTTAGTACTTCAGGTAGGGTTGACTGAGTCAACACATGAGAGTTATTAGACATTGAAGGCAAAGAATTTTTATTAAAGTCCATATAGTTTTTTTGGCAAGATAAATTTATAGTTTCAATTATCTAAGTCAATCAGGTTTACTAGTCACTAATTTGTAGATGGTGAAAATAGTGAACAAATATCCTGGTAGAGTAAATATGTGTTTAAAGAAGTGTTCTAGGTGAGTAAGGATGAATCCAATGATTTGCGGTCTTTGTTTAAGACCTATTACTTATGTTACCCTAAGTTTTATGTGAGGTTGATGAACATACATAGGCAAGAAGGTGTTTTTAAATTGGCTTAACTAAGCAATGAAGACTATGATATAGTGATATGAGGAATTGGTCTGTTAGACCAATGGATGCTATGAGAACAAGAGAACTATTTACTTGAGAGTAATATAGATATAACATAGAAGCTATGAATTTGGATTATATAGTATAAAATTTTTATTTCATGTGTTATACAAGAACATCTACATGACTAGTTTTTAGAGCTTGTAAGCAGTCTGAAGTGACCTATTCAGAGATGCTAGTTTAAGCTAGTCTGGGCAGAGTTTGAGGTGAGTGAGAGATTTATGGTATTATATGAGTCTCAGATATTTATTAAATGGCCTTGGTCTTCATTTTTTGTCTTTATTTTGGTTGGAATAGACAAATATCTTTGACTAAGTTTTTGGTGTGCATGACCAGTTTGAGTAAGCAATTTGTTTGAGTTGGTTTGGACCTATGTGAGCTATGTGAACGTAAAAAATGGATTTTGAGGTGTTTTTAATGTCATGGAGAACCTATACATGTGATTTTTCCATGTTTTTTCTTGATAAAATCAATAGTATGACTTAGTTCTTCTTGGTAGTATTGTTTGGATGTTTGTAGGACTTAGAGTGAGAGAGAGAATGGCTTGGATGGAGTAGTGGTTTGGAGTTACAAATATTTTAGACCCATATGGGAGTGAGAAATAAACTATTTAAGGTATGTTTGATGTGTTTCATATATTTATTAAGGCTGAAGGTGGACCAAAGAGTTTATGGAGTATCATATTGGTTTGCAGGTCTAATTCCTTAGGTTTCTATTAGGACTAATTGATTGTTGGGTGTTAAGGGAAATAGTAGACCTATGGAATGTTTGGTTCACATATCCAACGTGTGCAAGAAACTATTTTGAGTTTGATCCATGTAAGTGAAGCATATTGGCTGACCAAGATGGGTTAGATGAAAGAGTGGTATATATACTGGGTGTATCTAGCCTATTTGTGGATGTGAAAGGTATGGTCAAAAGTGAAGAAAAGAGATAAATAAAGGAATAGAGATGAGTCATTGAGGACCATAAAAGGGTGAAGAGGATCAGTCATGTTTGACTCATCATGTTCAAGAGTTAACAAGTCATTAGACTGAATAGTCTAAAGGGTGACTTGGTTGAGTGAATGAGGTAGGTATGCTTGCCTTATGAAGAGAAGTAGTTTTGCAAGTGTTAGAGCAAGAGAAATTCATAATCAGATATATAAGAAATTATTTATATTAGTGGTGGACATAAGATCAAAGTTGGTTGAGTGGGTGCTTAATCACCTAGGGGGTTATAGCCTCCTTGTTAGTTAGAGCTATCTAAAGGTCTAGTTAGAGATAGACTAAATTTAGGGGTAGATGCTCCTTGATCAATTGGTGTTGGTCTAAAGTCTCACATTTGTATTATATTTATATGACTATAGTCCATTGGTTTGTATACTTTAGAGTTGGTTTTATCCATCTAAAGGGTTTCCCACATAAATGATGAGTTCATATGATGTTTGCTCTTGTTCATGCTTTAGATATATAAGCTTTCATGTTCATATTGATGTATGATGAATGAGTTTATGGAATTGAATATAGATTATTATATACTAATTAACCCCCCTCTTAGTAGCTACTTCCATCAATTGGTATCAGATAAGGAACTTTGAAGGAGGCTTGATAGCCTATAGGTGATCCTAAGTAGCTTAAGGCATTATGAAGACAAGGTTTATCTTATTTCTAGTGATGGATAAGTTTGTGAAGGTCAGAGTTGAAGTTTGCATAGAGGTCTACATGTTTACACTAGAAAGTTCAAAGAAAAAAGACTATACTAAATCCAAATCTAATATCAATCTTGAGTTTTATGGTAGATCTTATTGAAGATGGTCTCTTGGTTAGCAAGTATGATATGCAGAAATATGTGGAGGTATCTTGAAAGTTAGAGGTCTAAAATTGAAGGATGAGTTGATCATCAAGCTAAAGGAACATGAGAATCTTGATGAGACCTATTTGAGGCCTTTTTGAGCCTTCATAAGATTTAAAGGTCTAATTTTTTTTTGGGGAAGCATGAGTGATACCTCAGGAGTTTCAGGGAGTAATCATTGGAATTTGAAAATTCAAATTTATCAAAGGAAACCAGTTTGCAAAAATTGGATTATAGATGTCATGGGTTAAGTCAAATAAATATGAGGTAAGAAGAAAAGTTGAAAAGGAATCTATTTAGAAAATCCTCCGAGTGGTGGTCTATTTTAGGTGTTTGTATAGGTGCAATAAATACAAATCAAAGTTGACTGTTGTAGTTTGTGTTTGAAATGGTGAACCCAGTTTGAGAAAACGAGGACTAAAACTCATATAATGATCTAGTTTTGATGTTATAATAATTTTTTGATTCTTTTAAGTCATCATAGTACTGATTCATGCTTTGAGAGAGATCTAAATATATTCATTTGAGCAATAAATTCTTCATGGAAGGTGACTGTGTGTGAAGGTCTCTATTGTTGATAGATAGAGGTTGTTAGGTCAGTTATTTTAGTAACTTTGTTCACTAAAGGTGTTTAACATAAGAGTTTTGAGATGACATCAAATTCATAAGATACATATAGGTTCAATATTCAAGATTAGTTTGTTTTTTGACATAAAGAATAGGCCTAATTCTTGAAAGATTATGATATGAGGGTTTGGTGTCCTCAAACCCCAATAGGAATGTTCTTGATTCTAATAGCTTTGTTATGGAATATGGAGCTATATGTTAATTAGGTGGATTTTATGAAATTTTTCCTTAAATTTTTATCATAATTGTGATGCATGGTTGAATATAAGGTAGTATCCAAGATGGAAAGTTCAGAATAAGGGTCTACGATCTAAAGATGGGTTTTCATGATCAATGCCTCTTTGATTAAAAAAAATGGCTATCTATGGAGTTAAATGACAAATTTATTGTTAAAAAAATACCATTAAGGATTTTAGTATTCATGAAGGTATGTTGTTCATAAGAGAATCCTATAGGTGAAGAAGCAAGAATGGTTTTAGAAGGAATGTTCAAGTCTTTAGGTCCTAAAGTGTCATTTTGATCATTTTTGGATGCTTGGTATGGTTGTTGATCTGAATAAGGATAATGTGATGAATTATTTGGGAGCATGAGGAAGATATTCATAAATCATTCCCAGGTGGTCTGAGTCCTTGATGAGCATAGATGTGAGTTTTGTGGTCAAAAGTTAGAGTTGACCAATTTTGGTAGTGATGACTATCTAGAGTGTGTCTAATGTCATTTTTTATGTTTTATTAAAGCTATAAGATTGGATAAAGATGATTAAAGTTGGGTTTGACATGTAAAATAATAATAGGATGTTTGATGATATCCATGAGGTGCTTAGGTATGTGTTTGACTATTTGGTCAAGATGACTATTGTAAGTTCTTACCTATATGCACATAATGCTTGGTTGTAAGGGTCACTTGAAGATTAGAGATGTATCATGAGGTAATTTATGCTCAATAATATTTTTAAACCTTAATTGGGTGTGTTCCAGGTTGTTTCGTAGGTTGTGTAATCCTTTTGTGTTAGATGGAGCATTTTGAGTGGTTACTGGCTTCTCTTCTTAAGAACATGTGTTTGGGGGTGTAAAGGAAGTCATGGTTCCTAAAGGTGTTGAGGATTTAAATTTGTAATGGAAGTGATTTTTTATAGTCTCCAGGTGTGGTATCTAGCTTAGGTGTTTTTGTTGACTAGAGGTTGACTTTTGACCAACTATTGCTTTAAAGGCTTAGTGATTTGGGCACATTTGTAAAAGTGGTCAAGATTTAGATTTGGAGGATGGAAGTTATTTATTGGTTAAAAGGGAAAAATGTGTGGCCAAATAATACTTTAAATCCTTATTAAGGCGAGTATATTTAAAATTATTCAAGTTTTGGTGCTTTAGGAGCCCTAATTAGCTAATAGGCTTGTGAAGGAAGTATAGAGAAGAAGCAAAGTTGAAGGCTCATTTTTGGAATGTCTAAAGTGGAATAGTAGCATATCTGAGATATGGAGTATTAGGGATTTAAGTCATTATAGTATAGAGTTATGAGGTTTGTAATAGCTAGATAGAGCTACAAGGGTTCTAAGCAGCCCTAGTGAAGAAAGTGAAGATTTTTGAGAAAGTTTTCAAAATAAGAATGGATTTGTTGGTTCCAAATGAAAATTTTATCCTATTATAAGTGTCTTATAGTTATGATGGTATGCTTGGATTACTCTTCTGGTCTACAAGGTGCTTTGATAACATTGGTATGTAAGCTTGCATGGTGTTTTGGTGCTCATGTTACTGATTGAGTTGATGGTAGATGTTCTTGAAGGTCCTAAAGGTATACATGGGTTGTGTGAATTTAGGGGGAGCCTTAAATGTGGGATTTGAGTTCTTTTATTCTCAAGTGGTAGTGGTCTAAGGGGAAACTAGTGTGTTTTCTTAGGTAGTCAGGTCCAAGGATCTTATAGATCTTTTAGAGCTATGACCTGAGATGGTTCTTGAAAGGAGATTGGTCTAAGGGGGAACACTATGGTTACTTTGTGATATGATGACAATAAATTTTGTGATATAAGTTTCAAAGGATGAGAGATAAAGGTATGTGATCTTGGTTTAATTTCTAAAAATTACTTGATTAAAGATAGAAGAGCCTATTTGGTAAAAGAGTCCACTTTGTCATTTTGGCCAAGGGGGAGAGAAGTAAAGGAGGTTTTTCCATAAATGAAAAATGGGGATATTATTGGGGTATTGGTGGTAGTGATGTGTATTCATTGATGTCAAGTGGCATTGGTGATGACAAAGTGGCATGAGAGTGCTCTTGGTCTAATATGCATGATCTTCGTGCTCAACTCAGTCTTGGTTGCTAGTGAAATCTTGTAGGAGGATTTGGCTATATGGAATCATGAGTGGATGTCATGGAGAATGTATAAATAGTAAATGGTATGTAAATGTGGTTGAGAGAGCTATTGGAGACCTTTTAGGTGGTCTTCAGGTGGAGTGCAAGTCATCTTATGCCTTGTTACCTTGACCATGTGTGGTTGCTTATGGTGTTTTGAATAATTTGAGATGTATATCATGATGATGAGATTATTATTATTTTAATATGAATTTTAGACATGTATATGATGCTAATATGATATGTGTATGGTTTTCAAGAGGTGGCTAGTGGTCTAAAAGATAGTTTGGTTATTGGCCTAGGTGGGCTTATGAGGCCTTATGAAGGGTCAAAGGGTGTTTTTAGGTTGGTGAAACTTGTTTTTCCATGATATATGTTCAAAAAAGTTTGTTAAATCTTTTTTATAAGTTTTTAGGTCAGATATTGAACTATAAAGTTAGAAAGCTGATTTAGAAGCTTTAAAGGGTGTTAGAAATGAGTGCAAGGAGCCTAAGAGGAAGTTTCTCATGCTTGTTATCACATGTAGGGTTTGCATGGGAATATGAGATATTTGGAGTGGTTTTGGAAGGTCATTTATATTTTTTTAAAGAATTAGTGTAGGATTTAAGGGGTAGATCTTTATGAACATTTGGTAAGAATGTAAACTAGTTAAAACGCTTTTTAAACCCTCATAATGGAGCGATTGGAAAGATCTTGATAGAAAGGACCCAAAATTGATTGGTTGACAAATTTTTACTATTTTAAAGTATATAGGACTCCTTTATGAATCTCCAACTGGTATTGGTGTGTTATGGAAGTGAGTAGAAGGTATATAAATATGTTTGTTTCTAAAGATTTTAGTACTATAGGTAGGGTTGGTAGAGTCAATGCATGAGAGTTGTTGGAGATTGAAGGCCAAGATTTGTTATTGAAATAAATATAGTTTTTTTGGCAAGAAATAATCACTATGTCAATTATCTAAGTCAATCAAGTTGACTAGTTGTTAATCTGTAGAAGGTGAAAATAGTGAATAAATATCCAGGTAGAGTAAATATGTGCTTAGGGAAGTGTTCTAGGTGAGTAAGGATGAATCCAATAGTTTGGGGTATTTTTTTAAGACTTATTACTTATTTTAAATTGATTGGTATGTGATTTTTATGACCATACATAGGAAAGAAGGTGCTTTTAAATTAGCTTATTCAAGTAGTGAACACTGTGATATAGTGATATGAGGAATTGGTTTGTTAGACCAATGGATGCTACTAAAACAAGATAACTATCTACTTGAGAGTAATATAGAGATAAAATATAAGATATCAATGTGTATTATATTATATGAAAGTTTTATTTCATTTTTTATACAAGAGCATCTACATTACTAGTTTTTGAGCTTGTAGGCAGTCTGAAGTGGCCTATTTAGAGAGGCTACTTTGAGCTATTATGAGTAGAATTTGAGGTGAGTGAGATATTTTTGGTATTATATGAGTCTAAAAGATTTATTAAATGGAATTTATCTTCTTTTTTTATTTATTTTGGTTGGATCAGTCAAATATATTTGATAGAGTTTTTGGTGGGCATGACTAGTTTGAGTAATTAGTTTGTTTGAGTTGGTTTGGACCTATGTGAGCTATGTGAAGGTAAAAAATGGATATTTAGGTGTTTTTTATGTCATGGAGGACTTATAAATGTGATTTTTTATGTGGTTTTTTTATAAAATCAATAATATTCCTTAGTTCTTCTTGGTAATATTTTATGGGTGTTTGTAGGACTTGGAGCGAGAGAGAGAATGGCTTAGATGGAGTAGTGGTTTGGAGTTTTAGATACTGTATACCCATATGGGAGTGATAAATGATCTATTTGAGATTTTTTTTATGTGTTTCATCTATTTATGAAGTATTAATGTGGACTAAAGAGTCTAAAGAGTATCATGTTGGTTTGTAAGCCTAATTCCTTTATATTTCTATTAGGGTAATTGATTTTTGGGTCTTAAGGGCAATGGATGACCTATGGAATGTTTGGTTATAATATTTAAAGTGTGTGAGAACATTTTTTTGGTTTTATACATGTAATTGAATCATCTTGGCTGACCAAGATGGGTTAGATGAAAGAGTGGGATATATAATAAGTGTATTTAGCCTATTTGTGGATGTGAGAGGTATGGTCAAAAGTGAAGAAAAGAGATCAGTAAAAGAGAAAATATGAGTCATTGAGGAAAATAAAAGGGTGAATATGATAATTAAATTTTTATTGATCATGTTCATGAGCTAACAAGTCATTAGACTAATAGTTTAAAGGGTGACTTAGTTGAGTGAATGAGGTAAGTATGATTACCTTATGAAGAGAAGTAATTTTTTAGGTGTTAGAGCAAGATAAGGTCATCATAAGATGTATAAGACATAAAATTAGTAGTATAAACTAGATTATATGTGGTTGAGTGGGTGCTTAATCACCTATGGGTTTGTACCCTCCTTTCTAGTTGGAGCTAGCTAAGGGTCTAGTTAGAGCTAGACTAAATTGAGGGGTGGATACTCCTTAATCAATTGGTGCTGGTCTAAAGTCTCATGTTTGTATTATTTTTATAGGACTATAGTCCATTTTTTTTTAGGCTTGATATTGGGTTTTATCCACTAGAGGTTATCCCACATAAATGATGAGTTCATATGATGTTTGCTCTTGTTCATGCTCTGGATATATAAGCTTTCATGTTTATGTGGTTTCATGATGAATGATTTTATGGAATTGAATGTGCATTGTTTTCTACTAATTCACCTCCAATATTAGTATCCACTTCCATCATATATCAATAAGGTACTATTAACCAATGATTTAATTCATAAATAACTCATGGATGTAAAAGTCATATCAAAATTCTCTATGACACTATATCTCATTTATGATGTAGCGAGCCAAAGATATTTGGATAGATTACATACAGTGAGAAATTTTAGGAAGGAAATGGTGTATGATTTCTATCTACATATATAATTAAAGGATAACACCCATCATTTAAAAAGGGTAAATGATTTCTTTGTTTAACTCATCATTAAGTTATTTGAAAATGAGATCTTAAACACTAGGATATTAGTGGAATTCACCATAGAGATAACAATATGGGTACCTTAGTTCATATAATTCCAAACTTTCAAGTATTTTAGAATTAATGGTTTTGAGGTTACTCCTTATATTCTCCCATGATATGTTAGTGATAAGTGGGAGTTGATTGGAATTGAAAATAAATTTTGCTAAAACACACAAGTTTCTAATAAGCCAACATCAAAAAGGAGTAAAATTTCCATTCTCAATTAGTAGGTATACTTATCCATCACTAATAAAGACCAAGATAGTTGAAAAATATGTCTCTCAATAACCTCAAGAACTTTGAAAGAAGGTTTGCATTTGACAATATTGGCTTAATTGAGCACAATATTAAACCTTCATATCAACATCTTATACATTTCAAAGACTATTGGATGGATCATGATGATAAAAAAAGTAGTAAGGATCAAATACTATTCTCAATTTACTAAGAAAAAAGTAGTAAAACATGGCATAATGAAATTTCCAAAGTAGTTGATGGATGATGAGGTCACATTGAACCCCATATTTAAAAAATAAAGCATCTCAATGAAGCCATTGTCTATAGTTCATTAGGATAAAATGGAATCTACTTCTCTCAGAAGTAGAATAAGAGTGGTACTTGACATAACTCTTAGCTATTTGAAGAACAAAGGAGTGGATGTTGTGAATATTAATCTCCCTACACCTATTAATGAAGATGAATTTGGCAGCTTCTACAAATAACATGATGAATCATAAAGGGTAGTTGAAGTAGGTTTGAGTGGAGAACCCTTAATGATAGAAGAGGCACATGAATCTAAATTTTTTCAATAAGATATTAAACCATTGAATATTATCAAGATAAAAATAAATAGGTTAGGTGAAAATGTCTCCTCTTATCTTAGTATTTCAATTCCTCAAGAGATTCATGTTGATAGTTTCCTATTCTCTCAAGAACTAGTAGAGAATATAATTCAATAATTTTTGGCTTCAAGTGTTAAGATGTTCCCTATGTCATCTAATTTCTCATTTCAAGAAGTTACTCATATTTATTCATCTTCTCCCTTGAATCTTGAATTACTTCTCATCTCCTAACCAATAACTCTTTTTGATACAATCAATAAACAAGAGCAAGTACAAAAATATTTATAAGATGCCCTAACTAAGAAAACACCTTATTTATCTATATCCAAGCTTGCTACACTAGTCTCAACTTATATCCAACCTCCTTCTTCAATCACAAAAACTTTAAACTAGTTGTATATAGTGGTGAAGAAAATAATAAAATTTGTTGAACCTGAGGAGATAAATTTTGGAACTTTGACAATTCCTTTCTTGAAGAGGTTGAATAAAGTGATAATATTTTCATGAATGGTAATATATGAAAAGGGAGAGAAGTATGCAAAAGTGGAAATTATTAAAATAAGTCATAAATTAGAATTTAATAATACCTAGTATCTAGGGTTCATTTGGGAAAGTCAACCAGAGAAGGGATGAAAGGAGAGGTACAGTTAACGATTAGTATTAATTTTAAAAAAATAGATAAAGACAAGGCAATAAAGGATGAACTAAACAAAAAGCTAGAATAGTTTAATTCAATGATATAGAGATTGATCAGATTGATTCAACTAATTATTACTTCATCAAGTCTTCCTGCTAAAACATTGGAGAAAGTAAGAGAGGTAGGAAAAATGGGAAATGTAGTGAAATATTAAATTGAGAAGTTTATTTTTCAAGGAACTTCCATAATTATCACTATAGCAACAATGTTTCTGAAATCTGGTCATAATATGAACAACTAATGACAAAGGAAAGCAGATATACTAAAGGAACAAATTTGGGAAGAATTCATTACCAGGTTAGTCAAATTCTCAAATTTTCCTTTTGTTAACCTTATTGAAACATAAGTTATCAATAAAGAAGAAATCATCTATCAAATTGAATTTCTTTGAGATAATAAATTTAGGATCCAATCTCTTCAAGAGTGTCTTCATAAATTCAATAATTCAAGGTCACTTGGAAGTGAAGTAATGATGGAAATTGACACTGAGGTCAATACATTGAATTGTGCTTTTGTTAATGACAAAGATCAAAATGGGAATCTATTTTCACTTGAGCCTGTGATTAGATAATTCAAATAATAAATTCAAGACACTATCAAACCCACATATACATTTGGTCATATATAACTCCACCAATTATCCAAATTTTAAGTGAATTCAAATCATTTAAACATGATATAAATAGTCTCCAAAGCAAGCTTCAAGATATGAAAGAGTTAGACTACTCGGTAGACATTGCCTATAGGTACATAGATGGACCAAATGAATATTTTATTAGATTGCTTCTCCAAAGATTTGAATTTTTTTTGAAAAGGAAATAACTATCAACATATAAATAATAATAATGAATAATTATTTTTAGTATTTCTACTTTTTCTTCTCATGTTTCTTTTTTACCTAATTTGTATTGTTACACTCTTTTTCACCTTGTATATGTATGTTGTCATTTTGAAAATCATATTTATAATTTTTCCAACTTGATCTTTTAATTTTCACAAATTGATAATGTGATTTTTAAAGTAATGAAAAAACTCCAAATGTTTTTCTCAAGTGATACTAAATGCTCAAAATGTTTTTGCACCATTTTAAGTTGTAATTTCTTGTTGGTATTTTTCAACCCTATAAAAAGGCAAAATAGGTGTTTTGAACCATAACCACCTATTTTTTCCTATAAATTCAAGTTAGGTAATCATATTTAGAGTTATAAATAGATATATTTTTGGTAAATAGTTGTAAAATGAGATCAAACATTTTACTCTTTAGATTCAATAGAAAGAGATGTTCCTAAAATTTGTGTTAGTAATCTATTTTAAATTATATATTTTTGATTAATTTATTTTATTTGATTCTAATTTATATTAACAAAAATTTCAAATTTCTAATAATAATAATTTAGATTACAAAATTTTCATCTAGATTTGTAAATTATATTTCTAACACATGTGAAAATCCTAGTGGGAATAGAGGCAATATCTTTGTGGTTTTTGTTAGAAAATACAAATGGATATTCATTTATGTTATCAGATTTAAATATTTTTATGGTGTATGGTTCATGTTCCTAAGTATATTCTTGTTTATTTTTAACCCATTGAATGAGAGAGCCTTTCTCCCTTTTAAAATAAAAAATTCTCTAGACACTTTTGTCCAATCTCAATTTCTAACTTGGTGAATTTCTTACCTAAAACTTCTCCCTTCTCTCTCTCCCCCTCTCTACACATTAATTTCTAAAAAATAATTTTCATACTTATTATTAATCAAATTTTCACCCTAAGGAGGTCTAATATATCCTCTTTAAATTTTATGTAACATGGAAATATTTCTCAAATTATGGGTGACCTATGGGAGAGATGAGTCTTTATATTAAAGGGTTAGATCCCTTGCATCACACTTTAAAAAACCACTAATCTACTTGATTTGAGATAAAAATGATATATGGTATTAAAAATAACCTAATATAATTGATTTACCATGTTTAACTCCATAATACTACCGTAAAATTCCACTATGAAAGGTGATTCACAAAACTAATCTCAACACCCAAGGTTATCCTAACAAAATTATTTCAATATGAAGGTAAGATGCCATGAATTTATCAAGGTATATGAATATAAGGTCTTATTATAGACACTATTACTCTTCCTTACACTTAAATACACATAATACAACTAATTACACTTCATGTGAACTATTAGAAGATAGATTACTTGCACAAAGCACGAGAAAGTGAGATGAACACAAGGAGAGATAACTATCACTTGACATTAAAATATAAACTAATTTACATACTTAGAAAATAATTTGAGAACTTAAAACCATATTTAAATATTTTATTCAAAGGTAAAATCAATATGTAAACTAGTAGGGCTTTTTCATACTAGATATAGATTTCTTACAAGGCCAAAAGTGGCAACCTATATAGAGAATTATGAAGAGAGAGAGAGAGGGGGGGGCATAGGAGGAGATTGAAAAGTGTCCATGTCAGAATTAAAATAAGTAGTTATGAAATATTCCAAACATACTTACAAATCCATGTGTCTCTCTTCTGAAGATACTCCATCCTCCAAGTGGCATTGGAGTTAGAACCTGGCTTGACACCTTAATCATCTTCTTGAAAAAATCCCTTAATTTCATAAGAAGAGTAAAAAATTTACTTATAAATAATAAATTAACCATTAATTAATACAAAATTTATTTTTTTAACACCTTATAATGCATTAGGAAACTCTACTAATCTGATATTTCATCATCAATATGCCTAGGTGTTTTGAAACTCTTCATTTTCCACACTTAACTTGGTCCAAGTGGCTCAAAAATTGAGTTAATATTATCCAAGGAACTCTATATAAATTTATGTCATTGAAATATCTTAGCAAACTTACAAAAATCTATTTTGGTTCATATAAAAACTCCAAAGACTCCATTTTGCTCTTTAAGCTCTCACTAGGCGTACTTTCTTTATATCCCTAAAAACTTGTAAACCTCATTATATAGAAAAATTTATATAGTATATTGATAAAATTAAAACATATTTTATTACCCATTATCCCATTATATATTCATACCAAATTTCATGTCTTGATTCTGAGTGGAAGTTCCTTTTTATGCCTTTCTCTCTCCTCAATTGGGCCTTAATTAGGTCTCCTTGCTTATTACCCTATTTTTATGATCCAACTCTCTCAAAAACATGTGAAATAATCCAAAATAGTTTTATTAAACTTCCATATTATATCACCAACATCAATTTAAAATTTGAGGACTTGAGACCCTATGTAAGTGTGACAACCATGAAATAACCTTGCCACCTAGTCTCATTTTAGGATTGTTTAAGACTACCTTAGAAAATGAGATTTGTTTGACCAATTATAGAATATCATATGTGTATTTTTGTCTTAAAAGGATAAAATAAATATTTAGTGACCTAATCCAATGGTTGGAAAGTTTTCTTTTGCACAAAATCCCTACAAAACACTAAAAATCATATAAAATAGTACATTTAATATTGTTTGTAAGACTACAGTACATAAAAAATACTCATGAAGAATATAATTGAATTCCTCAACAACATATATGAGGTTTTAGGATAAAAATAGGTCATTTAATGTGATTTATAAGTCCATTTATCTTGACTAGTCACTAATAGGGTTTTAAGAGGGTTTAGAGTGCCTTAGGTTATTAATGATTGTTAATTAAGGACCAATACTCTTTATCTCTCTTAATTAAAAAATATTTTATTCAGGGTACCCCTAAATAACCTATAAACACCACTAGGTCCCATGAAAGTTCCGAGTGTGAGAAGGGGCTCCTTAGGTTGTAAGCAGATCATTAGAGAGGGGTTTGAGCTCTTATCCTTTAGTCATGTAGGTAATGGGTCTATTCCAATAAATTATGCCACAATGTTTAAGTGATTAATTTATTACCATATTTGAAAACCACCTAGTTACATGCATTGGGTTCATTATCCTACCAAGAAAGATAAGATTTCTCTTGAATGATAGTCATGCTTGAAGGAGCTTGAAGAAGTCTTAAGGCCAAAATTGGCACTTTTCATGCTCTTTTCTACCTTTGATGATTATTTAAATTCTATATTATGCCTATAAAACTCTCAATAAATTTGAAAAATAACCTTACCTCCAATAGGCCACTTCATTCATGAATGTGCCCTATGGCCTATACATATTATTAGGCTTGTCCTTCTTTTTATGCTTGTTAATGGGTCTAATAATTAAATGAAATAATACCATTAATATGAAAAATTCTAAAGTATTTTTAATTTTATTATAATTTATCTTTTCAAGTTAGATAAATGACCCTCACTTAGCTAGATAAACAAGCTTGTGTGTGGGTTGGGTTGTGTGGGCTTAGACAAGTTTTCTATATTATTTTACATATTTCATCATGGGTCTAAGGATTAAATGGAGTTGTGTCATCACTATGTAACTATTAATAATCTTCAAATAATCCTCCTTACCTCTTATTTCCACTATAAATAAATAATTCTCATTCAATCAAATGCATAGGCCTGTGTATGGTCTTGTTGACTATGTATGGAGGGGTTTAGGTCTCTATTTAAATGAGTCTAAATATTAATTTATTCACATTTCATTTTGTCTTAAAATTACCATATTGACTTATATATTCACTTGAGATAAACTTAAATTCTCCTCATATATATTTTTGTCTCTACTTAGTCTTGACATTAGCTTATTCTTGACTATAGTATGCAGGTGTCAATAAGGAGAAGTTTGCATGAATTTATGGGTTTTAGGAATCCATTTATATTATTTAACAATTAAAATACTTTGTATCATTATTTAGATACTAACACCCTTATTTAGATTTTTTAGGCCATTATGATTTAACATCACATAATATTTAAGCCTGCCTTCTCAAAGTGGTTGTAGGTGTCAATTTGAAAAGGGTCTGAGCATTGAAACTTAGAAGTTAATCTTGAACTTGATATATAAATTAAAAAATATCCAAACTCATTGATAATTATTTATCATCTTTTCACAATGTTCCTTGGTTACTTCATGACACTTTACAACTTTTTCCTTGTCAATCCATACACAGACATGTGCATACACATTAATGCTTGCAGACCCTGTTTCCTTGACCATCTCTTGACTTGAAAGGGTTAGGTGATTTAAATGGTTTTTGACTCATATAATAATGTAAATCTACATTTATTCATACATCAAACTTTTTTTTTGTTTTGATGCCAATTACCTTTTAGTCTAAAATATGACCTACAAGTTTGTCACCTATAGGTCTCTTTTTGATTTCACACTCTACTTAGGGAGTCAAATTATTGAATCTTAAAGTTTAATGGTTGCATCAACTAATTTCAACTCCTTGTCACCTTTAAATAATCTTGGACTTTCTGACTAAGCATATATCATCATCCACTTGTTCATTCATATGTAAAGATTGTATACATAGTCAACTTATGCAAGTTTTGTGTATAGAATGGAGCTTAACACAAAGTTTATGTTATTTTGATGGTATAAAAAAGTTTATAATTGATCACATAGTTTTTTATGAGTCTATATCATTTATACACTATAATAAACTCCTCATAGAACTTACATTCCATGGATGTCCACCTACAGGTCTATAGACCTATGGGTGGTTAGAACACACTTCAACATTATTAGAGAGTACAATATCACATCTATTAAAAAATTAAACTTATTAAAACTTTATATAATATTATCTAATGATTATTTTGTTTCTCATTACCATTCAAAGCTAACATTGATGTTCAAACCTATAGAGAGTGATTTATGCATGAACCATGATTTTCAAAGAGAAAGACATGGTGCCTCTTAAAAGATTATTTGTAGAAAGATAATTCTCAAGAGATCACACATGAATTATGAGAGTGAGAATATTTTTCATGAGAAATGGATTAATAGAAACCTTTTAAAGTGACAGACATCTTAAACTACCAAAAATTGAAATAAGAGTGACTGAAACACTCTATATATTAAGGTACTTTTCATCTTATTAAATACACTTAATGAATATTAATTATCTGATTAAAAACCATTAAAAATATATATTTAAATTATTAAAATATCCCTCAAAACTATTTTTATCCATATAATTTTTAAGCAAAGAAATATAAGCAAAATCAGACACTGGTTAGATGGCTAAGTCATAGTGACCTACTTTCACTCTTAGAAATTGTTTATAAATGAAGGGTATGAATCTACAAAATAATGTGACTAATTTAAATCTTATTAGGACCCCTAAAAATTGACAAATTTTCATATCCTAACTCTCTCTCTCTCTCTTGGTTGTGTTATCCACTTTAATTTTACCTTTCTAAGATTGTGAAGGTAGTGATGGAGGAGAGAGAATATCTAAAGCATTTTTATAACATGAAACTTCATCTAAAGCATAAAATGTATCTATGGAATCCCAAGGGACACTAAAACTATTTTAAACTAAAAATTGGTCTTCATAGCCTGTACAAGTTCCCAAAAGTTATTGTAAAGTCGTATTTTTCTTATTTTAGGCATTGAACCTAAAAGTTCATCAGTATCTAATCATTCTCTAAGATTAGGTACATTGAGTGAATTTATTGAAATGTTTTAATTTGAATATGGTACGTAAAACTCCTCCAAATATGTGAAAAGGTGACTAAAATGACAATTTAAATATAAGAACATAATAAAGGGTTCATACATGACATTGTGATATTAGAGACTCATTAATAACATTTTATAATGACTCTAAACCATATAAAACCTTTTACCATGTTTGAAAACATCAAGACCTCATATATGACCCCTATGACAAGGAAATTATACATGAGACCAAACCTTGGACCAAGCTAATAAATAACTAATGTGACAATATGAAAACTATTTAGGATCATTTAAGACCATGAAAAGACCACATACAAGTTTTGATAATTACCATGAAAAGTTTTAACCTACAGGGGTTAACCAATTTTGACTTGAGGTCAAAATTTGGTCAACTAATTGGTGATTCATAAGGGTATCATGCCTCCAATTCTAATATATTAGTGAAATTATCCTCCCACTAGGAAATGGAGTCACCCTTATGCTACAAATTTAAGTTAACATGCCTCACTTGAGTTAGTTTCCCTTGTCCTTGATATTGACCTTGAAAAGGTTGTATAGGAGCTTGATAAGATTGGTAGGGATGGAAAGGGCCTTGAAAAGACCTTCATTGTTACTATTATTGTTACCTCTTAAGAGTTTTAACCTCTTTTCTAAGAACCTTAATCTTATCTTCCTCATTTTGCTTGCTTGGTTTATTAAGGGCAACTTGTTTGTGCTTAGATGTAGGAATATGAAAAATGGTAGCCATAAGAGCTTGTACATCAAAAAAAAATTCATGGGAGGTCTAGGGTATATCTTCTAAGCTTGAATAAGGTATTTCTCAATGTTTATGGTAGCCTCATAAGAGTTAGGCAAAGTATCCTATCCCTTGGATTGAATCATCATAGAGATATCATAATTTAAATCCTTGAAGTGGTAAAATAAAGCATGATGGGCAATAGGCCTTACCAACAGTGGGATCCTATCCCAAGTCTTTTGGAATTTTATGTTGAATTATTGAATGGCCTCTTGTGGTGATATTTTTAATGTAGTCATATGCTCATTCAAAGATAAGTGACCATATTTGTCTTGAAATCTCCTTCTCAAGGCATCACCCATTTCATCCCATGTAGTGATAGAGTTGGGATATAAAGTGCCATAATAATCAAGTGATTTTAATTTGAATAAAAAACTAATAATCTGATAGTAACATCCTCTTCAGTGATGTTATGTATATTACAAAAATTGGCAATGTTTCTTATGTGTTCAATAGGAGTAGTTGAAGTTTTTCCTATGTATGAAGGTACACTTTTGAGGGCTGACATAGGGATGTAATTATAATAAAAAAGTGATAAATGTATATGTACATTGAAGGAAAAAAAGGTAAAGTTCCTTATGGATACCATCTTGTAAATTGGATCCAAGAAAAGTCTCCTAATAGGTAAGTGAATAGCCAAAGTCTTTTTGGAGAATGGATGGGTATCAAGAAACCTTTTTGATCTGAGATAATAGTAAGGTAACTCTAAAAATTCAAATGGAATGAATTTATTATAAGATATTTGTTTTAACTTAGGCATGAAAATGAAGCACTAGTTTGAAACCAAAAGATAATGAGTGTTGAAATCTCTAAATTTTTCATAAAGGAAGTTTTACAACTTCAAATTTCCCAAGATCAACATCTACATTTGAAAACTTATTGGAATATAAGTCCCATTTGGCATGAAAATAATTTTATCAATCAAATTTTCACCCTAAGGAGGTCTACTATATCCTCAAATTTTATGTAACATGGAAACATCTCTCAAGTTATGGGTGATCTATGGGAGAGATGAGTCCCTAGATTCAAGGGCTAGCTCCCTTGCATCACACCTATAAATAGCCACTAATCTAATTTATTTGAAATAAAATTAATATAAGGGATTAAAATTAACCTAATAGAGGTGATACACCAAGTTTAACTCCACAAGAATACTATAAACTTGCACTATGAAAGATGATTCATAAAACTAATCTCAACACCCAAGGTTCTCATAATAAAAGTATTTCAGCATGAAGGTAAGATGTCATGATTTTCTCAAGGTAGATGAATATAATGTATTATTATAGGCACTAGTAATATTAATTATGCTTAAAAACTCACAAAATAGCTAACTACACTTTGTGTGACTTGTTATAAGGCATATCACCTGCACAAAGCATGAGATAGTGAAATGAACATAGATAGAGATAACTATCACTTTCCATTCAACCATGAAATGATTAAAACACTTAAAAAATAAATTGACAAATTAAAACTATCTTGAAATATTTTATTCAAAGTCAAAACTAGTAGGATTTTATTGTATTAGATGTGGATTTCTTATAAGGCCGAAAGTGATAACCTATATAGAGATTTGTGAAGAGAGAGGGGCATAGGAGAAGGGGATTGAAAAATGTACATGTGAGAGTTAAAATAAGGATGAGTTATGAAATATTCCAAAGATACTTATAAATACATGTGTATCTCTTCTAAAGATTCTCCATCTTCCAAGTGGCATAAGAGTTAGAATGTAGCTTGACACCTTGATTATCTTCTTGAAAACTTCCCTTATTTTCATAAAAAGAGTAATAAATTGACTTATAAATAATCAATTAACCATGAATTAATTCAAAAAATATCATTTTACACCTTTTAACACATTAGCAAACTCATCTAATTTGACATTTCATCATTCATATGCCTAAGTGTCTTAGAACTCTTCATTTCCCATGCCTAACTTGGTCCAAGTGGCTCAAAACTTGAGTTCATATTCTCCAAGGAATTATATCTCCATGGGTGGCCTTTAAATATATTATAAAACCTAAAACAAACCATTTTGGTTCTTAGAACAACTCTAAAGACTCCATTTTGCTCCTTAAACTCTCATTAGGCATACTTTCCTTATAGCCCTAAAAACCTATAAGCCTATTTTTGTATAATAATTTACATATGATATTTATTAATTAAGAACATATTTTAGAACACAATATTTTCTTACAACTTCATGTCGAATTTTATGTCCTAATTTTGAGTGGAAGTGCCTTTTTTGCCTTTATCTCTCCTCAATTAGGCCTCCTTACCTAAAACCCTATTTTTATAATATTGATATCTACCACACATGTAAAAACACAAAAAATAATATTATTCAATTTAATAATTATATCACCAACCTCTTTGTCAAATTTGAGGCCCTGCGAGCCTATGAAAGTGTGAAAACCATGAAATGGCCTTGCCACCTAGTCTCATTTTAGACCTGTTTGAGATTTCCTTGGAAAATGAGCTTTTTTTACCACTAAATAATAACTTTTGAATATTTTTAAGGTTTAAAAGATGAAATACACCTTAGACTATCTCTTTCAATGGTTTTCAAGTTCTCATTTTCTCAAAGCCCCCATAAAACACCAAAAATCATGTAAAATAGTGCATTTATTATAGTATGTACAACTATAAGTATATAAAAAATACTAATGGAGAATATAATTAGAGTAATAAAAAATATATATGAGTTTTTAGGATCACAATATGTCATTTCATGTGATTTAGAATTCCATTTCTCTTCACTAGTCACTAATAGGGTTTTAGGAGGGTTTACAGTGCCTTAGGTACTTAAGGATTGTTCATAAAGAATAAACCCTATTACTCTCTCATAATTCCAAAATAAAGTATTTATGGTACCCATAAATAAACTAAAAACACCATTTGGTCCCATGAAAGACCTCATGAAAGTTCTAAGTTTGTGAAGGTGTTCCTTAGGTTACAAGTAAATCATTGAAAAGGGGTTTGAGCTTTTAGCCTTTGTTCATGCAGATAATGGGTCTAATCCAAAAAATGATGATAAAAATTTGAAGTGTGAACACCTAGTTACAATATTTTAAAACCACTTGGATACATGCATTGGATTCATGATCCTACGAAGTAAGAGAAGACTGCTCTTGAATGATAGTCATGCATGAAGAGAGCTTAAAGAAGTCTTAAGGCCAAAATTGGCTTTTTTATTTCGTTGATATACCTTTGATGATTATAAAAAGTTTATATTATTCATATTAACATATAAAAATCATTAAAATAATCATCTTACCTCCAACATGCCACATCATTCATGACTTTGCCTTATGGACTATGTATAGTATTAGGCTTGTTAAACCTAAACAAGTCTTGTCATTTTTATACATTTTAATAGATTTGAGAGTTAAATAAAATTATACCATTACTATGAAACATTATCAAAGATTTTTATTTCTATTATACTTTATGTTTTCATGTTATAAAAATAACCCTCACTCAACTAGCCAAGCAAGCATGTGTGTGGGTTGAGCTGTGTGGGCCTAGACAAGTTTGCTATATTATTTTACTTATATCATATTGGGATTGAGGATTACTTGGAGTTTTATCATCACTATGGAAATATTAATATGCCTAAAACCATCCTCTTTACCTCTTTTTTCCACTCTAAACAAATAATTCTCAATCAGTCAAATGGGTAGGCATATTTATGGTCTTGTTGACTGTGTATGGAGGGGTTTCGATCTATATTTTGACTAGTCTAAATAGTCATGTATTCACATTTTTAAAAAAAAAAAAAATTAAACTATTGGTTTATATATTAACCTAAAATATACTTAAATTATCATCATATACATTCTATTATTTATTCAGGCTTGGCATTAGCCTATTCTTGACTATAGCCTATAGGTGTCAATTAGGAGAAGTCTAAGTACATTTATGGGCTTTAAGAATCCATTTAAATTATTTTACACTTTAAATACTATATATAATTATTTATATATTAACACCTTTATTTTTCATTATTAGGACACTATGATTCCACAACATACATTATTCAATACTACCTTTTCAAAGTGGATGTAGGTGTCAATTTGAAAAGGGTTTGATCATTGAGACTTGGAAGAGAATATTGAAATTTATAATGGAAATTAAAAAGTATCAGAAATAATTTATATTTATTTATCATCTCTTCACAAGGTACCTTGGTTACTTCATGACACTTCACAACTTTTGCCTTCTCAATTCCATACATAGACCTGCGCATATACATTAATACTTACAGACCCTGTCTCCTTGACCATCTCTTGACTTGAAAGGGGTTAGGTGATTTCAATGATTTGTGACTCATATCCTCATATTCATATACATTTATTAATATATTAAACTATTTTTTTATTCCAATTACCTTTTATTCTAAAAGAGGACTTACAAGTCTATCACCTATAAGCCTCATTTTATTTCCACATATTGCTTAAGGAGTCAACTTATTGAATCTTGAAGTTTAAAGGTTACACAAATTATTTTAAACTTATTATCACCTTTAAAAAATACTATAACTTATGAGTAATCATATAACATCCTCCATTTGTTCATTCATATGTATAGACTGTATGCATAGTCAACTCATGCAAGTTTTATGTATGGAATGGAGGTTGGCACAAGGTTTATGTTATTTTGATGGTGCAATGGAGTTTATCAAGGGTCACATAATTTTTTATGAGTTTATATAAATTATACACTAATTAAACAAACTCCTCATATAACTTAGGTTCCATGGATGTCTACCTATAGGTCTATAGACTTATGGGTGGCTATAACACACTTCAACACTGTTTAAGAGTATAATTTGATGACATCTCTCAAAAATTAAACTTATTCAACATTTTACATAGTATTCTCTCATGATTCACTCACTTATAATTAATATTATAATCCAAAATTTCTATAAAAACATATAGAGATCCATTTAAACATAAACCATGCTTTTCAAAGAGTAAGACATGGTGCCTCTTGATGGACTATTTGCAAAGATATACTTCTCAAGAGATAACACATGAATTATGAGAGAGTGAGGAGGTTTTTAATGATGAATGAAGTAATATAAACCTATAAAAGTGATATAAATATTTTTGATAAGTGTTTTCATCAACGTCAAGGTTGATTTTAATTATGTTAAGATGCATATAGTGAAGATGCATGGTGAGTGGTCTTTGAGGCATGAGCTCATGTGCTTGATGTGACAAGGAAGCCATATAACAAGAGATAATTTGAAGTTAACCTAATGTATCTATATTGAGATATAATTCTAATGAAAACTAATGATTCTTTTATTGGTTGATATCAAGGTTCAAGTCAAGTGTGCAATAAATCATGTTTGAGTACTAGTTCTTGAGTATAAGGTGTCTTGAGAAGTATAGTCTAGACCCTATGAGAAGGTGTGCATAGTGAATTTTGGATAAGTAATAAATAAAAATATTGTGAGAGGTTATTTTTCATTTTGTGATAATTAAATATGGGTGTAGCTACTTTCAAAAGTGTTTCAAGGTTAGTTGTTAAGTTTCAAGTGCTTAAGAAGTCTAGTCATGGCACTAGTCATAACATGAAGATATCATATGATAAGGTATGATGGCTTGGTGAGATTAGTTCACATAGGAATTAAAGTTTTTATGAGTTTTTTTTATCATGTATATTTTTCATTGGATCACTCATGTGAGTCTCAGGGTGAGCCTATAGGGGTAGGTCTTATAGACCAAGTTTGTAACTAGACCATTTCTAGACCCTACCTAGCCTAATGAGGCATCATGATATGTTCTCAAGTAATATGAAAGATTTATGGAAATATTAAAGAATTATATAGGTTAATTTATTATGTGAGTTAGGAGGAGAGCACATGGAAAGAGGCATGAAGGTTAGTTTCAAGGCCTAATGTGATTTGCAGGGCAAGATGTAGATAACAAAAAGTGAGATTATGGCAGAATGAGGGGTCATGATCAGTTTTAAATTAAATTTTATATATTTTAGGATTTAAATATGTATGGTATGTTTTTTTTAAAAAAATCACAAAGTTTAAGGTCATGGTTTGCTATAAAAATCATGAAAAGTGGTTTTGAGGTCTCTCAAGTACACAAAATGAAGGCATACAAACTCGAGAAGAACTCTTAGGTGTTAATTGACACATGTGACATATAAATTTTATCCTAATATATTAATTTTATATTGGTAAGGATCATATATCAAAATTTTAGGCATTATTTTTTGAATTGAGGAGCTATCCTTTATGAATGATCATTAAGAGTGAAAATAGGTTTAAACCCTCCTAGAACCCTAATAAGGACTTGATGTTGAATATGTTGTTAAAAAATACTAAAATGGTATAAAATTAATATAAAATATATTTTATTTTATATTAAACCCTTATATGTAACTCTAGGCGTGATTGAGTTGTCAGGTATATGGGTAGATCCTACAAGAAAGTGCACATTTCTTGGAGAATTGTTGTAGAAGTTAGATTTGACCAAGCAAAGAAAATAAAGTGGATGGAGGATTAATATTGAGAATAATTTTTAATTTATATTAAGGTTTATGTAAAATTTAAATACCTCAATAATTATAAACTAGTCATCCAAGTTAGCTAGTTGCTAACAGGCCTAATGGTGGAAATATAGTGATTTCCAAGAAGCAGTAAGAAGATGATTAGGGATGTGTTATCATGGAATAGGGATGAAATAAAGTTCATGGATATGTTTTCTAGGACTTATAATAAATTATCATGTTTGGTATAATTTTTGTATTTTAGTATTTATAGCGAAAAAGTTGCTCACAATTAACTTGTTTGGCTTAGTAAGGTCTGTGTATAGTGAGGTTATGAGATTGGTCTGCAAGACCAATATTTCAATTTTAATATATTATATTTACATAAAATAATTGTATAATTATATTATATTATCATTTTAATTCATTATAATTATTTTAAAGTGGGCATACAAGTGTTGAAGGTAAATATCACCATGATTGTGCTTTAAGGTAAACTGGCAGTTCAGGGTAAGCAAGTTGCAGCGATGAGTTTGAGGATTTATGCCTAGAGTTAAATTATAAAATTAACATGGTGTTTTTTAAGAAATTTTATGTCCTATCCATTCTTTTTATAAATTTTTATAGTAATTAAAATTTATTGAAATGTTGAAGCCAAAATGGCTTATCTAGTTCTAGTTTGACTGTGTATACTAAAGAGAAAATTGGTCTATAGATCAATCTTTGACATTATGCCTTGTTATATTTGTACTTTATAATGGTATAAATATGTAAAATTATATTTTTAATGTATTATTGTTCATTTTAATTGTTATTTAATGTGTTTAATATCAATTTGTTGATGATTGGGTTTTAGAGTGTTCTGATAGTTCTGAGAGGACTATTTACAGAGAAGTATTTGAGCCCCTTTACCTTGAGTTGAGAAGTATAAATAATATGGTAATGACCTTGAGGTTATATATATATTTTTTATATGACCTTGAGGTTATATATATATATTTTTTATTTAATTTATTTCTATTCTTTTTTATATAATTTTTGTTTAATCTCTAGTAGTTCAATATAGACTTTTTGTGTATGAGAAGGCTTAATTGTGAACAATTCAAATGGTGTGCTTCAAGTGGTGGTTGGCTGTAAAAAGTGTTTTAGAGACCAGATTAAATTATCATGGGTAAATTTTATTTACATATAATATGTTACTACCATGTGATGAGTTTTAATGTGTTCCAAGGAATTCATAGGGTAATATGTGCTAATGAAGACCTAATTGAATTAGGACTCCTTAAGGCCTAAAAGAGGTTTTGGTCCTATATATTATGACCAACATAATGTAATTATTTATTAATTTTTATGGCATGTACTAAGTAATATTTTATTTAAAATATAAATGGTAAAGTGTGTGTGTCTAACCAATAAGTATATGAGCAAGAAGTTTGTATATATACAAGGTAGTTTTAGGCCTATTTGTGTGTAGAGTGCAAGTGAATAAAATGACATATTATTGAGTAGAAGGAGGTATTTTATACCATTATATGAGAATATATTATATATTATGAATATTTTATAGAGTTTTTGTTTATTAAAATAAAGGTTATATTACCTAATTTGTCTTGAAGATACCTAATTGATTGAAGAGGCCTAGAAGGTAGGTTGAGAAGGATAAAAATGTGAAGAGCTGAAGAGGTGGTCATCATAAATTGGTTGAGAAATAATTTTTTATAAATTTGATCAAATAAATAAAGTTTTTTAGTTGGTTTTGAGTCATATATGGGGTTGGTTCCTCCTTACAATTTGGTGCTTGATAAAGCCTAATTGACTTGGTGCTTAGCTAGTTAGGGTTGGTGCTCCATGTGTAGTTAGTGATTCACTAAATTTGGTTCTTGTCTTATAGGAATTTATTCCATTTGTAGATATAAGTTGTTTTTATTCCCATTAAGTGTTTCCCACATATTTTATGTGTTTTTGTGTTTCATGTTTATGTGGATAGGTATTTAGACTTGTTAGATCTATATGTTTATTTGAATAGTTTATGATTACATAATTTAAATTCATAAGAAAGTTTTTGAAGAATGATTTACCTTACCCATCTTAGTAATTTTTATTCCAAAATTTGGTATCAGATAAATTCCTTTGAAGTAGGCCTAATATCCTAAAGGAGATACTAGAAGCATGGATGGCTAGTTAGGAAGATCAAGTAGGTTTCTCTACTAATAAGACTTCATTCTTCAATGGAACTAATTATTATTTTTGGAGCATAAAAATGAAGAAATATATAATTTAAATGCATCATGACATAATGGATATCATTTGTGGATTGATATACTCTACCTCATAAACCATCAACTCATGTAGTAAACAAGAAGGAAACTGAGAGCAATTCCAAGGATATGAATGCCACTCTATGTGGCCTATCAGAGGCAAAGTTTGTGAAGGTAATGCACTATGAGTCAGCCAAGGTGATATGGTAAAAATTGAATACTATCTATGAAGTGGACACTAGGGTGAAGATGGCCAAGTTTTAGACTCATTGGAGATAGTTTGAAAGTTTGAAGATGAATGAAGATGAAACCATTGCATCTTACCTATTGAAGGTTGATGAATTTTTCAATGTCATTAAAGGTTTGGAAGAATAAGTAATAGAGTATATAGTTGTTCAAAAGGTATTAATATCACTAAATCTTGAGTTTTATTCTAAGGTGTCTATAGTATAAGAGAGGATAGATTTGGACAAGCTAGAAATGGATGGGCTTCATGGCATATTGTCTACCAATGAGATGAGAAAAAATTAAGGAAGACCTACCAATAAGGAAGAAACATTCAAATATGTGAAGAAGACAAATTAAAAGAAGGTCAAGGATGAGATATGTTCATATGTTGATGATAATGAACTAATAGCCATGTTTACTATAAAATTGAGGTTTAGATCTAGTAAGTACAAGGGTAAGTTACCTTTCAAATGTTTTAACTATGGTAAGATTGGCCACTTTTCATATAAGTGTCATAACAAGCATAAGGCTAATAATGATGAAAAATATGATGAATATCATGTAGATGATAATAAGGTCTATAATCTTGATTAAAAAAAGAAAGATTTTAGGAAGTATGAAGGTAGGAAAGGGTCTTGTTGAGGTCAACATACCCCAGTTTATGAAAAGTGGGGATCCTTGTGTCAAATTGTGAAAGCTTGTACCTTAAAATTGAAAATTAATTTGATAAAAGTATCAATATAATGTGTTCACATTATTTTTATTTGAATACCATCAGCACCATGGTTATATTGGCATATTTGTGTATAATTTTAGTTTGCCCTTGTCTATAATTGTTAACTTTGGATTATTATGTTTCAAACTACAAGTCCAATAAGGTCTACTTGGAATGAAAAATGCTTAGGTTATATTATTTTAATGTTAACTTGATTCTTTACTAACATTTGGTTTGTTGAAAATCAAATTGAGCTACTAAAAGTTTAATCTAAGTACTTGATTTGAATATGGTGGGAAATTTTTACGTGGGAGCATTTTAAAATAATTCTATGGGCTTGGTTTATTTCCTAAGGCTTAGTCATGTTTTTCAACATGACCAAACCTTGGTATAACATCCATGCTTAGTGCCTTTTATGTCTTGATCCCACCTTTCATCCTTTCTATTATTCATATGGTCTTTATATTTTTTTCAAGGTCCTTTGTTATGTTTCTAACTACCAGGTTTTATATTTTGGACATATCTTTCAAGTTTTTTTTATGAAGGCTTCTTTTCTTAAGAAAAATTCTCTTTGGCCTTTTTAAAATTTCTAGTTGCCTTAATAAACTTATCCTTTAGATTTTTATAATTGACCCTTCAGGGTTTTTATTTTGGATATTTTGTCTAATGCAAAAAGCTTGACACATCTTTCCCGTAGAATTTTTTTTGCAATTCTTTTGAAAGTGACCTTTGCCTTAATAAAATTACCCTTCATAATTTCTTATGAAAGGAACTTATCCTTTAGCTTTTTGAGCATACTCTTTAGGATTTTTTTGAATGGTACATACCCTTCAAAGTTTGTGTAAAAGTAACTTTTAAAAGTTTTATCAAGGACACTTACCCTATAAAATTGCCTTTTGACCTTTTCAAAATGGTCCTTTGCCATCCATATACCCTTTAGACTTTTAAAAGTGCCCTTTCCCCCATGAAAATTTCCCTTCGAGACTTTTATCTTGGCTAAATGCCTTATCAAGTGACTCTTTAAGAGGATTATTTTGAACATTTTATTTAAAACATTTCCCCTGATGCTAAAAATATCAAGATCCTTATATGTATATATGCTAAATTCATTTTTTATTTATATTTGAAGGAACAGAGTGAACCATAAAATGACATGTGGCAAGCTTGGTAGATAGTCCTAAAGATGAGCTTAAATTTGATGGTCACACACCCATCAATGGCATCCATGTGGATGTCAAATGATGGTCATGTGGATATAAAATTTAAGATAGTAAATAATCCTTAAGATGAGCTTAAATTTGATGGTCACACACCCATCAATGAAATCTATGTAGACATCAAATGATGATTACCCAGATGTCAAATTTAACACAATAAAGATCCTTGATGATACATTTAAAATTTAGGGTCGTACACCTATCAATAACTTCCATGTTAATGTCAAATGATGGAAATGAATACATAAAATTTAAGATAACAAATATCCCCATGGACATGTTTAAAATTAATGATCACACACCTATCAATGATGTCTACTTGAATGTTAAATGATGGTTGCATGGATGCCAAATTTAAGATAGCTAGCTAGATCCAAATAATATAAAGATTTATGGTTTATTTTGATCCATGCATGTTGAGCTAATGGTGAAAAGAAAATATTTACTTTTCAAAGAGGCTCAAAAACAATGAAATTTTAGAAATATTCCATGAAAGTGAAATGAAGGTGCCACATAATCAAAATAGAAAATGAATATTGTATAGACTAGGGATGTGAACGTATTATTAGAACATAGTATAAACCTAAAACATTTAATTTGAGATAAAATATACCACCATTAAATATCTTTTTGAACTTTCTTAAATGATAAAGAATCCATTATGAGTATGGAGACCCTAACTCGACCATGTGATCATTAGGATTAAGCCAAGGGGATCTGGATTGTCTCTTGTACAAGATCACTTTGATCTATAGGTTGACCCAAAGTCCAGCTAGGTTATTAATAGATAAGGTCAGAAACATTAGTTTAGTCAAAATCATTAGACAAAATAGATAAAGACCACAAAGGGATTATCATATCAAATGCAAGAGTTCTTCATAAAAATAATTATTAACCTCGTGCTAATTGAAAAAAAACATCAATGAATAACAAGAACACTACCATAGTAACTCATAAATTTAGTAGCATAAGGGTCACAAAGATTAATGAAATGAGAATATTCCTTTTATAACTATCTTTTTATAATATTTTGAAATAGGATATTCTTTTGTATAGACATGTGCAATTTGTAAGAGCATATTGTCTATAAAATAGTCTATTAAAAGGAAAAGGTCATTTGTTTTAGAATGTAATAGAAAGGACACCTATCCTATACACTTGTACAAATGTAATTAGATGAGACTAATTGACATGTTACCTTGTATATAATAAAAGGAGAATTGTCAATTGTCAAAAAGGAGGGAGTTCTCAAAACTAAATTACTTTGTAAACTAGGAGCAATTAATATAAGCAAGGAATTCTACAAAGATTGTCCAATATTTTTTTGTGTTCATTATTATCATGGATTATCTCACTTTTTTTTTCTAATTTATAAATTTTAATGGTTCTTATGAATTCTTGGTTTGCACATATAATTGTAGAGTTGTTTACTTGTGTGAATTTTAGGTTAACTAAAAGTTCTTAGGTTCCTTTCATTTCCTTTACTCTTTTGGAATTAGGGATAATGTTGTTTAATTATAGGGGTAAATATTTAAAGTGAACCAAGTTATAATTTACATTATTTCTACCTTAAGATTTTTCTTGATGTTTGATAGGATCTGGGCCTAAGTTATTTCATGTTACATATTGGTTAAGTGCATGCCTAGATGAAATCTAAACTTTGTCATGATGCTTAGAATGAAGATCAACAACATTTATTTCTTCCCTACCTTTCCTTTTACACATTTTAAAACTAGATTACCTTAGTTTAATTATCATTATAAATATATATCTTATATTAGTACTTGATCATAATTCACTATTTTTATCATAAATACTTCATACTTTGAATAGATATACTGTTTGTCCATGGTGACTCCCAACCACCAAAATAATATAAATATTGTGAAACAATCCACTTTCTTTGCCTCTATTCCACCAATAGATAACATGATTACCATAACCTAGAACTCTTGCACTAAATTCCTTTAATTCTAAAATGAAGAAGTGTTTTTTAAACACTCTAGGCACCTATGGTATACATTTAGGCATCAACATGCCATTCAAGAATAAGAGAAGTTTCCATACCAAAGAGGATAATAACTCATCTAATGTAAGTGACATAAGAACATCTAAGATTGATGATGATAGTAATTAACATGAACATGACAATAATTAAATGTTATTTGATGGCTATAGAGATAGATAATGAGGTTTTCTCTAAAGGAAAATACCTTATGGATAATGAAGAATCAAATGAAGAAGAGGTTGAAGTAAACCTTGAGGAAAAACTGGTGAGTGATCTAAAGGAGTTAAAATTCTAAAGAAGAAAGAATGACAAAATAAAATCATTAATTAAGGAATATGAGGAGAAGAATGATTTGTTTGAGGAGAGACTGAGCAATGCATCCAATGATTATGATGAGATCATCAGTTAGATTGAAGCACAAATGGAAATAATCTTTGCTAGCTTAAAATCTAAAGAGGAAGAATGTACCAGGCGTGGAATTGAAATGGAATACTTGAAATTTGAGTTAGATCAATCATCTATCTAGTTTAATACCTTTATGAAATTTGAAAATATCACTAAGGATCTAGATGACATCTTGGGTACTCATAAGTTTGCAAGTGATAAGACAAGTCTTGGTTTTTAAAGAAGACCAAAAGAAGACAACTCAAGTCAATTAGAAGGATAATGCATATAAGAAGTTCAAAATTAAAGTACCAATTAGATAACCTAATTCTATGAGGTATGCTAATTCATTTAATGGTTAATGTTATACATGCCATCAATATGGTCATAGAGTAAAAGAGTGTAGAAGACCCTCATAAAATGAATATGCATGGTATTATGAAAGATATGATCGGTCAATAGGTATGTATGACATCATTTTATATAGTTGTCATAATATGGGACACATTTAAAGAGTCTACCCTAATAGAGTTATAATTTCATCAACTCAAAACAAGAAGTTTGAGGTCCCTAGAGGGAAAGATAGAAGGCAAATCAATGTGTGAGAACTAAAGATAGTAAAGGTTAGTCATGATCAGTCTACAAGATAAAATGTACTATTTACTATGGTAGAGCATAATGAAAAATCAAGTTAGGAATGTATGTTGTCAACTCATATTAATGATCAAATGGGTGATGAAGAGGTCAATCCTATACTTCCAATCAAGCCTAAAAGGATACTAAAGGATAGTCAGTCTTGTGAGAATATGTAGATCTTGGAATCTCATGATCTTGTGCTATTTTATTGCCCTATGAAAAAGGGTGGAATCCATTAGGATTCATGGAGACACATTTTAGTTAGTATAAGATTGATTAATGCTTGGTTTGAGGGGGAATATTCAAGTTGTTCTATGTTTTTGGTAGTTGGTAGTTGAACATGATTTATTTTTGAGAATTTTGTTAATTTATTATGATCTCAAGTTGTGAAGTCAAAGGGGGAGCTTGGCATCTCTAATTTATTATTAAATTTATAATATTGGTTTCCAAATAGGGATAATTAATGGTTCTATAAGTTGTAGTATATATGACCCTTTTTCATTAATTTCAAAGGGTAAGAAAGTTTCAAGAAGGGAGATTAACCAAAAGGGGAGAGATAAGAGTGATTAGTTTGAAGAATGTTTTTGACATAAATGAAAAAGGGGGATTTTTTTGATAAGTTTTTTCATTGATTTCAAGGTTGATGTAGCTGATATTAATATGCATTTGGTGAAGATGCATGGTGAGTGATCTTTGAGGCATGAGCTTGTGTGCTTGATGTGACAAAGAAGACATGTGACAAGAGAAAAATTGAAAGAAACCTAATGTCTATCTATCGATAGATAATTTTATACAGACTACTAATTTTTTTATTTTTTGATATCAATTTTTAGGTCAAGTGATCATTAAATCATGTTTGAGTACTAGTTCTTGAGTATAATGTGTCTTGAGAAGCCTAGTCTAGAACCCTATGAGAAGGTGTGCATAGTAAATTTTGGTTAAGTAAGTAAACACAAGCCTTTGATATGTTTTTTTTTCATTGTGTGATCATGAAATACAAGTGTAGATACTTTCATAACTATTTTAATGTTATTTTCCAAGTTTCAATGCTTAAGAAACCTAGTCATGACACTAGTCATAGCTTGAAGAGGACCTGGTGAGAAGGTATGAGTATGATGGATTGGTGAGATGAGTGAAAAAAGTCATAAAAGGTTTTATAAGGTTTATTTATCATAAATATGAGGCATTTTATAACTAATGTTATTATTAGGGTGAGCCTATTGGGGTAGGACCTATAGACCAAGTCTGTAACTAAACCATTTATAGACCCTATATAGCCTAATGAGGCATCATGATATGTTTTCAATTCATATGAATGATGTATTGAAATGTTTAAGAATGATAGAGGTTAATTTAGAATGTGAGTTAGTAAAATAACACATGGAAAGAGGCATGAAGGTTAGTTTTAAGGCCTAATGTGATTTACATGTTAGGATCTAGAGAGAGAGAGAGAGAGAGAGAGAGAGAGAGAGAGAGAGAGAGAGAGAGAGAGAGGAGAGAGAGAGAGAGAGAGAGAGGAGAGAGAGAGAGAGAGAGAGAGAGAGAGAGAGAGAGAGAGAGAGAGAGAGAGAGAGAGAGAGAGAGAGAGAGAGAGAGAGAGAGCATTAATGAGGGGTCATGATAAATTTTCAAGATAATTTTAAATATGTGATCATGATATAAGTATGATATTTTTTTACAATTAGTGCACAAAATGAAGGCATGCAACCCTGAGAAGAAATTTTAGGTGTTTATTGACATGTGTAACTTATTAATGGAACCTAATATATTAATTATATATGTATAAGGGTCCTATTTCAAAATTATAGGCATTAGTTTTTGAAATGAGGGGCTATGCTTTATGAATGATCATTAAGAATGGAAAAAATGTTTAAACCCCCTTACAACCATAATAAGGACCTAATGTTGAAAATTTTATTAAAAAAACATATAATGGTCTCAAATTAATATAAAATATATTTAATTTTTTATTTAACCCCTTTTT